>LPNX010043680.1:27613-74493 GCA_001517045.1 Pseudotsuga menziesii
ACCATCCACAACTACGGAAACCAAAGTAACTAAAGCTTCCAACTTGAAAACCAACCGACAGCCGATTGAGACAGAGTTCATCGAAGTAAAATCGGAGCCCGTTGCTTATCCTCTTCTTCAACAACGGACACGTCGATGACTAAAGCTTCTGACTAAAAACAATTTTTGTAGTTTGGTACACAGTCTTGATGCTGTGTTTCAGGGAATGAACAGATGCATTGGTAACACTCTTTTGGTTCTTTGGTTTCGTCTTGGCAGATGAGTAACGCTCTGGCAGGTATCATAGTTCACACAGTTTGTTTCCACGTTTGGATAAGTATGAACGGCCTGTTGCTAACGTTGGGGGAATATGGAATGGTCGGTTATGATGAACGAGTTGGAATTTGGCAGGAGGATGCAGGAATAGACTCTTTGGTAATGTTTTGGCAAGTCAAACCGGTGATGATTCCTCCCATTGAACGCTTCAATAGCTCGATTCTAGCCATGATACAGGGGCAGCGTTATATTCCAGTTGTTTCAGCCAGTGCAGGAAGAGAAAAAAAGTTAGCTGTAAAATTATTGCAGATGCTGTTAGTGTAAAGTTGACCATTCTCTGTTACATGTGGGATTCTTTGCCTTTTGAAGACCTGATTGTAATTTCCAGAGAGGAGTCTTGAAGACTTCCTGTCCAGCATTCTGTTTTTGCAAAAGAAGATGGTTGAGAGCACAAAACCTCATTTCTGTTATGAGAAGCTTGCAGAGATAGAAGAGAAGCACCAAGCTCGGATTTGAGGGTGTGACCTGCTGTTTTATAATCATATTTTTGCTGTGGAAGTCAACATTCTCTGTTTTATTTGGCTTCTTAATCTTTTGAAGACCAGATTGTAAATTCTAGAGAGAGGTCCTAAAGACTTTCTATTTAGCATTCTGTTTTATAGCTTTTCTGTAGTTTCCTTTGCAGAGATTGAGGATAGAGGAAGGCGTTTTACTCTTAATGTCCAGATGTTGTTTGTAGTGAAAAGTCAACTGTTTTTTCTGTTTGGATTTTCTTTGCTTTTGAAAGCCAATTTGTAAATTCCAGAGAGAGGTCTTGAAGACTTTGTATAGCATTCTGTTTGCAGTTGCAGAAGTTGATTCCAGAACCATTTTGTACCATTTAAATCCATTAATTGGATCGGTACCCATTGGAGAGGGACCCGGAGACATAGCCCAGTGGAGGGGGTGAACTTCGTTATCAACTTCTGTTTGTGACTCTGGTTCTATGTTTTTTGCTTGGCATCTATATATCAGTCTTGTTTTTTGTTCCTGTTCTGAGCATTTAATTTCTACTACTAATGTCCATTAATTAACCTATTGCATGCATTCTTTTACAACAAACTTTTAATGCACTAAAGTTGAGGTCCTACAGATCATATTATGGTATCAGAGCTGGTTGACTGTTGTGCAAGTTTGTGAATGCTTACCAGGTCCAGGTTAAAGCTTGGTGAAGGAGAATTAGTTGAAGGAGATCCTGAGATTGGCTCTAGGAAGACATTCTCAAGAACCATGTCTTCTCCACGAAGGGAAGAAGAAGGGCATACCGAACGGGAAAAACCTGTTATGTCTGAAACTGAGTTTCTGGAGGCTTTTATGAGCATGAAAGCCATGATGGAAATTCTACTCGAAGAGCGAGCAGAAAGGAAGAAGAAAGAAGAAGGATCTTCATCCAGAGATGTAGAAGTGAAGTCAGAAGAGAAAGGTAAAGGAGTAGGAGGTGATGGTGATCCTCCTGATACTAAATAGACTTTTTCTTCTTCTCATACTTCTCATAATGCAAGTCCTAATATGCAGATTCTAAGCAAGGCAAGATGTATGGAGATTGGAATGGTGAGGAAGTGGTACCCTCACCTACCTGCAGGATGATCTAGGCTTTTGGAGGTCCAAAATCTCTCCAATGGGGGGGAATGATCCAGGGGGTCATTCGTCTTTAAATATATACCGATCCAAGATAAAGAGGAAATGGTTTAATGGCAAAAGAAAATGGTACAATGGCAGCTAGGTTTGGTAAAACTCAAGACTTCATCACCTTTGAAAATGGGATCAATGCATTTCAATATGTTTAATGGTTCTTAGCTATGATAAAAAACATATATAAGTTTAACCTTATCCCATGGGTCGGCTCTTAAAGGGTTGTTGCTTGCCCACATGTCCCGAAACCAGACTTTGAATATATGTCATGAACCCCGTTCAATGGTTATGTTATGTCAAAGACCATATGTTAAGTTGGACGGGGATTACCAAATGAAACCATGATATAATATATATATATATATATATATATATATATATATGTTGCAATGTTGGCAGGATATTCATGTGGTGTATATTGCATAGCTCGATGACATTTCCATTAACCATTGTGAAAAGGTCGCGTAGTTGGTTCACGGTCTGTTGATGAATCGGAGGTCGGAAGGGATATCCTTCCGCAATGGTGGAGTCGGAAGGGATCCCCTTCTGCAATGGAAAAAACTTAAAGGATGTTCGGAGCGTGGATCGAAAGTCAGAGCAATAGGCAGTCCGTAATGGCAGGCACAATTTGGATCGAAAGAATAACGCTTTTGGCAGCCGCAACGACGGAAGCCCAAAACTTAAAATATCGGCAAAATAACTCGATGGAATCGGAGAAAGAAGTGGTGCTCCATCCGCAACTGCGGAAACCGAAGTAACTAAAGCTTCTGACTTGAAAACCAATCGACAGCCGATTGAGATAGAGTTCATCGAAGTAAAATCGAAGCCCGTTGCTTATCCTCTTCCGCAACGGCGGATGCGTCGATGACTAAAGCTTCCGACTCAAAACCATTTTTGTAGTTTGGTACACAGTCTTGATGCCACATTTCAGGGAATGAACAAACGCATTAGTACTCTTTTGATTCTTTGGTTCTATCTTGGCAGATGAGTAACGCTCTGGCAGGTATCATAGTTGGCACAGTTTGTTGCCACATTTGGATAAGTATGAATGGCCTATTGGTAACGTTGGGGGAATATGGAACAGTCGGTTATGATGAACGAGTTGGCATTTGGCAGGAGGATGCAGGAACAGACTCTTTGGTAATGTTTTGGCGAGTCGAATCGGTGACGATTCCTCCCACTAAATGCTTCAACAGCTCGATTCTAGCCACAATATAGGGGCAGCTTTATATTCTAGTTGTTTCAGCCAGTACAGGAAGAGAAAAAAAGTTAGCTGTAAAATTATTGCAGATGTTGTTAGTGTAAAGTCGACCATTCTCTGTTACATGTGGGATTCTTTTCCTTTTGAAGACCCGATTGTAATTTCCAGAGAGGAGTCTTGAAGACTTCCTGTCCATCATTCTGTTTCTGCAAAAGAAGATGGTTGAGAGCACAGAACCTCATTTATGTTATGAGAAGCTTGCAGAGATAGAACAGAAGCACCAAGCTCGGATTTGAGGGTGCGACCTGCTGTTTTATAATCAAAGTTTTGCTGTGGAAGTTGACATTCTCTGTTTTATTTGGCTTCTTAATCTTTTGAAGACCAGATTGTAAATTCCATAGAGAGGTATTAAAGACTTTCTATTTAGCATTCTGTTTTACATATTTTTTGTAGTTTCCTTTGCAGATATTGAGGATAGAGGAAGGCATTTTAATGTTAATGTCCAGATGTTGTTTGTAGTTAAAAGTCGACTGTTTTCTCTGTTTGTATTTTCTTTGCTTTTGAAAGCCAATTTGTAAATTCCAGAGAGAGGTCTTGAAGACTTTGTATAGAATTCTGTTCGTAGTTGTAGAAGTTGATTCCAGAACCATTTTGTACCATTTAAAGCCATTAATTGGATCGGTACCCATTGGAGAGGGACTCGGAGACGTAGCCCAGTGGAGGGGGTGAACTCCGTTATCAACTTCTGTTTGTGACTCTGGTTCTGTGTTTTCTGCTTGGCATCTATTTATCAGTCTTGTTTTTCGTTCCTGTTATGAGCATTTAATTTCTGCTACTTCTGTCCATTAATTAATCTGTTGCACGCATTCTTTTACAACAAACTTTTAATGCACTAAAGTTGAGGTCCTACGGATCATCTTTAGACTTTCTAAAGTTACTCTTCTGGTGAGAGTGATGGCTTATTTTGGTTTTCTTGGATTGTACTATGAGATCTTGATATTCACTTCCCATCTTTTCTTCTCATGCTAATATTCGAGCTTCTTCTTCTTAGCATTCCTCCCATAGTCTGCTAAACTTGAATAGCTTCTTTCTGGCATAGATCCCTTGAATGAAATAGTCCCAAGCACTAGGGATACCATTCAAGGTGGTCATCACAATTTCTACATTCTCTACTTCTTCATCTACCACTTCCAGCTATTCCTTGATTTGAGAGACCTTTGTAAAGTAAGACTAGATAGTCTTTGCATTCTGGATCTTTACATTCTTTAATTGGTTTCTCAGAGTAATCTTTAGGTTTATGTTCTTTCCTTCAAATAGTTTGTTCAGGCATCAAACATATCTTTAGGTGTCTTTAGGGAGGACACTTGTGGTATGAGGTTATCCTTGATTAAATCAGCATTAATTTTCTTAGCCATGACCAATATCTTCTTGTGTAAGGCCTTAGCCTCATATCCCTCTTGAACTAGAACCTCCTCATTGATGTAGGAGCCCAACTCTTTTTCTTCAAGGCTCAGAATTTATCATCTCCCTCAAGATTTTCATCAAGCTTGGTATGATGAGACATCTTAATTGAGAATCTCAAATGGAAATAGAAAATATTTAGATCTTACTAGGTTAAGATGTCTGATCTGGATCTGGAGTTGAATTTTTGTAGAGATGGTTCCGGAGTAGATTAGGGTTCGACTTTCTTGGAGTTCTGTCCAACCAAAAAATTTGATATTGATCTCTAAAATTTGATTTTGGGGAGGAGATCAATCCAGGCCTAGGCTCACTCAAAATTTCCACTTTTGTGGGAAGCCCTAATTTCTGGCAGTAGTATCGGGTCAAAAAATGAAAATACTCAGAATCAGATTCTGCTTCGATAGAAAGATGTGCCCTGGAGAGGAGAGTCAATCCAACCTTCTTTTGCTTAAAATATATGGAGAGATATCCAAAAATTAGGAATCCCTAGTTTCCGTAGCTGCATAGTGACTTGTTCTTAGGTTAGCTATGATACCATGTTAGATTTTTATCATTAAAGCTAGCATTATCTTAGGATATTTAACTGAGAGAATAACAAGCACATCAATCAAACATAAGAGACAATGAACACAAAGTTTTCCTTGGGGAAACCATAAAGGAGAAAACCCTGTAACTTCCTCAGAGATAGAATCAACACTAAAAGAAAAACCCTAAAAACAGTAAGATGATCTCTCGACAACAGTAGTGTCTCTCTCTCTTGTCCTAGCAACTTCTTCTCTCTCAGTTATGTACTACAACTGAGTGTGAGTGAATGGGTGTTAAATAGAGAAGCTCCCTCTCTATTTATACTAATTCCCGACTTGACAATAACTCACTAGGGCCGACTTCTCTAGGAGATTCTAATAACCCTAAATCCCCACAACTGCAGGGAATTTAACCCTTGATCAATAGGAGGGTTACCCACAATGACTTTACATGACTTTTTTACATTATTGAATATCGCGATAGGAACATTGGGGCATGACATGACTCAAGTACATTACAAACACTTCCCGGAATAAACATCAGGGTACAATACATAAGATATACAAGTGAATACATTTCAAAGTTATAAATACATCAACAAAAATATTGCAGAAAGATAGTTTGTGGGAAGATAGCCTATGAAACAAAAGTTACGGAATTGAACTTGCAGAAAATATGTGAAATAGCATAAAAGAAATACCTGGCTAAGTTTCCGTATTTAGGGGTTTTCTAAATGTAGGGAAACCTATTCCTTGTAAATAAGTTGTGATATGGTCAATTGGATTTCCCTCCTACATTAATCGACCAACTGGATCGTCTGCAAATAAATGTGTGACCACATCATCTACAACTGAATGTAGATATTGTCCATAAATGAATGTAGGACCTATCATCCACAGCTAAATACATGACTCATCATAGACCATCCTCAACTTGTTAGAACTAGGACCAATCCCAAGAGAGTCTTATTTTCTACGACATCTACATGTGAATTTAGGAACACTCTCCATGCGAGAGTATCCTCTGCAACTTAATGTAGGTCTCATCTACAACTAAATGCAGGACCTATCGTCCACAACTGAGTGTAGGACTCATCATATACCATCCTTATCTTGTTAAATATAGGACCACTCCGAAGCGAGTGTTATTTTCTACGACATCTACAAGTGAATGTAGGAACACTCTCCATGCAAGATTATTGTCTACAACTAAATGCAGATCTCATCCACAACTAAATGTAGGACCTATCATCCGCAACTGAGTGTAGGGATCATCATATACCATCCTCATCTTGTTAAATCTAGGACCAATCCCAAGTGAGTGTTATTTTCTATGGCATCTATAGGTGAATGTAGGAACACTCTCCATGCGAGATTATTGTCTGCAACTAAATACAGGACCTATCATCTGCAACTGAGTGTAGGAATCATCGTAGACCATCCTTATCTTGGTAAAGTTAGGACCACTCCCAAGTGAGTGTTATTTTTTATGGAATATACATGTGAATGTAGGAACATAATCAACATCTACATGCACAATGGGACTCATTTTTACTGGTGCATCATTTCCATCTCATTTGCAGTGATAATATAATCATCACTCCCACTCTACATGTAGGTCCACATCATCAACCTGCTCCTCCTTTTTGAGGAAGGTCCATATCACCAACCTACTCCTCCTTTATAAGGAGGGTCGATATCATCATCATTCCTCCTTGCAAGGAATGTATCTAACATCATCATCACTGTTCCTCCCTACAAGGAAAGTATTCAACATCATCATCACTATTCTTCCATATGAGGAAAGATCTATGTCATCATCAATGTTCTTCCTTGCAAGAAAATTCTTCAACATCATCATCATTGTTCCTCCTTACAAGGAAGGATCTATGTCATCATCATTGTTTCTCCTTGCGAGGAAATTCTATAGCATCTTCATCATTATTCCTCCTTACAAGGACATATCTATATCATCATCACTATTTATCGTTACAAGGAAAGTCTTTCTCGACTACACCAATATTGTCATGGAAGTATTCAAATTTTACTCGAGACAAAGGTCTGGTCAACACATTAGAAAATTGCTCATCGGTACTCACATATTGGAGTTTTATAGCTCCTTTCCGTACCATATCCCTTATGTAAAAATATCGGATTTTTATGTGATTTGATTTATCATGGAACACAAGATTATCTATAATCTTTATACAAATATGGTTGTCACATAGAATCACATTGGTATCCAACTCTAGATCAAATAGACCTGACATCAACTTCCGAAGCCATATGGATTCACACATAGTGGAGCAAGCTGCTATGTACTCTGCTTCAATCATGCTGAGAGAAAAATAGGGTCGTTTCTTGCTAAACCATGAGATCACAGTAGATCCCAGACAATAAAATCCACTTGAGGTGCTCTTTCTATTTGCAACACTTCCTGCCCAATTTGAATCCGTATATACATAGAATATGTAGTCATGATATCTATCATAGTATAGTCCAAAGTCTATCATACCTTTTAGGTATCTCATCACATGCTTTGCAGCTATTAGGTGAAGAAATCTAGGTTTAACTAGATACTGAATCAGGGTGTTCACAACAAAGCATATATCTAGCCTAGTATTCATCAGATACATTAATGACCCAATAATTTTTATATACTGAGTCATATCCACTAACTTTGATGATTCATCATATAACATCTTCAGGTTGGTATCCATGGGTGTGGCCATGTATTTACAATCCAAAATATCAAATATTCTTAAGATTTCCACAGCTGTAAAATCCCAAATTTTGACCTTTACTATATTGCGCATGATCCCCACTGCACATGTTTTACTTTGATGTTATGTTTATGTCTATATATTGGGCATATGCCCCACTGCACATGAGTTATGTTGGTTATATAGATATACTGGGCATAAGCCCCAATGCACATGTTTTATTGTCTTGTTATATGATTATATATGTTTGGCATAGGCCCTGATGGACAAGGACTATTATTGTTTTACTAGGAATAGGCCTCAATGTACTGGATTTATTATTATGTGATTGGACACACACCCTAATATATACTAAGATTATTATTTTGTGATGTATTGTACATAATACTGAATGCATGATTTATTTCTATGATGTTTTGGGCGTAAGCTCTAGAGAACATGTGTTATGAGATTATGTGTTGAGCATAAGCTTTGGAGAACATGGGTTATGATACTATGTGTTGAGTGTAAGATCTCAAGCACATAGGTAACCCCAACAATCAAAGAATGCAAGTGTTGGGCATAATCCCTGGAGCTCTCCAACTTGATGTTGAGTATAAGCTCTGGAGCATCAGATATTTGGCCATTATATCCCTAGGTGTATTTTACAAATGCATCCTAGTATTAGTGTTGAGAAAAAGATATGCAATTGCTCTAGTGTAAATCCCCTTTCATAGTGTTGAGCATAAGCTCTGAATAGCACTAGGGGTTTCTGTAATTAAGCGTGTTGAGTTGGAGAGACTCTAAATTGTACCAAACCTTCATCATACTTATAAGTTGATTAAATTGAAATTTCAATCTATTTCTCATCAAGGACTGCAAGATACTACCACGAATACGAGGTAATCCAACATGCAAGGAAATCTAGAGATTCCTATCCTAGTAGACCAGCAATGGCTCACATGAGGCCTTGCTAAAAAATTAACATAAACTAAGGAAGCATTGAATAAAAAATTATGCTATTTAATGCATGGATAATAAAAGACAAATAAATTGAATAAAGTAAGTTTATATAAATATATATATATAATTTTGAAATATATAAATAAAGAATTCTTTTCTAAACTCAAGTAGGAACTAATAGAAAGTTTCCAGTTATCATAAATTAATATATATTACATAAGAATCAAACTAAGAGTTATTTTCAAGAAAGTATTAAAATCTTGATTTAATTGAGGTTAAAGGATACCCTTTTTCAAAAGAATATCTATAAGAGAAAAATCCAAGAGAAGGATTAGGGGGATCTGATCATTTTATTATGAGAGGGGATTGGGGAGAATTCCAAAGAAACCCAGTAATAAAAGAATACAGAGCCTAAAATTCAAGATACCAAAAACCTCATCCATAGGATTTCTAGTTTTCTCTTTCATGTTGGAACCAACTCGGGGAGATCCGATTAAGAACCAGGAACGGTTCCGAGTCAAGGTTGGGAGGAACATGGAAGTTCTTAGGTCATTCAGTTACCTTTTTCACAGGTCAGAATAGAGTATTTCCTATTAAATTTTGTCTTTGAAGTGTGCAAGGTGATAGATCTATTAAAAGCCACGCATTTGCAGGTAAGAGGTTTACCCTATACTAGATTTTGTTATTACAGCATGGTGTCAACTATTTACTCTGTTTTTCTTATGATTGAATTTAGTTACAATAGATTAAATATCCATAATTATTTGTAGTTTATCAGACCTGTACAAATGTTAGATTGTTTCCTTAAACATGTATAAGATCAAGCATCCATGCCCACATCAAGGATTGCTAGGGATGTTGTTACTGTGGTAATTAGTAATTCATTCTGAACAAAATTATTTAGATATGTTTGTTGTTATCTAGTACTTGAATGATTTAGAATTGATGATTTTGCATCTAACAGATTGAAACCTTGTTTAAAACTATATCATAAATTTCTACATCCTTCATTGTGTATTTCCTGTTTCAAATCTTTTTGCATTTTTAAATATGAATGCCAAATGAAATCCATTTCCAAAGAGAAACCTTAAATTTGAACCTTACACATTTCATAAGTGACTTCATGCAATTAGATATATGTTATGAATTCATGTTTAGATAAATGAAATCAAGAAGAGGTTTAACTATCAAGATAATCTTCAGATAGAATGAACTTACAATGAAATAAACCCAAAATTAAACCATACTTGTTGAATTCACAAGAAAGAGATCAACAGCCGAGATCTTAGCCACAAAGAGATCGATGATTGATAAAGATTGCGGAAGACTAAATTACAGAAGCACAATTCAGAGAAGTTGGATAGCGCACTTACAATTCATAATCCTTATTGTGGAAGGTATTGATACACAAGAAATAAGATCAATGATCGATATCTCAGCCGAAAATAGATCAACGATTGATAAATATTGCAGAAGACTAAAATGTGGAAGAAAAATTCAGAGAAGTTGGATAATGCACCCAGAATCAGCATTGCAGAAGGTATTGATCTGCAAGAAATAAGATCAATGGTCGGTATCTCAGCAACAAATAGATTGACTGTTGATAAAGTTTGCAAAAGACTAAATCGTGGAAGCAAAATTCAGAGAAGTTTGAAGCACACCCACAATATGCAATCTGCATTGTGGAAGGTATTGATCCACAAGAAATAATATCAATGATCGAGATATTAGCTGCAAAGAGATTGATGGTTGATAAAGATTGCAGAAGACTAATTGTGGAAGCGCAATTCAGAGAAGTTGGATAGCGCATCCGTAATCCATAGTCCACATTGTGGAAGGTATGTTTCCACAAAGAAAACAAATGAATGGTCAATATTTAAGCCACAAGAAGATCAACAAATGGTAAGAGTTTCAGAAGCTTCATTTTGGAATGCACAAAGAAAGGAGATCAATAGTTGAGATTGAAGCTGGAAGAAGATCAATGACTCACAAGCATTGTGGAAACTTAGATATAGAGTGCACAAGGAGATCAGATCAATGGTGGAGATTGAAGTTGCGAAGGGATCGATGGCTCACAAAAGTTGTGGAAATCTTAAATGAGGAAAGATATATGTAATAAGTAAAAAATAGTAGTTCTGCAATCTGCAATCTGCATTGCGGAAGAATAGTTGTGGAAAGATGAATATTAAACGTTAAAAATGTGTTCCACAATCCGTATTGGTGGAAGGATTGTTGTGGAATGCTCATTGTAGAGGGTTAATTATGGTTATAAGTTTAATGGAGACCCACAATCCACAATCTGCAATTCACATTTTCAGAAGGATTGTTGCGAAAGGCTCATTACAAAGGGTTAATTCTGGTTATAAGGTTGATGGAGACATGTTATCCGCAATCCACATTGCAGAAGGGTGCTTGCGGAATGATCCTTGTAGAAGGATCATTGTGGAATTGTCATTGTGCAATGAATCAATGCATAAGAACAGTAAATTTAGCAATTTAGACTTAAAACAGTGAAGTAATTTTTAAAACAAAGATCTTCAGAGTTGGAATTGGAGTTTGAGGAAAGGTTGATCAAACTAGTAAAGCCAAGGAAGTGACTTAAACTGTCATAGTTAAATAATTCCCTATTATATTTAGGGATTTTAAATATATGACTGTATATATATATTATAAGAATTTTTTTAATCTTGGATTTTTAGTAACATTACAAGTGGTATAAAAGCCCAGTTTCAAACACTTAGAGACCTTATGGGCACTACTAAACATCTGTTGCAAATATATTTTCAAAACTTTAAACTGTGATTTTTAAACTAGCACAATGATATTGTTACTTATTGTTTGATCCACATATTTAAAGAGTAATCCAAATCATATAGATGGAAGAGAACAATAGTGGACATGGGAACCTAAATTCTCCACCTTGAGATGAAGAAATCGCGGGGGAACTGAATTATGACTTAGTGAAGACTAGAAAAAGTCTACAAGCAGATCTACAGAATTTTAAGGATGGAAACATGAATGAAAGGAGAGAACAGAAATCAATAAATGAATCTCTACTTTGTAAATTGACAGGGGTAATGTTATCAAGAATATATCACCTTCTACGGACATAAGTTGTTCCTTTGGTCTGAATGGTTCAATCCAGAACAAATGAGTGAATAACTTGGTTGAATACCTTCCCTGAACATTATAGATGCTTGGAATATAACTTGATGAAGGACCTATATACCTATAAAACATATCAAACATACAAAGACATCAAAGCTACCAAAAAATCATCTACACATCCATATTAGTGACTAAGGAATCTAATAACATATATGTAATATTAACGCAACAAACATGTGGGAAGGAAATCAACTTTGCATTAGAAAGTAAATGAAATAGGTTACAACCATGTGCCTTAGAGCCGATGTACTCCTTCACAAGACTAGCACCTTGTCCCCAATAGCTCCAACTTGCTCCACAATTGCTCTCTGATGGATTAGGCCAGGGTATCAATTCAACAACATAACTCTACTATTCTTCTCTCTCCCTCAACCATGGAGTATGAGATTGTATTTATAGGACTCAAATGGATAGGATGGTTGAAATATTGTGGGTGAGGTGGCCACAAGATCCTACAAAGAAGGATCTCAACCTTAACCAGCCCAGGTGAGTAGGGATAAGGTTAGACATGATGCCCTTGTTCTAGAGGCCTGAGAAACCTCCTTTTTTCACTTTTTACCAAGGGCACTGCTTATACCCCTTAATGATAGAGTGGTGATGGGTAAGAACTGCACCAAAAACCTAGGTTAATGGTGGTGGCACCGCCTGGTTCTCACACAACTAAGGCAGTGATGAACAAGGTACCGCTTATCTGCTTGAGGGTAAGAATGGTGCTGCAATTTTGCATGTTGGAACCAATACCTAGAGCAGGATTCTATTCAAGTTTGGGATTTGAGGTCAAATGTCTATGTTAGATATCCTATCACATGCTGGTGACAGATTTTGAGTGTAATAGAATTCCCCCCAAAGCATGAGGCTAGAGGGATACGATAGGCAAGAGCTTTGATAGAGCAAGTTATCACTTCAAGGTAAGAGCTATCTTGATCGAAAAGTGTCATTGAACAGGCATCTGCAATACATCAATACTTTTACTCATGAATAGATGTAACCTCGTCATGGCTACAGACCAATATAAGACAGATCCATGAGAGGAATAAACAACCATGGCTACTAGAATACAACGTATATCCATGTGATAGAGGACTCAAACTTGGACATAGCTACTAGATATACAACGTAGATCTATGTCATACAGACACAAATTTGAGCATAGCCATGACCATACAAATGTGGATCCATGCTGGTACTTCACACAATATACTCCATCGCAACCTGGGGAGAAAGCTATGAAAGCTTAACAAATACCCAGGGTCTTCGTCTCGTCTTCCACAAAGTACGATTCTATCCATGTGATTACAATGTTCTAAAGTCAAACATTGTAGAAACCACTTGATTGTCGATTAATGAGGTGAACCGTTAACAAGTGTGAGGGAAATCACCATTGATGTTAATAATTCCCAAGGTACCCTAGTACAATCTACTGAGTGTGAATAGATGTCTTGGTGTCGAACACCCAGCAGAGTCTTCTGATCAAAGGCCAATGATGTGAACCTTTGTCGATAGTGAGAGAATCTGTTATTGAGGCATACAGATTTCAAGGTATTAAACTTGTTTCTAATACTAGTTCCTAGATGATGAGTTGACTTCGAAAGGAATAGTCTTGTCAAAGGAGGGCCATGATGAATCCCACATCGATGACACAAAAATTGGAACAAAGTTTTGGAATATCGTAGATAGTTTAACCATAGGACTGACTCAAAGTACTAACACAAAGGTTGTTTTAACTGCAGAGGTAAACTTGTTTCTTCCTTTGAACATTGGGAGGCATGACAAAAGACTTGGCAGCATGAATAGACCAGACAGACACACAATGTGACAGTGGAAAATGCAATCTTTTGAAAAACTCAAAGGAGTGACATGAATCATGAAAGCGGATGGACTTGTAGGTCAGCTGGATACCCAATTGGCTGAATGATATGCAGACAAGTGCCATGTTCAAAGGTGACAAACAACTACCATTGGATTTGCAAAATGATTCCCTTCCCTTAATTCCCCCATCATGATCGATGAGTGCCTCTTTTCATTTTTACGAGTTCAAAGAGGGTAACAAACACTCGTTTAAGCTCATCTGAAGACAAGTCCATTCCCATATATTTCACGAACCTAAGAAAGGAGGGGTTCGATCCCAAGAAAGTATCTCTTAATGTTTAATTTAACGAGTCCAATGAAATCAAACTTGGCATCATTCATATTTAGAGAGTCTGAACGAAGATAGAAGAAAACTCGAAAAGGTCCTTTTTCATAAAATAGTCTATCTGAACCGAAAAAGAGATAACCTACTGTCGGAGAGACGACTCTTCAAATACTTTTACGAGTATGAAGAAGACAAGTACTCGACAATCTTTTCATATTTAGGGAGTCCGAAAAGAGCTTAAAGGAGACTCCATTAGGTCTCTTTTTAATGATAAACAATTTTACGAGCCCAAAAAGAATTAGAAAAAAGACTTGGAACTTTGATACTGATTTCTGAGAGCATGACAAAAGTATCCAAACAAACGCTCGAGGACTTTTTCTATTTTAAGGAAGTATGAAAAAGTAAAAAACAAGATTCCCATAGATTTTTACTATTTTCATTTCTACCCCTGGAAAACTCAATAGCAACATTAATTTCTCGAAAAATGACTTTTAATGAGTCATATGGATGGATTTTATAATGATAACGATTTTAAAATACTAAAATGACATTAAAAAACCCTAAAATAACTATAAAATTCATTTCAAATAGTAAAAATCAAAACATTTCACTATTTACCACTAGTCAAGAGCATTTTGGAGCAACTTTGAGCCAGATCTTCACCTGCTGATTCTAGGAGATCTGATTGTCTGATTTGAGCACCGTTAGAGCTAGGTAAAAGACAAAACCTTAATATTTCAATTTTAAGCATTTATTTTTTATTTTAGGAGGGTTTTTGGCCATTTTAGGCAGGCCCTAAACTTAAAATGCAGGCACCGCTCCTGCCCCTTATGGGACAGGTAGTGCACCATGAGAACTGTGCTCATAACATTGCGCTTAGGTGGTGTCAACCGTGAGTTGGGGAAAATGTATGGATAGGAAAAAAAACAAGCTTTTAATTGATTTTGATGATTGGATATGTTTTTAACTAGTCCATTAATGGTTTTGGCAGGTTTTCAGTGGTCGAAAACGGTTATACGGAAGGAACAATATCATGATGATGATGATTCCCATGCTAAAAGAAATGCAGGATGTATAGCCGCATTGAGGAACTGTGACCTCCTCAAGTTCTTCCACACACCTAGTATGGTGTCTCATGAGAGATTGTTGTAGTATATACTCTATATGTGGAACCTGGAACAACAATACTTCGAGGTGGGGACACATGTGTTGACCATTAAGGTAGAAGGCATCTACTTCTTGACTAGATTGTCAAGATGGCGTGCCACGATTTCATTGACTGGTTCCTAGGGAGGGGACGTGACTACTCAGGAGTTGATTGACCACCACTGCCTTCTCGGTACTAGAACTTCAAGGAAGAATATTCCCATCAAGGCAGTAGTGGATCTTCCTCTCTACACTCTTCTTTTTATTATGCAGAGGCTAGCTGGGAGCCAAGGGCCTCATCAGGATTCTAGGGCACATATGCTGTATGCGATAGAGGCTATGGCACCTATAGTTTTCAACTGGGCGGAGGCATTGCTACCAGTATTTAAATACCAGCTGACCAAGTGTCAGCAGGGAGAACTAAAATAGTTTGGCTATGGTTCTAACTTAGCCTGTTTCTTTTTTGAGTATATCCCTCAGGTAAGGCCCCAAGTGGCTTTTACTGAGATGAGGGCAAGAGACCCTCATATGCTAAGGTGGGTCAGGATCATGTCCTGTACAGAAGCAAGCAGAGGGAAGGTGAAGTTTGGAGATCCATTCTTTCAATGGCTTAGTGACCAGATCCTCATGGTTGAGGATTATGCTTATGCAGGCACTGATCTTAGGGGTGACCCTGACCTACCACTTCCACCTTGCGGACAGTGGGGAGACAGGGGTAAGAAATAAAACCCTAAGATATCTATTTGTTTTTTTTGTCTTTTAATGTTTTTTATTTTTTATGTATAGCGACGAGACTTGAAATTTTCATGCAGATGTAGGAGTTGCACGACCTAGGGGATCATCCCCACTGGACAGACGAGCGAGAGCTCGATTTGTTCAATGAGGCAATGACCCTATGGGAGATCTAGAGGATAACCTAGAGAGGTTAACTTTGGACATACCTGATGCATCCATTGATGATCTCCCAATGCGCTATCAAAGGCACATAGCAAGAGTGTCAGACCGCTTCAGCCGTCTACTACGTAGAGTAATGCGGGTTGTTATGTGCTACCATGAGCATCACTAGATCTTACATGATGTATCATTGAAAGCTACCATAGATTCATATTTTTGTATGATTTTGTGCTGCCTGAAAGCCAGAGTGCTTCAGATGAGGTCTTGTGACCTATTTTTTTTAAAACACTTATATATACAAATTTTTGCCTCCGATGTTTATGCTTCAAATGGAAAATGTATTTACATAAGTTTTATATGTTTTAACTATTTATTTACAATGTTATGAACCATGTTTAACTTTCATGCTATGAATGAGCAATATACCAGTCTAGGATAAAATTTGCCAAGGAATCAGCAACTGCATTGTCTGCCCTAGGGATATTCCTATAAGTAATGAATTCAAATGAACTTTCTAATAAATGTACCCTCCAATAGAGATGAATTAATATAGGATTTATGATGGTGTAAACCTGGTTTAAATGACAAACCACCAATTGCGAGTCCATGGACACTACCAAGTCATGAATGTCCCGAGATGCAGCCTCAGTCAAAAGACCTATGACTACTTCATACTCGGTGATATTTTTGGTAGCAGGACCAATACAAATTGATCCTGAACTCACTACATTATGTGCAGGGGAATACATAACCCAAGTAGCTGAGGCAAGGTTCAGGATATGGTGGCAAGCACCATCAGCAAAGCCATAAAAATCCATCTGATCTACAAAACCAAAACATGGTATATTAAACAGTCTAGACATTAAAATCAAACCATATTGAAAGTACCAAAACACTGAAAAGTCAAATAATATACATATATACAAGGTACCATACATGAATGATCTAGGCATAGTACCTCTTCAGGTACAACCCATTGCGAGGTTGCCCGAAGGGGATTCCATCATAATCCACGAGCTCGTAGGCCCCTTTTTCTAAAACCTTGGAAACGATAAAAGGAGCATACCACATTGATTCAAACTTCCCTTTTCCTAGCTTGTCATGTCTTTGATCATAATAAGTCAGGACTAGGTAACCTTCATTAAAAACACGAGGTTCAACAGATTTATCATATTGCGCCTTGACGTGTTTCTTGTGTGCCTCATTAACTAAGGAAGCATCTCGTCTAGTTTCGTCAAGGTTTGTTAAATATAAAAACCTTTCTTCCTCAGTAGAAGTATTAGGGAGAATTTCAACGTCAAGTTTCAAAGATAGAATCTGACACTAAATAGGTAGGACAGCTTCTAGTCCATATACTAATTGAAAATGTGTAAAACTAGTTGCTATTTTCACTGAAGTTATATAAGCCCAAAGAACTAAGAAGAGAGTCTGGTGCCAGTTGGATTTGTGATCTCCAACCATCCGACGTAGCATAGTTTTTAAAACTTTGTTAATGGCCTCAACTTGACCATTAGCCTGTAGATAGTAGGGAGTTGAGTTTTCATGGTGAAAACCCAATTTAGCACTTAACTCTACCATCATCTGATTATGGAAATGTGATCCATGATCAGTGAAAATAGATAGAGGAACTCCAAACCTAGCTATTACATGGTTATAAAGAAAGAGGTTGGAAGTCTTACCATGCTATGCATATGTAGGCATAGCGTCATCCCACTTAGTGAAATAATCCATGGCTACTATGATGTAACCATGCCCCCTAGTTGAGGTAGGCTTACAATGCATGAAATATATCCCCCATTCGGCTAAAGGGCCAATGACAATGACGAGGTGTAACGGAGGAGGGTGGGTGCACTTTTTCGGGTAAAAGTGTTAACAAGGTGGGAATTTCTTAACAGCCTCATGACAATCTTTAAAAATAGAAGGCCAGAAATAGCCAGCGCGCAGGATTTTTTGAGCTGTAGCCATCCCAGAAAGGTGACCACCACCTTCCCCTTAATGAAAGTCATTAAAAACTTGTTCGACCTCAGTATGGGTGAGGCATTGTCTGATAATGGTATCTATACCACGTCTATAAAATGCATCATTGAGGGTAAGATAGTATTTTGTGTGGTGACGAATGAGCCAATGATCCTCATGAGATATAGTAGGGTGAAAATGTCGTGTCTATAAATAAATGATTAAATATCCATACCATGGGTCAGTTGTTCTTATTAGGAACTAAAATTCATCTGGGAATGAATCACTGGGCTCAGAATCTATTAAAGCATAGGGAAGATCACACATCAGCTTGGTAAAAGCTAATGACTTCTTTGAAGTAGCTTTGGAAAATTCAAGATCAAACTCCTGTAGGATAACAATCCATCAGGAGTATTTCCCCCCTAGCACCTGATGAGTCAGGATGTAGTACATAGGGTTTTGTTCTACGAGTATAGTAGTGGTGCGAAGTAGGATGTAGTGACGAAATTTTTGGACAGCAATGACTGTGGCCAATGCTAGCTTCTCCACACGCAAGTAATGAGTTTCAGAATCTAGAAGATTCTTACTGGTGTAATAAATCACTTGTTCTAGGATGTTCTGGTCCTCTTGAGCTAAAACCATTCCGATAGTAGTAGTAGAGGCTGCAACATACAAGAGAAAATCCTTCAAGTAATCCGGGGGGTGTATGGCATGTGAATGAGTCAGAGCATGTTTGATATTATCGAAATATTGTTGGGCTTGGTCATCCCAGAAGAATGTAGTGTCCTTCTTAAGGAGACACATATAACCATGCATTTTCTTAGCGAAGTTACAAACAAAACAACAAAGAAATTTTTCCTTCCCTTGCAAACTTTGGAGTTCAAGCACGTTGCTTGGGGCAGGTAAAGTGAGTATTGCAACAATATTTAAGGGATTAACCCGAATACCATCCTTGGAGACTACGAAGCCTAAGAGACGTCTCGTCTAAATGAAAAAAACACATTTGTGTGGGTTCAGTCGTATCTTGTAATGGCGACATCTTAGGAAAATGTCTCTAAGATGTCGAGGATGGTCTTCCCATGGTTGTGAGTGCATAGGGAGATCGTCAAGGTAAGGATCCACAATATTCTTAATGTCATGAAATGCATAGGACATGGCATGCTGGAATGTGGCCCCAGTGTTCTTAAGGACAAAAGGTAACTTCTTGTAGGAAAAGGTTCCCCACGGGCATATAAATGTCATCTTATGCTGATCAATGGGAAATATATCAATCTGATTGTATCCAGAAAATCCATCCATAAATGAGAAGATGACACTCCCAACACAATTATTGATAATATAATCGATGTGTGGAGTCGGAAAGCTGTCCTTGGGACAAGCTTTATTCAAATCTTGGAAATCGATGCAAACTCAAATAGTACCCTTCTTTTTGTTCACAGGAACAACATTCGATACCCATTCTGTTAGGGGTACAAGATAGATAAATCCTACCTTCAGAATTTTTTTGACTTCGGCTTTGATAGGCGCAGCCTTCCGCGGATGGACTTGTCTCAATTTCTGCCTAACCGGTCTGGCTGTAGGATAGGTTTTGATCTCATGGACTACAATGGATGAATATATCCCAGCAATTTCTTCATAAGACCAGGCAAAAATATCTCGAAATTCTTTAAAAAGTTCTTTATACTCTTCAGTTTCATCTATTGAATAGTTTTTCCCTATGTGAACATGTTCAATAGTTCCAGAATTGATTGATATGTCGATTGGAACCATTTTGGCAATGTTGCATAAATTGCCTTCAGACTTAGAATCTTGCAACAAGACAGGTGTTTGTGGATCGTCGACAATATCAGTACCCAAGAGAGATACAAAATCATTGATTGCTGAACTGGTATTGGGGAGGAAAGAAGATCTATGATGGTGATCCTCCCATACGGATGTACTTGTATTGATAATCTCTATAATAGACTCATCCGATGGAAAAGTCTAGGAGAGATAATCCAGAGTAGGAAGCGAAGGTTCTAACCAGTAGGGAAGGTGGTAAGGATACAAGGCCACTAGATGAAGATCATCTAGAGGAACATCATAAACATATTTGATGGCATCAGAAACTGCTTTGTGTGGGATAAGGGAGGATGTCTCAACAACTTGTTTACCCTTAGGATCATAATTAAATGAAGAGATCATATTGACTGTTGCCATTTCTATGCTAGAAGGGGTTGATGGAAACAAACCCATAAGGGCAGAGTCTTTCAACATCCCTACCCCAATCGAATGGTAATGAGGAGGGGACTGACCTAGGAAAGGGATATTATTCGTTGTAGGAGTGGTGACATCCGGCATATAGAAATCAAGCTGATCAATTGTTACAATTTTTCCCAAATGCAGAAATTGGAGGGTTCTAAATACCATTGAAGTGACAAAAGTCATAGCATAAAACTAGTTTCTCCCTAAGAGAATATTGTAGTCTAACGGGGCATCCACTACTTCCACCTGAATGGAAACAATTCTTCCCCCTAGCTCAACTGAAAGGGTTGGCATGAGACCGTAGGGTTGGAAACCTCTTCCATCAAAGGCTTTTAGTGTTGTGGATGATTTCACAAGATCAGGAGAGCCAATGGCTTTCCAACAGGACAAAGGAAAAATAGAGGTTGAAGCACCTTCATCTAGAATAGTCGTAAAGACATTTTTTCCAACTACTCTAGTTATGACTTGAAAATCTAGTTGCTGAGGTAATATAGGTTTAAGGTTATCTGGATTGAAATGAATCATATTCATGTCACTTGGGTTCATGGCTCCCAAAGCATTTAATAAGTTTTTGCATATGTGGGACAACTTTGGAGCACTTCTAAGGTAGACATCTCACATGGTACCTGAGCTAGGTATTCTATGACATTATAAAATTGTGCAACTCGAGCATTAGGGTTAAAAATATTCTTCCTAATATAACTCTTGGGCGGACGCAAAATCATGTCGAGATTAGGTTTCTCGATCATTAGGGGACCATTGGACGAGGATGTGGGAGAACCAGTAGAAGGAGCTTTATCAAGAGAAGGTTTTTCAATTTTATTCTCCTTCAGTTTGTCATATGACTGACTTCAAGTTGTTAGATTAATAGTATTTGATGACATCATTCAAATTTCCTCTGTGGAACTAGAATTTCCCTGGTTAGACATGTGGTCTAGCAGTTGTTGCTGAGAAGGAAAAGGATCAGTGAGAATTGTCGATGCGAGGTTGCTCTTTAAAAATTTATTAATTTCATCATGTCGAAGACACTCTTACATGAAATGATCGCCACCAAACAATAGGTAGGGATACTTAGCTTTCCATTTTCCTTTATTGTCATTCTCCGGGGCCATAGGTTTGGGGTTTTCCTGTTGGTTTTTGGGTTTCTTGTTTTTACCTTTTCCTTTCTTCTTATTACCGGATGATTGCGTACTGTGAATAGAATTCACCTCAGTGGAAACTATAGGGTTGGAAGGAGCTGGAGTGGAAGGATTGGGTTGTTTGGCAGCTTTAATCGTTGACAGGGACTAGATTGAACCAATAACCCCATCAACAGGAGTTTCTACAAGTGGCTTAGCCATGTTAGTACTGGGTCGAGGAGCTTGAGGAATGAGGTTGTACAAAGTTCCATATTGGGAATATACTAAGTCTAGATTTCTTAAACCCCCCATAGCCACATCTAAGGAAATGGGTGGCAACAAAGATTTCTTAAACCAATCAGCCAAGAGTTGGTCTGGGATAGGAGCTTTAATGAGCCTTCTCCACCTTCTACATTCATGAATGTGGTCTGAAATATGTGTGGAGGTGTTTTGAGATTGAAATGTTAAAAGGTCTGTACCCATTTCGTATCGAATGGGTAGCTGAAAGTGTGTGAGGAAAATAGTTTCCAAAAGCAATAAAATCCACAAACGAGTGTCGTGGAAGTTTGATATACCATTTCATGGTTGTGCTAGTCAAAGTGCACTAGAAGAGTCTTAATCGAATATAATCATCCATCAAGGAATTGGATGAACACCATATATGGAAAGTCATAACATGATTTTTGCAATCATCTCCCTACTTACCATCAAATTTAGGAATATCCGATGGTAACTTGACTGGAATAGGAGGCCATGAAGAATTGTGTTGGATGGGGTCATTGATCAATTTAGACAAATCAGACAAGTCCAAAGTTTCTAGGAAAGGTAATTGACGATTTGGTTCAACATACTGGTAATATTGATAAGGCATGTAACCACTAGTAGGACCGTAAGTGGACTGATATATAGGGTGCTGAAAAGGATGATGAGATGATGAACCTCTGGAAGATGGACCTCCAAGATCACTAGGGACATTAGGAGGATTAGGAGGATTAGAAGGAGGACCACTAGGACCTATGGTGCCACTGGTACCACTAGGAACACCAGAACCACTAGGGGGAGGACCACTAGGAGGAGGACCACTAGGAGGAGGACTATCAGGACCCCCAGGACAACCGAGAGGAGGACCACCTACCCCCCCCTGGGGGGAGGGCCTCCATAAGGTGGCCCTTGGGGACCCCCAAGACCACCAAGAACTGCAGGAAAAGGACCTCCATATGGTGGTCCTTCGACACTTCTAGTTGTATGAGTAGGTATTCCTCCCATTGCTGGTATGTAGGCCCAGTTGGGTTGCCCCCATGGAGTAAAAGTATTTCTAGGATATGGAATTTCAGTGTATGACATGCATGTAGGGGCATGTTGATAATTAACATGTCATATAGGTACATGATTTGCTGGGTAACCATACCCCCATGAAGCTTGACTAATTATAGGTTGTGCCCCTAAGGGTTGGCCTAAACTCAATGGAGGGTTAACTATATTTGTAGGAGGAACGTAAACCATGGATGTGCCTGCATTAGAGGCCTGAATATTATGACTAAAAAATCCACCAGAAGGTAATGTAGATCATGTCAGGGGTTTCCCTTAGCACTATAAGGTACTAATACAACTAAAGTTAAAGGTTTCCCCCCAGCCCTAGAAGACCTAGGAGGAATAGAAACAAAATTAACATTTGCAACCGTGGGATCAAAAGTTTGACCTGGGTGGGGTGGATTTTCAACAAGATCAATAGGTTTCATTGAATCAGCTAGTGAATGATATCTTTCTAGCCAAGGGTTCGTATTATAGGGAAGAAGAGCCGACATAGGTTCTTTATGAGGGATTGGGGTTGCTAAGATAGCATCTAGTCTTTCCATTCTCTCTTGAAAATCTTATGCATGTTGAATAGCTGATTGAATTTGTCTATATTCCTCTTCATTGTGTGAAGTATGTTTAGGAGAGGGCCTATGTACTCCAAATGAAGCAATGGCCTGTCCCATAGAAGTTCCCCAAAATGGAGCATGTGGACCATAATCTAGACGAACAAGACTATCAAACAACCTTCCATAGGACCATGGAAATAAGTGTCACCAATAGGAGGTTGTTGAGCCAATGGATTTGTATAACAAGTGAATTGGTCTCCACTTTCTATAACTATATTATCTTCCACATGGGAATTATTTGCAGCTCCTTGGTCAGTAGCTTCCATTGTACCTTCTGCTGTAGCAGGAGGAAAGTTGGGTGGTAAGCCATGTGTTCTTCTGGACTGTCTCAAACAAAACTTAGCCAGATTGCATAGTCACTAATCTAACCAAGGGTTTCAAAGCTAAGAAAAAACACACCCAAAAACTTTCTCCTACTCAAGCTACAAGCCAACAAGCAAATTCAAATGATAGGATGAGCTCAAATGGTCGGTCTCTCACCAAGTTTTTCAAGTAGGTGCAACTCGCGATATACCACAAGGGTACATGCGTAGTAATCTCCTTGAATGTTGTTTTCACTGTATTGCTCCATACAAGATGGCCAAAGGTATTTTCTTAGATAGATAGGTGTTGTAATCTCACAGATCACATAAGGTTACCAATAATACATACTAAAACATACATAACTATAAATCAGATACAAGAGACAAGAACAGATAGGAAAATAGATTATATTAATGTAATGAGTTCATACAAGGCAGAGAACTGAACTGATTTCTTGCTTGGCTCAACAGACTAATATATACAAGTTACAAATAGTTACAAAATAACTACCTGTCAGTTCAGTGAATCGACACGACTATTAGTTAGCCGACTAATCTTTCTAGTTAGTCGGCCGACCGACTTAGTTGGTCGATCGACTAAGTCGGCCCATCGACTTAGTCGGCTGATCGACTAAGTCGGTCTTCGTTCGAGGAGCAAGTCAAAAAAGTCAACTTGAACAAAGACTGACTTAGTCGATCAGCTGACTAAGTCGGTCTTCGTTCGAGTCAAATTTGTCGACTTGCTCCTTCTACAATAGGGTATCCTAGTGGGGTCTCCTGATATACTCAAGATATGTGGGATCTCAAATTGGTAGTAGTGCTATCTAATGCACAACTGTTCACAAGGGGCCTTCCGATACAAAATCAATTAAGTCACGTTCATTTTTAAGGGGAACGTGAAAGGCTGTTTGATATGCTAATGGTACGTGGAATAACCGCACAAGTCCCAGGATGTAGTGCGGACAAGTAATGAAAACTCCTACACTTAACTATGCCTGAACACATCTCTAACCTAGCACTCAAATTTCTATACAAATTTTAAGCCTATAACTACCATTAATTTTAAAGTGGATAGTTAGGTGAATCCATGAGGTTTTGACAGAAAAGTAAAACCATGCAGATATGAAATGCAAGTTCATTCACTTTACCATTTAGTATGCCTAATTATGGGAAGGATAAAGAGTGTTTTTCTTTTCAATTTTTCTTTAAGACTATAAAATTCCCAAACAACTATACTAAAAATCCTTTTTCTGAGCATACAATAAAACAACACCTTTCTTCAAATAATCTCTTTTGAAATCACACAGGTAGGGTAATATCTCTTTTAGAATGAATAAGAAAGAAAAACAACACTCAAATATGCATATGCAAGCTATACTTTCGATTTTTTCTGAAGCATTGAAAGATATAACTTAAACTATTGATACTTTTTCCTTTTGATGAGATAATGATGCAAAAGAGACAAAAGAAGAAAGGAGTCCTAAAATTTTGTGAGGCTAATTAGAGATCCAATGGCTTAGGCTCAATGAAATAATGGCCTAATCTCCACAAATTTTCTTTTAAGAGAAAAAATAAGTCTTTCTCACACTTAACGAGAAATTGAAACAAGCAAACTGATATAAGGGATTCTTTCTTTTCAGTGATAGTATATAACAAGTAGAGATCTAATTTGACCTATAGTTTCCAACTAACTTCTTTCAAGAAAAAAAAACTTACAAGCAGTAACGAATGATGAATCTAACTTAGCTTTTTTATTTGAACAAACAAGCAATTTCCACATAAAAATTCAATATTTCAATCACTCAAGCAAGTTCAAACAAGTCTGTACAAGACCAATTAAACACACCCAATCCAAAAAATCACAAATTTTTACAAAAACTTGAAAAAAATCAAAGTCTGGGGTAGGCCTACGTGGCATCGCGCAGATGAAGTTGCTGAGAGAACAGTTTTGAGGCAGAACCACTTCTTACTCACTGGATTCATACGGTGGCACCGCCTATTGCTAACTGGAATCAGGAGGTGGAACTACTTTTTTCCAAAGGCACATGTGCGGTTCTCTGTAACAACCTAGAACAGTAGGAGAGTGAAAAATCATGTTAGAAGTGCCAAAAACTTCATAAAAACTGATGAATCAACCACAATACAGAGCACAGAAAGTTAAGGTGGCTCAGATATGAAGATTTCAAACCAAAACTTAGGTATATCAGATGTAGATATGACTGCAAATATGGGAGGCTGGAGCTTGGATTCAGACAAGAGTAGTTCAAAAACTGAGGAAGAATAAGAAGGATCTATCCCCATCGGAGTAACCAAATTTGTTATCAGGAATATATCACCTTCCGCGGACATAAGTTGTTCCTCTAGTCTGAATGGTTCATATCCAAAACAAATGAGTGAATAAATCAGTTGAAGACCTTCCCTGAATGTTATAGACGCCTTGAATGTAACTTTAATGAAGGACCTGTATACCTGTAAAACATATCAAACATACAAAGACATCAAAGCTACCAGAAAATCATCTACACATCCATATTAGTGACTAAGGAATCAAATAACATATATGTGATATTAAAACAACAAACATGTGGTAAGGAAATCTACTTTGCATTAGAAAGTAAATGAAATAGCTTACAACCATGTGCGTTAGTGCTGATGCACTCCTTCACAATACTAGCACCTTGTCCCCAATAGCTCCAACTTGCTCCACAATTTCTCTCTGATGGATTAGGCCAGGGTATCAATTTAACAACATAACTCTACTATTCTTCTCTCTCCCTCAACCATCGAGTATGAGATTGTATTTATAGGACTCAAATGGATACGATGGTTGAGAGATTGGTGGGTGAGGTGGACACAAGATCATACAAAGAAGGATCTCGACCTTAACCAACCCAGGTGAGTAGAGATAAGGTTAGACACGAGGCTCTTGTTCTAGAATCCTCAAGAAACCTCCTTTTTTTCACTTTTTACCAAGGGCACTGCTTATACCCCTTTATGACAGAGCGGTGATGGGTAAGAACCGTGCCAACAACATAGGTTAAAGGCGGTGGCACCACCTGGTTCTTAGACAACTAGGGCGGTGCTGAACAAGGTACCCCTTATCTGCTTGAGGGTAAGAGTGATTCTGCAATTTTGTATGTTGGAACCAACACCTAGAGCAGGATTCTCTTCAAGTTTGGGATTTGAGGGAAAATGTATATGTTAGGGATCCTATCACATGTTGGTGACAGATTTTGAGTGTAACAGGTAAAGCCCCATAGGAAGTGTTAGGATTTATAATCCTACCTTGAACAAACTATCTATTAAATTATTTTATCCTAACTTAGGAGTTCTATTTAATCATATGGGTCCACTAGTACCATTGGGTCCACTTGGCCTAATGGTGTTGATGTATTTGTAACTTCAGAATGTATTCACTTGTATATCTTATGTATTGTACCCCGATGTTTATTCCAGGAAGTATCTGTAATGTAATTGAGTCGTGTCATGCACCAATGTTCCTATCAAGAGATTCAATAATGTAAAAAATTCATGTAAAGTCATAGAGTGTAACCCTCATTATTGATCAAGGGTTAAAGTCCTTGCAGTTGTGGGGCCCTAGGGTTATTATACTCTCCTAGAGAAGTCATCCATAGTGAGTTATTATCAAGTCATAAATTAGTATAAATAGAGAGGGAGCCTCTCTATTTATCACATATTCACTCACACTTAGTTGAGCACATAACTGAGAGAAAGAAAAAAAGCTGAGACAAGAGAGAGAGAGAGACTACTGCTGTGGGGAGATCATCTTACTGTCTTTGGGTTTTAATTTTGGTGTTGATTCTATCTCTAAGAAAGTTGTGGGGTTTTCTCCTTTATGTTTTTCCTGAGGAAAATATTTGTGTTCATTGTCTCATGTGATTGATTGCTATGCTTGTTATTCTCTTAGATAAGATCCTAAGATCATATAGCTTAAATGTTAAAAATATAACATGGTATCAAAGCTAACCTGAGAAGAAGAAACTGTGCAGCTGCTAAAGCTAGGGATTCCTATTTTTTGGATCTCTCTCCATAAATTTTCAGCAAAAGAAGGCTAGGCCGACTCTCCTCTCCAGGGCACATCTTTATGTCGAAACAGAATATGATTCTAAGCATTTTCAGTTTTTGACCCGGCACTGCTACGGGAAATTAGGGCTTTCCATAGAAGTGGAATTTTTGAGTGATCCCAGGCCTGGATTGATATCCTCCCCAAAATTGAAGTTTAGAGGTCAATATCAAATTTTTTGGTTGGGTAGAACTCCAGGAAAGTAAAACCCTAGGTTTGCTCCTGAACTAGAAAACCAGCTCTGCAGAAATTCAGCTCCAGATCCAGTTTCGACATCTTAACCTGGTAAGATCTAAATATTTTTAATTTCCATTTGAGGTTCTCTATTAAGATGTCTCATCATACCAATCTTGATGAAAATATTGAGGGAGCTGATAACTTCCGAGATTGGAAGTATATGATCTCCCTGGTCTTGGAAGAAAATGAGTTGGACTCTTACATCAATAAATAGGTTCCAGTTCTAGAGGGAGATGAGGCTAAGGCCTTACACAAGAATAAATTAGTCATGGCTAAGAGGATTATTGCTGATTCAATCAAGGATCATCTCATACCTCAGGTGTCCTCCATAAAGACACCTAAAGAGATGTTTGATGCCCTGACTAAGTTACTTGAAGGGAAGAACATAAACCGAAAGATGACTCTGAGAAACCAGTTGAAGAATGTAAATATCCAAAATGCGGAGACCATCCAGTCTTACTTTGTAAGGATCTCTCAGATAAAGGAACAACGTGAAGAAGTAGATGAAGAAGTAGAGAATGCAGAAATTGTGATGACCACCTTGAATGGTCTCCCTAGGGCATCTGACTCTGTCATTCAAGGGATCTGTGCCAGAAAGAAGCTAGTCAAGTTTAGTAGACTGTGGGAGGAGTGCTCACAAGAAGAAGCTCAAATATTAGCTCGAGAATAAAATATGGGAAGTGAAAATAAATCTCTCATAGTACAATCCAAGAAAAGAAGAACAAACCATGACAGAGATAAGCACTCTCTCCAGAAGAATAACACTAGAAAATCTCATAAATATTTGTCTAAGTTCATTTTCTATACATGTGATGAAAGAGGACACCTTGTAAGAGATTGTCTTAGAAGCAAAGATAGATCTCACTAGAGGAAGGGAAATAATAAAATACATCATGCTCATGTTGCAGAAGATGATGAGCCTTCCAGGAAGAGAATCAAACAAAACAGTGATGATTCTTCAAGTGATGAAGAATATGTTTTGATTTCCTCTCTCACGGGAAACATCACACATGGAAGCAATAATTGGCTTATAGACAATGGGGCATACAAACACATGATAAGATTCAAAGAATCATTTGTGAAATTATTAGAACATGAATCACCCCACAAGGTGAAACTTGGGGATGTGTTATAGCTGATTTTACCACACATGATTGATCACACTTTTATGGCCTTTGCTATCCCTCAGTAGACTCTTTGGACCCCATGGATCATCATTGTACTTTTTATGTTTCCAATATCATCCCTAAAAACACCTATTATTTACTGTATGTGACTTTTAATCCCTTTCTCACGTATATACGTGGATATTACCCTTAAACCCATGTACATCGGGATGTGTGCATAAGTCCAAATATTTTTGGAGTTTTCCTTGATGTGGATCTGAGTCACTTATCTCTTGGCATTCCATATGCCTCAATATCGCTCATATTTGACCTTCTATTACCCCATTGAAGCACTATATAAGGAACCCCTTGGATACATTGAAGAGGAGGAATTGAAGAGCAAGAAAACTATAGTCCATTGTTGCTGTAGCTTGCTTGTACTTGAGTATGCATCCCTTTGTGCCTTGGAGCACTTTGTGTTCTTCCAAATCTTGCCTTTTTTTGTGAGCTTGATATCAAGAGATGGAGGATTGAGGTGGTGGAGGCCCAGGTGGAGGACTCAGTTTCTCTGGTTCGCAGACGTGCCGATAGAGGTTGTCATTTATGTAATCTCTGATTTTATTAATAGAAATATATTTTCCTGTCCAATGATGTGCATTTAAATGAATGTTGAACCCATGGATGCATTTAATTTCTTATGCATTATTGATTATATATGCTAGAGTATGCCTAACACTATATTATATAGCATTCTTGGATTTTTTACTGTTGTTGAGAGTAAATTGCTAAAGCAAGTGGGATTGGAAAAAGCGCGACAGGGATCTACTTCAATCATCTAGAATAAGGTATGATTTGAGATCCTTTGGTGTTATATGTTTTATTTCTCTTGCATATTGGGTAGGGATTGATATCTGTGGTTTCCCTATCTATTGTGGTACACCCCAAGCCATAGGAAGTTTTCTCCGTAATAGAATTGGTGACCATACTGGGGAGGTTCCTAGTTGTTTTTCTTTTGGGGTTTTTCGGCATTAAATGTGCTCGTATTGCTCTGATTTCTCTATTTTTGTCTCGGGTATGGGGGCATGATTTCCCAATAGTGTCCTGTAAGAGTAAATTTTGTCTCAGGTTGTCCATTTACCTTATTTTTCTATCTTTTTCTTCCTGTACGCGGGTTTTGCTTTCACAATCACGTGTACATGTGGGTTTTCCTGGAATAGTCACGTATGTACGCAGGTTTACTAAGAACAGTAATGTATGCCCTAATGTTTTTTCTTTTTTGGGAAGATTAAGTGTTGCTAAGTGAGTTTGGATTATTGTTGAGTCTTCTTTGATGCTTCTAGAGTCTGTATCTCCCCTTTGTTTCTTGACCAAAGACTCTTTTTTATTTTATTTTTGAAAATGTTCTTGTCATTTCATTTTCTATTTTTTGTTTTGAGATTAGTGCATTAGGTATCTTTTACCTTAGTACTTTTCTTGGCTTCAGTCTATGAGCGGTTGCAGAGTTTGAGGGTTGTAGAGTCATATTTTTGTTTTTTATCTCATTTAATTCAAAAATACAAAAACATTTTGCTTTTTGCATGGTTATGCATTCTTTGAATTTTGCATTAGCATGGTACTTGCATTAGGTTTGCTTGGTGTATATTAGTCATATTTTCATATAGGAATGATTGCATATACATTTGAAGGAAAGATTTTGCACTTCACATAGTAGCATACCCTATTTTTCATTCAACACAGTGCATTTGCATTGATTGTTAGGTGTGCATTTTACTTCTTGTTGTGTCATAAAATCATTAGTTGCACGTCCATTTACCCTTTGAGTAATAAAGCCAATTAAAATCAACACATAATAAAATGAATTACACTCTTTTCTTTTCTAGGGTGCACCAACAAGACTAGGTTTTAGGGTCTTGGAATAGTTCATTGCGAGTTAATTCTCCAAGACCACTAAACAAAACAATTAGTTGTCTGTCCAGGTGAGAGTGTGAAATCCTTTATATAATTAATGTTTCTCAGGATCGCCCTCTTACAAGGGAGTTAAGCACAAGGAAGTGTGAGCAATTATGATTGGGATGACCCCTGATTGTAATTGATTAGCACCTGAGATATTTCCAGGATTGTATTCATATCTAGGGGCCTTTGAGGTATTGGCTAGTGCACCCCTGGGGTACTAGTTGTGCTTTCAGGCTTCGGGCTTTGTTACTGTGCCCATATGGTCAATCCCGCCTACGAATTTCCACTTGATAATTGATTATATCAAGGTGACCTTAGTTTCCTTACCTAGGTTATCAAGGGGGTATTTGTAGAGGTTATTCTGCAGGTGTCCTGGCCAGGTAGGGGTCAAACAGCACAGTCACTATATGCGTAGAATTTGAGGGACACTATAATTGGTTATGAACCTATGCTTGTTGTGTATGGGAGTCTCAAGCCTCTCCTAGGTGAGACATACCTGCTTCATTCGGGAGATCACATATCCTACCCTTGGTTTGCTTGTGATTTGGATTTACATTTTTAGGTGTATGCTCTGTGCACGCTAGTTTTCCTAGGGTTTGCGTAATTAGATTGAGTATTTTTAATTTTTGAGTAATTATGGATTCAGGTGTAGGACACCACTGTTCTCATCATTTAGCAGGACTTCCACCTTCCACATCTCCTCCTCCTTTGGGAGAGAGAACCAGATAGTCTGGGCGGACTTCTCACTTTGATTCACACACCATGGGAGATCATGAGGATGAGATTCTAGAGATGTCTTCTGCACCTCACGAGGTTGGGGAGGAAAATCCTACTAGCACATATGATTCTTCACATGAGCAGCCTTCATGATTTGGTTATGATCCCTCATTCATAGGTCGTCGATATTAGTTTTTGGGATACGAGACTCACTATGAACCCATAAGCACTAGTAATGTTAGATATGACATACTTGATATCTCTGAGCTTGATCCGACATATCATGCTGAGTCATAAATTGACCCTGGCACTACACCTAGGGGCACTCCCACTCTTTTCCATGTGGAGAGGTTTGGGGGCACTAGTCACATTGCACCTTCCATCCTTGTGGTGGAGGCGTCTTTACATGCTCCTCCTAGGCCTAGTGTTAGTAATCCTATTTGGATACCAGGACCGAGATGAGTGAACATTGGGCACACCACTTATATTCCTTCACGTGTCCCTTTGTCTTCAAACCTCATTCCTTCGAATGCGTTTTTAACAACTCATCCTCACCCAATTCATGGGGGCCTTGAGGCCAGAATGTTGCTACTAGCCATGTTCATTTTGCGACTGCTAAATGGTTGTATCTCAGAGCCAAGTACCTCCTATTGTGTCAGTAGGTCATATACCTATTTCTGGATCATCTTGTGTTCCACCTCGTGGAGCTCCCCATATACCAAACTATGGACCTTCTCATGGTACATCCCATGGAACACCTTATGGAGTTTCTCATGGACATTCTTATGGACCGTAGTATGGAAAAAACTACCAACCCTATGGGTACGGGTATCAACAACCCACTTACTCTTCTAATTATGTCTTTGTATCACCTCATAATCAAGTTACCCCACATCACAATGCTTCCATGCAGCCCTACATGGGTCAAATGGGAGGAGGTTATTATGGCCAAGGCCATGGTATTTATAGCAATCAACCTTACATGATTAAAACTACCAGGGAGCATTGAATTGACCGGCTCAACCTAGGATCCCTTTCCTTGAGACATTGAACTTACCTGACTTGTCAAGATTGATGAACAATCCTTGTGTCTCATAACCCGACATGGACGGAAGTCCCTACCAAGCTTCCTTTGGACATTCCCAAGTTCGAAGGTAAGGCAGGTGAAGATCTTGGTGAGCATGTCACCACTTTCCACCTTTGGTGCTCTTCCAATTCCTTACGTGACGATATTATCCATTTGAGGCTATTTCAACGCACCCTCACGGGCCCTAAAGCGAAATGGTACATAGAGTTACTGGGTGGGGTTTATACTACATTTGATGACATTTCCATGACCTTTCTTTATCATTTCCAGCTATCCGTACGTTACAATGTCAGTACCGAACTCTTGTCGACCTTTAGGCAAGACAAAGCCACACACATTTCAGATCATATTCAAGAGTGGCGTAGATGGAAATGTTTAATTAAAGCATTTATGCCACCAGAGTTTCTTCTTGAGTGGTTCCTCAAATCGTTGTTACCTTACATTGTGAATGATGTTTCTACATTCAGTGTTCAAAACGAGGAACAAGATATCTTTATGGCACAAGAGTTGTATTTGATCTATGCTCAATCTGGAATTTTGTATGAGATTATACCAAATGCTCCAAGATCCAATTTCGACCCCAAGATCAAGCCTGGGCCACATGCCGATGGTATTGTTGGCTCTAATAGTACCAAACCTATGAGCTCGGCTATGAAAAAAGTGAGCCAAGTATTGATTAACCAGTCTACGTCGGGACAAGCTACGACTTCATATCAACCTACCCAATCGGTGAGTGTACTTTCTGTGCAATCGTTGAACCTAAAAGGAAACCAACGGCCTGGAAGGAATAAGAAAAAATGAAAAAATAATTGTAAGGGTGGGAACAAGAATGAAAATGCTAATAATAACAATGACAAGAACACTCAAAATGCTGGGGGGAACAAGCAGTCTAAACATAAGGTGAAGTTTCCTAGTAAGTTGTGTAAGGATGACCACCTCACTCACTTGTGCCCTCATATGGAAGATGCTTTGAGGTTCATAGCATGGGGCCCAGCTGTGTTAACTAATCCTTTACCCAATAGTCAAAATATGAACTTGAGGACCATTGATCCTAGTTGCGCATATGGAAGAAATCAAAATCAGCTAGAGGTCTCTAGTGGTCACAGTTGCATCAACATGGTGCATGCTACTAAAGTTGTGACTCGTGTGAAATTTTATTTTTCATCACAACTAGACCTTGGGAAAGAACCTTCCCCACCCAAGAGCCCTTTGCGAATCAAAAAGCCTATGGATAAACTTGAAGCTCCACGTCACATTCCTAAGGGAGCCTTAAAGTGTTTAGGACACAATTCTAATGCCTGAGCCACCCAGAACTATTCAGTTATCGAGGATTTGGGCTAGACTCCTTGTGCGATGTCCGTGTTAGAAGTGCTTCAGACTTATACTCCATAGAGGAAAGCCTTGTTGTCTTCTCTTGGGGTTTGTGATGATAGCTCTTCTTCCATGATCAAATTTGAAACCATGGGAGTGCAACCTCACTTTCCTTACTACGTGTTTCTACACAAAGAAGACATTTCCAACTAGCGAAAGAAAAGATAAAGGAATCTTGGAAATCATTCACTCCGATGTATGCGGTCCAATGTCATCCAGTTCATTAAGAGGGTATGTATACTATGTTTCTTTCATCGGTGATTTTTCTAGGAAGACATGGATATATTTCATGAAGAACAAAGAAAAAGTATTCAGCAGGTTCAAGGAATTCAAAGCCTTGATAAAAAACTACACATAGAAGAAGATCAAGATTTTTTTATCAGACAATGGCAGAGAATTCATATCAAATGAATTCTAGGAATTATGCAAAGATTCAGGGATTAAGAGGGACTTGACCACTCCATATAATCCACAATAGAATGGGGTTGCAAAAAGGAATAATAGAACGATCATGGAAGCTGCAAGGGAAATGCTTCATGATCAAGATCTTCCCATGCATCTATGGGTAGAAGTGGCTGAAAATTTTGTGTATGTATAGAACCGTATTCCACATAGAGTACTCAAGAACAAGACACTTGAAGAAGTGTTTTTTGGCAAGAAACTAGAAGTCAAACATCTCATAATCTTTCGCTGTCTAGTATGCATTCACATTCCGAAATAAAAGAGGACAAAGTTAGATCCTTTAGGAAGGAAGGCTATATTTGTGGGATACTCTGAAAGCTCGGAGGCTTATAGAATATACTTCCCAGAATTCAAGAAGATAGACATCAGCAGGGGCGTAACATTTGATGAAGACTCGGCTTACAACAAATCCAAAAAGAGACATGCTGAAGAACTTGAAGAAACAGAAGTACCCAGAATTCATGACACAAACATGAACGATGCAACTCAAGAAGAAGATTGAGAAATAGAAGAACCTCAAGAACCTATAGATCCACCTCAAGAGAAGAATCCTCACAAGAGGAAACCTGTTTGGGTACGAGAGGCTATATAAGGTGTAGAAATATATGGGGCTACAGAAGAGATACATAGAGAGACGAAAAGAACCAGGTCCTGCTCTGGTTATGTATCCCTATTATGTGACTTCATTGATAAAGAACCTTCCAACTATGAAGAAGCGGTAGAAAAGAAAGAATGGAAGGATGCTATGATCGAAGAGTATCAATCGATCATGAAGAATGATGTTTGGGATGTTGTTCGAAGACCAGAGGGGAAGTATGTTGTAACATACAAATGGATCTATAAGATCAAGCATGTTGCAGATGGTAGCATAGATAAATATAAAGCAATATTTGTGGCTCGTGGTTTCTCCCAGAAAGAAGGAATAGATTATGAAGAGACTTTTTCTCCTGTAGTCAGATATACTTCCATCATATTAGTACTTTCTTTAGCTGTAGTAATGAAGTGGAAAGTACACCAGATGGATGTCAAGACAACTTTCTTGAACGGTGTAGTAGAAGAGGAAGTATATGTGGAGCAGCCACTCAGTTTTGAGACACATGACAGAGATACTCATGTGTGTAAGTTAAAGAAAGCCCTGTACAGTTTGAAACAGGAACCCAGGACATGGTACAACATAATTGATAGCTTCCTATCCAGTTTGGGATTTACCAAGAGTAAAGAAGATTCCAACCTTTACTACAAGGTTGAAGAAGGGAACCCAGTGATACTCCTACTGTATATAGATGATCTATTTGTAACAGGTGAGGATGGGTTGATTGCTTATACGAAGAGGAAACTTGCTTCCAAGCTCAAAATGAAGGACTTGGGTATGATGCACTACTTTCTAGGAATGGAGGTGTGGTAAAATGTAGATGGAATTTCCCTAGGACAAGGGAAGTATGCAGTAAATATCCTGAAGAGGTTCGAGATGATGGATTTCAAGGCCATGACCACACCTATGGCATCGAACCTGAACCTATTGAGTGATTCTTCATCAGAATCATTTGATGCTACACTGTATTGTTAGATGATTGGGTCCTTAATGTACTCGACGAATAAGAGACCATATATTTTATTTTCTATGAACACATTGAGCCAGTTCCTAACGGATCTAAGACATGTTCACTTGATTGCTGTAAAGCATATTTTGAGGTACCATAAGGGTACAGTTGATTATGGGCTCAAGTATGAAGTGAATCAAAATATTAACCTGGAAGGTTATGTGGATTTGGATTGGGAAGGTAGTGCCATTGATAGAAAGAGCACTTCAAGATGTTGCTTTAGTATGGGATCAGGTGTGATCTCCTAGTTTAGCAGGAAGAAATCTTGTGTCGCATTGACTATGGCTAAAGTAGAGTATCTTGCATCTTGTTTGGATAGTTGTGAGTTAGTGTGGCTGAGAAAGATACTGTATGACTTATTTGATATCTAGATGGATGCTACTTGTATATATTGCAACAACCAGAGCTGTGTGAAGTTGTCAGAGAACCCAGTGTTCCATGACAATTCAAAGCATATTGAGATCAAATATCACTATATCAGGGATATGGTGCAGAGAGGAGCAGTGAAGCTCCAATATGTTGTGATGAACAAGCAGATAGCTGATTTACTAACCAAACCATTAGCTAGAGTAAATTTTGACTACTTCAGGGAGAATCTTGGTGTTCTCCAGATCGAGGTTCCCTCCAAAGGGAATTGATGTGTCAGTTGGCCTTTCTGACATGGTGGAAGGCTGAGCTTTACCTTATCAAATGTAAGTGCAGAGATGCTCTGATGTGAATGTGGGTTGTGTTACCACATGATCAATGTAGATATATTCTGATTTTATTGTGGGATGTGTTCCCACATGATCAGTGCAGATCCATTCTGATGTGATTGAGGGATGTGTTCCCACATGATCAGATATAAGTGCAGAGATATTTTGATGTGATTGTGGAATGTGTTCCCACATGATCAATGCAGAGCCTTTCTGATGTGATTAAGGGATGTGTTCCCACATGATTAGATATAAGTGTAGAGATATTCTAATGTGATTATGGGATGTGTTCCCACATGATCAGTGTAGATCCATTCTGATGTGATTGTGGGATGTGTTCCCACATGATCAGTGTAGATCCATTCTGATGTGATTGTGGGATGTGTTCCCACATGATCAGATGTAAGTGCAGAGTCTTTCTGATAAGATGAGGTCATATGTAAGTGTAGATCCTTTTTGAAAAGATGAGTTCGGATGTAAGTGCAACACCTTTCTGACAAGATGAGGTCGGATGTAAGTGCAGAGCCTATCTAACAAGATGAGTTTGGATGTAAGTACACCACCTTTATGACAAGATGAGGTTGAATGTAAGTGCAGAGCCTTTCTGACAAGATGAGGTCAGATGTGAGTGCTGGGACATTCCGACATGGGTTTTGGATGTGTTCCTCCCATGGTCAGATGTGAGTGCTAGGTGTGCCTTTCTGACATGGTTCTTGGATGTGTTCCTCCCATGGTCAGATGTAAGTGCTGGGCGGGCCTTTCTGACATGGTTCATTCCATGGTTATATATAAGTGATGAAAATGATGAAGACCTACATGAAGGCTAGGCCTACAACTAGCATGAAAAAGGGCTGGCTCTATAGAACTTCCTGTGACGAGTAGAATTCAGATAGCACTAGTGATGATGACCAATGATGATTCAGATCCAGTGATGATCCATACTTGATGATGATCCAGTGATGCTCTAGATCAAGTGATGATCCAGATTTAATGATGATCCAGTGATGCTCCAAATCAAATGATGATCCAGACTTTATGATGATCCAATGATGCTCCAGATCAAGTGATGATCCAGACTTGATGAAGATGACTTGAAGATGAATATGACTTGATGATGATCCAGATGATACAAAGAAGAAGACTTGTGTTGATAAATTGTATCCAAAGAATACCTTCCTAGTTAAGAGGGAGTGTTGATGTATTTGTAACTTCGGAATGTATTCACTTGTGTATCTTTTGTATTGTACCCTGATGTTTATTTTAGGAAGTATATGTAATGTAATTGAGTCATTTCATTCCCCGATGTTCCTATCAGGAGATTCAATAATGTAAACAAGTCATGTAAAGTCATAGAGTGTAACCCTCCTTATTTATCAAGGGTTAAAGTCCCCGCAGTTGTGGGGCCCTAGGTTTATTAGACTCTCCTAGAGAAGTTGGCCCTAGTGATTTATTGTCAAGTCAAGAATTAGTATAAATAGAGAGGGGGCCTCTCTATTTATTACATATTCACTCACACTCAGTTTTATCACATAACTAAGAGAGAGATAGGAAGCTGGGATAAGAGAGAGAGAGACTACTGTTGTCACGAGATCATCTTACTGTCTTTGGGTTTTAATTTTGGTGTTGATTCTATCTTTGAGGAAGTTGCAAGGTTTTCTCCTTTATGGTTTCCTCGAGGAAAATATTTGTGTTCATTTTCTCATGTGATTGATCGTTGTGCTTATTATTCTCTCAGATAAGATCCTAATATAATATAGCTTAAATGTTAAAAATATAACAAATGGGGCCACATGTACCAGTTAATAGAGTATGGGGAACACCAATGGAGGATAAATGAAATTGTTTGCACTTGCATGCATCATTTTAGGCACCTCCTAGGCCATTCCCTACATTTTAGGTTCCACTGGGAGTCTTGAAACCAACTTCCTTAAGTCAGTTGGATTTGGAACTAGTTAAGCTTATTTATTTTCGAGCTAATTTTAGTGAGATCACAATCATCTCAGTTAGCTCTAGTTAGACATGAATGCATGTGGATAAGGAGATTTTCCTCACCTACCACTTCAGTTAGGCTGAGTTAACTGATTATTACTGATTGTGTGACTTGATTAGACATCTGGAGTTAACCTCTTGGACTCTGATAGTGATTGATACATACTTAACTAGTCATTCACATACAATCAAATCCAGTGGGGAAATTTGAATTCACCCCTAATGATTTGAATTATTTTCCTATGTAACACTATTGTAACACCAGATTAATTAATGAACATGATACTGTAATTATCTAAGCTATACTCATCTGTTTCCTGTGTGGTTTGATTTGTTCAATGTGTATCTTGATTCCTCTTTTACTGCATCAATAATATTTGAATCATTTCTTGATTATATAAATGGCACAACAATTATAACATGGTATTAGAGCCATCTCAAGCAAGCTTCATGTCTATCTACTCTCCATTGAACACTAGAAGCAGCTTGGTTTCCATTGAAGTCCTGCAAAGAGTGCCTTGCTTCCTCTGAATTTATTTAGAGTGGCGGTGCGGGCATGAAAAAACCTGAGAAAGTGTTCATGTAAATAGGGAAGGCATGATTCTAATAGAATTCGAATTTTTTAGTGTTTTGCAGTGAAATTCTACAGGTGCTACATAGGTTGTGTGAAGATATTGTCTTTTCATCTAGAGAATTATGGATTCTCAATCTCCTACACCTCGGATCCTAAAACCCTTCAATTATATTGATTGGAGGATGGATATGCAGCTGGCCTTGTGAAATCATGGCTACCTCAGGATAATACATGGTAGGGAGGTCGAGCCCCATCGTCCAGTTGAAAGAAATAGTTCCTAAACTACTTAGATGAAGCTTTCGGTTATCTCTGTACTCACATATCTAGAGATATCCTCTTTCACCTTGAAGGCTTGAGGATTCCCAGAGAATCCTAGGAAAATATTGAAAACCTATTTGGAAAGCAAGATTAGCTTCAGGGACACATTAGAGGGAACAAGTTGGTAGCCTTACATCCCAACAGTTTCGATATGGTACAAAAATTCTTTACTAAATTCAATTTTCTTGCACTCCAATGTAGATAGTGCAGAATAGAAAGAAAGGATGAGCTTCATGTGCTCTCCATACTCAACAGACAAGGTCCTGAGTATTCTGTATTTGTCTCAATATTCCATTCTGGGAGAGCCTCCATTCCCAATTGGAGGATGCCCTCACTTTATTCCTTTACTGAGTCCTTAATACAGGAGCAAGAGAAGTTGATCCAGATGGGAGTCATGAAGACATCCAAAGATCAAGCTCTCCTAGTGACAGACTCTAACAAAGCTCAAGCTAAAGGGAAGTTTAAGGGGAAGGAGCATAAAATAACTAATTCAAATCCTAAAGAGAATCATAAGACTTCTAAACAACCACATCCAAAATATGTTGAAAGGTGCGATGCCTTAAAGGATATATTGTTCAGTCAACAAAATTTATAATTGATTCTCGAGCATCCAATCACATGGTTGCCTCCAAAGAATCCTTCTCTATCCTTACACTATCAAAGGGGCCTAACATTCACATGGGAGATGATTCCCAAATTCCAGCAGAAGGAAGGGGCTCAGTTAGAGCGAAGCATGGTGAGTCCAAGAATGTTCTTTATGTGCTCTCCCTTGTAGCTATTATGTTGGCTATTTATCAGATGACTCATATAGGCTCTCCAAAGAGAGTTGCATTCGATTCATATACAGTTGAGATTGCAGAAAAATCCACTGGAAAACTCATAGTGAAAGGTATTGAAAATCATTATACTAAATATTATGAGTTCTCACATTTTTTACCTGTCTCACCTCCTACAGGTTTATTGTCTCATGCTAACAACACCAACAATATTTGGCATGATAGATATGGTCATCTCAATTTCAAATATCTCTAGAAACTCCATAATGATAAAATGGTTGAAGGGTTTTCCCTCATCCAAACTTCCAATGGAGTATGTTCTGGTTGCTAAGTAGGTAAGCATCCAGAGAAGAGGTATGAAGTTGGGAAGGCACATAGAGTTGCCTCCATTATTGATGTGGTACATAGTGATGTGGTTAGGCCTATTCTTGAAAAATCCATTAATGGTTTCAGGTATTTCCTCACCTTTATTGATGATTGTTCTTGGTACTATTGGATCTACTTTATGAAACAAAAATCAAAAGTTTTTGATATTTTTAAAGTTTTTAAAGCTATGGTTGAGAATAGTTTCGGTAAGAGAATCAAGTCTATAAGATCTAATAAAGGAAGAGAGTACATCAAAATATAGTTTCAATTTTTTTGTGAATCAGAGGGGATTCGAGTGGAACACTTAGTTCCATACACACCACAACAAAATGGTGTCACTAAGAGAAAGAACAAATCACTGAAAGAGATGGCAACATTCCTTCTCCATGGTAAGAATCTTCCTCCTTCTCTTTGGGAATAAGATGTAAATGTGCTTCTTATTTGTAGAATATAGTGCCTCATAAATCAGTGGTTGGGGCCATTCCATTCGAAGCACTACATGGGTATAATACCAATGTCTCTCACTTGAGAGTTTTTTGTTCCAAAGCTTGGGACAACATACCACTTGACAAGTGGAAGGCCTTCCAAGCCCAAAGTAGTGAATGCATTCTGCTGGGATATGCAGAAGAAGGAAAAACATACAAGTTGATGGAGGTTGCAACTAGGAAATGCTTCATTAAGCGCAATGTTCAGTTTGAAGAAGATCAGTTGTATGATGCACCACTATCCCAAGCATAAGAAGGTATAAAAACTCTTCCTCACTTTTTTTATGATGATGATTTGTTACGTGTTTCAGATTCAGATGAAGAGGATCAATACCATCATGATCATGTTATTGAGACTGAATCTCATGAGATTCTAGAGCCAGATCGAATAACCATTCCATCTCAAAATCCTACACCATGATGGGCTCAAAATATTATTGATACAGCTGGAGATGGTGCTTGAAATAAAGAAGACACAAGGAGAAATAGGTCCCAATATCAGAATGAGCATGTTGCACTTTCTCTCATAGATTTTATCCCTACAGAGTGGTGCAGAAAGATTCCATTAAAGTGCTACACGATGAGAGTGAATGATCAACCACTTGGCCCACATAAGAATAAAATTGATCTTCCTCCACCTCTTCCATCCAGTAGAAACATACAGATTCATTAGTTCAGAAGGATATTGAGAGGTCCATATGCATAGCTTCAGGATGTTGTTGTACAAAAGGACCATGCTGCTGCATAGAGCTGCAAATTTGTAGTAGTGTTTTGTTCAAGTTATTTTTCAGAGGATAAATCTTCTTTCTTCTATAGATATTTTGAATTTTTTTGTTTTCTTCTTATTTTTGAGGGGGGGTGGGGGGGTGGGGGGGTTTCCCATGAGGTTTTCCCCTATTACCTCGGTTTATTAAGCATCATTTTTATCTTTTAGATTGTACATGGGTGACTTTTGGCCTTGTTTCCAAAGCCCACAATTGTCCAAGTTAGGACTCAGGGGGGTGTTAGGATTTATAATGCTCCCTTGAACAAAATGTCTATTCTATTATTTTATCCTACCTTAGGAGTTTTATTTAATCATTTGGGTCCACTAGTACCATTCGGTCCACTTGGCCTAATGGGGCCACATGTACCAGTTACTTGAGTATTGGGAACAACGATAGAGGCTAATTTCCACTAACTGCACTTACATGCATCAATTTAGGTGCCTCCTAGGCCATTACCTACATCTTAGGAGCCACTGGGAGTCCCGACACCAATCTCCTTCATTCATTTGGAGTTGGAACTAGTTAAGATTAGTTATTTTCCAGTTACTTTCAGTTAGATCACAATCAACTCAGTTAGCGCCAGTTAGACATGACTGCATATGGATAAGGTGCTCTTCCTCATCTACCACTTCAGTTAGGATGATTTAACTGATTGTTACTCATTGTGTAACTTGATTAAACATCTAGAGTTAGCCACTTGGACTTTGATAGTTATTGAGACATCCTTAGTTAACTAGTCAGTCATATACATTCACATCTAGTTTGGAGATTTGAATTCATCCTTAATGATTATGAATTATTTTCCTATGTAACACTATTGTAGCACCATATTAATTAATGAACATGATACTATAATTATCTAAGCTACACTCATTCGTTTCCTATGTGGTTTGATTTGTTCAATGCAGATCTTCATTCCTCTTTTACTGCATCAATAATATTTGACTCATTTCTTAATGATATAAATGGAACAACAATTCTAAAAGGAAGTCCACCCACTCAACCAACAAATCCAAAGAAAACTGTCATCATAAAAGAAGGACCAAAAATCCAAGAGAGGAGGGATGAGAAGAACACACCCCCGACTGCATAGAAGAATAATATCAAAACTCTTCCAGTGATGGCTCACCCTCCCCTTACAAGAAAAGGTAGAAAAATGATGACAACCTTCAGGATGAATTTTGAAATATCAAATCCCCAACTTATGAAGGGGAAATGAATACTGAAGAGAAGGTTGAGGATTGGGTCCTATGTATGAATAAATATTTTTGAGTACATAATTACTCCAGTGAGATGAAATCCTAGATGTCCATTTACAACTTAAATGGAAAGACATCTAGATGGTGGAGAGGCTTGAAACATACTAAGGATGATGAAGTAAAATATATCTGATGGAGTAATTTCAGCAAAATATTCCAAGAGAAGTACATGTCTATAAGATTCTTTGATAGAAAAGTAAAAGAATTCCATGAATTAAAGATAGGATTTCTAATCATGGATACCTTTATCAACAGATTTTTAGATCTGTTGCATTATGTGCCTTACATAAAAGACAAAAAGGTCAAGATACAACATTTTTTGGGATGTCTGCCTCCAAATTTTCGTGAGATAATTGAGTTTGACATGCCCAAAACTATAGATACCACCTTGCACAAGGATAGACTGTGTTATGAACATGGACAATTGAAACAGGAAAATATGAACAAAAATTGAAATAGGTTAAGGTCCTTCTTAGAAAACCGAAAACCCGGTTCTAAGCCATGTCCCTACAAAAATCAAAACAATAGTTTCCCACCTAACATAACTTTTAACAATACCAGTGCACGGCCAAATGCACCCGCGACAAATTCCAATAGACCAACAACAAACAGAGGACCCAAGAATGCCCTGCTACAGGTTAGCTGTTGGAAATAACAAGGGCCCCATTATGCCAGATATTTCCCAAACATGACAAATGGAGTCCTACTCAACTTACAAAAAGACCCAACAATAGAAGACATGGATAGTACACCTAGGAGCTATGCAGCACTCAATGACTGACAAGCATACCATCAGGCCACTATGGTCAAAATAGAAGGTAATATTTCGAACACTTCTATTTCAATTTTAATTGATCCTGGTGCTTTTCGAAGCAAAGTTTATCCCAAGATTATGGATACGTGTAAACTAAACAAAGAGAAACATGATAAACCATGGTTAGTACAACTATCTACTAGTACAAAAAGAAAGGTTTCAGAACTAGTAAAAGAATGCAAGATAGACATGAATGAGTATCCAACTAAGGTTGACCTAAATATCTTACCCTTAGGATCATATGATATACTTATAGGAATTTTTTGGTTGGATCAACACCATGTCATGCTTGACTCTTTAAATAAGTAAACCTTATGCACAGACAGTTAGGGGAATCTAAGAAAGATTCAATGCATACCCAAGAAGGTTTCTATTAGAAAGATATCCGCCTTACAAGCAAAGAAATGCATAAGGAAGGGCTGCAAAATTTTTGCAGTTAACATCTGGGATGTAGAAGTTGAGAGAGGACAACAAATTGAAGACTTTTCGGTTCTCATACACTACAAAGATGTATTTTCCAAGGAAATACTAGGATTACCACCCAATCGGGACTTAGAATTTTGCCTGGAATTAACACCAAGGCTAGTACATGCTTCAAAATCCCCATATTGCATGAGTGCACCAGATTTGGTGGAGCTCAAGTTACAGTTACGGGAATTGATAGAGAAGGGTTATATCTGACCTAGTGTGTCTCCCTGGTGTTGAGGCCTGGAAACACGCAGGCGGCAACAGTAAGGGATTCTCCCCAATCAGCGTTCCCAACTAGCCCGCTGACTGTTTGGTATAGGGAATCCGTTTGGTTTGCGGTCCGGCTACCGTAGGTCAAAGTAACAAACAAAGGCTTTACCGGTTGCGGCCCGGCCCACCGAGTTTTTGTATTTTGACTTAAAGGAATGATATACACGTGCCTAATTAAATGCAGGCTGGTTTAAATGCAGGGGGCGGTCACAAAGTGATGCGCAGGTTCTTACCTCTCGTCTTATGCTCACAAGCAAACAAACCAGATACGAACAGAAATAACTAACTATCTAAACTATCCCTAGGGAGCGAGGCTACCATCTTAACTAAGCAATACAAAATCACATACAGTAAGAAAAATCACAGATAGCTGATACTTTTCCCACAGCACATGAAAACTACAAATATTCAAATAACTAGTTAGCCGATCATTCTATAACAACAATTATTACTCATAGTGCAAATGCATCCCAAAAAAAAGACTGCAGAATAATTAACAAGAACTTAGGTTCGAAACATCAAATATCCTTACAGCGCATGAAATACAACTGAACACGAAATAGTTATTCTTCAGCATTATTCATTGAATAGCATTGGTACATTTCACTTCTTTACTCTTTCCAGCAGACAAAATTGCAGTTCACTTCGCAAAACGAAATAGTTCCTCTTACAAGTCGACAATTACAAAATTTTCTAAGGAAAAAAGCCCTCCTTTCATCGAACTTCCCATTATTTAAACTACAACTGATGTCCTCTGGGTTCCCTCAACGCGTCTTTTCAATGCCCTTGATGATTCAGTTTCTTTCCTGGTCATTTCACCTTCTCCATCATTTCCACAGGCGTTTATTTTCTGACAGTAACCGCTAAAAAGAAAATCTCCCATCGGAGCCTCGGTCATTCGTTCACGTTGTCCTTTCCGGTGCGATGCTCTGCTTCAGCGATTCATGAGATGATCTCTGCATACAAACTTGGTGCATTATCCATTGAATTCAGACATTAGGCATCCATAATTTTAAAATTATAATGATATATTCACAACGAGCTAGCCTAGTTCATCCGGGTGAGGAACTGCGGAGGCTTGGAACGGCAACGAAAAGGTAAATCGGCAGTCGGGCAGTTCTTAGATCGGATGATACAAGGTTCTTACACCGGATGGGAGAAGGCTCTAGGAGCCGCAACGGCAGAGGAGCGCCAGAAGACGGGGAGCGGAAACGCGGGCGTCGTAGATGATCGGGCGGCGGAGAGGAGTGGATCGGACGACAGACTACTCTGCCACCCACAACGGCGGACGGAACGCAGGCTACAAAAAAGACGACAGAGGCTAAATAAGGCGGAGTTCGGGTGTCGGGTGAAACTCACGTCAGGGCCCGACTTTATCTCCCCAGCCGCAACGTCGGGTGAACCAGAACTCTGGGGAAAGCGATTCACAACCCGAATCGGGCGTCGGAGAGAAGTGGATCGGACGGAGACTTTGGTCTAAGAGCAGCAACGGTGAGTGATATAAGACTCCACTTCTTCCAAAAGAGGCCCGATCCAAAGGGAAGAATTAACAGCGCTAAGGCTCAAATGAAGCCAAAAACCAAAATTTCGCTAAGGTAAACCTTCACACTCTTAAAAATGTTAAAACCGATCTCGCGACTCACATTGAACTGAACGCAACCAGCCAACAATACAGACGCTCAACTTTAAAGCAAAGATACTCAAAGACGCCAAAATTCCAGCCTTAGATTCAAGTAAATCAAGATAAGGAGGGGTCCCAGAATTTAAGTGAAAAACTGAAGTCGGGGAAAAGGTTGCGGCAGCAACAACTGGCGATTTCC
>LPNX010043680.1:77926-89915 GCA_001517045.1 Pseudotsuga menziesii
AATGACGCAGCCGGCCCCTGATCCTTCTAACGTTTTTGAGCCGTCAAAATATAAAGTCCAACAAACATTGTCTAATGAAAAAGAATCTACTCCTACAGCTAAATCTACTAATTTACAATCAAGCTCATCAGCCTGAGAAAAATGAAGGAGATCAGGCTGGGTGTTAGGTGTGCTGCTAGCCTCTTCCGCTTGATAATTCCCTGGTTCTAGTTCCAGAAAGTAGTTTCCCAATATGGATTCAACTGGTACATTCTTTCCATCCAATTGAGTGACATTGTATTTCATATGAGGCTCTCTCAAAACCTTGATCTGATTAGGAATTCCTTTGTATGGCAACCAAAGATGTGACCAATCTGTGGCGAAATACCCATTTAATTTGGCTGACCAATCTCTACTCAGGACCAAGCCGTACGCATCTGGTATGTCACCCACTACAATGTTGATGACTTGGCACACTCTATCATCGGACGCCAAGCAGATTAACACGTCTTCCATCTCGCCAACTACCTTGACGTCGGTTCTATCCAACTGCACCACTTTCCACGTGGTTGGCTTAGGCTGCCCATTTATTTTCTTACAAACCGATATGGGCATGACATTGATCGACGCCCCTGAGTCCGCTAGACAATTGTGCACGTTATGATTAAAAATTTCAAAAGTTAAAAGGAAAGGTGGGTGTTTGGTTTTGGACTTACCACCAATGCTGGCTTCCCCAATTTCTTCTTCTTGCCACGGCTGATTGTCAGTGGGCAACTTTTCTTCTGATGTTTCCAGCACTTTCAACACTCTTTCTTTCTACTGAGGTATTTTGCACATTTCGAACAGCGGGACGTTTGCCTTTATCTTCTTTAAATCTTCAACGACGTCATATTCGATTAGTTGTCTAGTGGACTGGGGTTTATTAGCGCTTACATTTTCTTTGCTTGGCTCAGGCGGTGCTCTAAATTGCTTCGGATCCTGGATGGTAATGGTAAATTCTGGAATCTGATTAGCCACGGATTTATCTTGAAATTTCTTTTTAATATTTCTTTGCAGCCTTCGAATCTTTGGGAGTAGAAGACTATCATCACTAACTTCCCCTTTGCTCCTGGTGGTGACGTTAGCCTCCCTGATCTCTTTGCGTCCCTGATTGTTTTCTTCTTCCACATCTAGTACAGAGACAGAGCTCCATGAAGCCATAGTCTCTTCTTCCTGTTATTTTGTAGATGTTGAAGCAACTTCTTCTTTCCTTTCCTCCTCATCTTCTTCCGTCAATCTTGAATCCAGCATCTGATTCATGACCAATGTCATCGAATTTATCCATTGTGGACAGTTCTTTTCGGAATGGGGCTGTTGATGAAAAGTACATAAATTATCCATACCTATCTCTGTGAGGTTCATGGATGCAGTTTTCTGAGAGGGAGGAGGGGTCTGGTTGCTATCCTCCCTTTTCTTATAATATGGCCTGAAAAACTTGTGTGCTTCTTTTTCTTTCTCCAAATCTATGACCTTGTTAGACAGCTTCTGTACCATTTTGGCCATACCTTCGTAATCTAGTGTTTTCTCTTCTTTGGGCTTAGTAAACAGCAACGTTCTCCTTTTCTCCCCTGACTGTTCAGGATAATCTTCAGTGCTCTCCCTTTCTGCTTCCACTACTTCTGCTTCTTCATAAGTTTCCGTCAAAGTGGGTTTGGCCCTACCTTTTGCGAACATGGCCAGGTCAGGACCTAGAGCTGATGTATAATAATCGATTAGGACCTTTTCTGAAGGTTTATCTGCATTAGAGAAGTTTTTAAGATAGGCTGTAAACCTTTGCGTAAAACTGTGCACTTTTTCTTTCTTTTCTTTTTTTAAAGCACAAAGTCCTTTCATCAGGGCAGCATGCGTCTTTTGGACTGCATACTTACTTCTAAACATTCTTTCGAAGGTGTTCCAATCTGGAATGGAATTGGCAGGTAAACCGAAATACCAAGAGGCAGCGGCTCCTTTAAGGGTGTGTGGGAAGAGTCTACAAACCACATCTTCATGCTCCCCTGCCCGTAATCCTTCTATAGCCAAATAAAAACTCTGCAAGTGATCGTCTACCAATATATTCTCATTGGGATCAAACTTAGGCAATAAATTTTCGAAGGCTTGAGGTAGGTCGTGCAAAGGCACGGTCAGATTCAGAGGTGATCTGGCTTTCCATGCAGGTGGGGGGTTTGGAGGATTAGGTGGCTGGTTTGCGTTAGCTGCTGCCATTAGTCGAGGTGGAGAGTGCGGAGGTGAACCAACTGGGGTGTGAATAGGAGAAGTGTAAGGAGTCTCAGGGCCTTCTTGATTCAAAGGTAGCTCTACTTCTTGTAAGGCAGTCTCTACCAGTTCTTGCCAGTCTCCAACCAACACCGAGTCTTCTCTTAGAGGACGGTCTTTCCTCTTGTATTCTCTTCTAGGCAATTCGGGAATGACAGGCAATCCTCCAATCTTCTTTAAGTTTGCCCTGGTATGTCTTCTCAGATCATTAACAATCTTGTTGCAGACAGGGTACAGATATTCTCTTTCTTCTTCTTCCGGAATTGAATTGCGTGGTACACTACTACCAGAACTGTAACCAGAGGAATATTCTCAGGAAAATGGGTTTCCTCGGCCAGCCATGCACTGGTGGCCCTCCTTCTAGCGCCAAAACTGTTGAGGCCTGGAAACTCGCAGGCGGCAACAGTAAGGGATTCTCCCCAATCAGCGTTCCCAACTAGCCCGCTGACTGTTTGGTATAGGGAATCCGTTCGGTTTGCGGTCCGGCTACCGTAGGTCAAAGTAACAAACAAAGGCTTTACCGGTTGTGGCTTGGCCCACCGAGTTTTTGTATTTTGACTTAAAGGAATGATATACACGTGCCTAATTAAATGCAGGGGGTGGTCACAAAGTGATGCGCAGGTTCTTACCTCTCGTCTTATGCTCACAAGCAAACAAACCAGATACGAACAGAAATAACTAACTATCTAAACTATCCCTAGGAAGCGAGGCTATCATCTTAACTGAGCAATACAAAATCACATACGGTAAGAAAAATCACAGATAGCTGATACTTTTCCCATAGCACATGAAAACTACAAATATTCAAATAACTAGTTAGCCGATCATTCTATAACAACAATTATTACTCATGGTGCAAATGCATCCCAAAAAAAAAGACTGCAGAATAATTAACAAGAACTTAGGTTCGAAACATCAAATATCCTTACAGCGCATGAAATACAGCTGAACACGAAATAGTTCTTCTTCAGCATTATTCATTGAATAGCATTGGTACATTTCACTTCTTTACTCTTTCCAGCAGACGAAATTGCAGTTCACTTCGCAAAATGAAATAGTTCCTCTTACAAGTCGACAATTACAAAATTTTCTAAGGAAAAAAGCCCTCCTTTCATCGAGCTTCCCATTATTTAAACTACAACTGATGTCCTCTGGGTTCCCTCAATGCGTCTTTTCAATGCCCTTGACGATTCAGTTTCTTTCCTGGTCGTTTCACCTTCTCCATCATTTCCACAGGCGTTTATTTTCTGACAGTAACCGCTAAAAAGAAAATGTCCCATCGGCGCCTCGGTCATTCGTTCACGTTGTCCTTTCCGGCGCGATGCCCTGCTTCAGCGATTCATGAGATGATCTCTGCATACAAACTTGGTGCATTATCCATTGAATTCAGACATTAGGCATCCATAATTTTAAAATTATAATGATATATTCACAACGAGCTAGCCTAGTTCATCCGGGTGAGGAACTGCGGAGGCTCGGAACGGCAACGAGAAGGTAAATCGGCAGTCGGGAAGTTCTTAGATCGGATGAGACAAGGTTCTTACACTGGATGGGAGAAGGCTCCAGGAGCCGCAACGGTGGAGGAGCGCCAGAAGAGGGGGAGTGGAAATGCGGGCGTCGTAGGTGATCGGGCGGCGGAGAGGAGTGGATCGGACGACATACTACTCTGCCACCCGCAACGGCAGACGGAACGCAGGCTACAAAAAATAGGACGGAGGCTAAATAAGGCGGAGTTTGGGTGTCGGGTGAAACTCACGTCGGGGCCTGACTTTATCTCCCCAGCCGCAACATCGGGTGAACCGGAACTCTGGGGCAAGCGATTCACAACCCGAATCGGGCGTCGGAGAGAAGTGGATCGGACGGAGACTTTGGTCTAAGAGCAGCAACGGTGAGTGATATAAGACTCCACTTCTTCCAAAAGAGGCCTGATCCAAAGGGAATAATTAATAGCGTTAAGGCTCAAATGAAGCCAAAAACCAAAATTTCGCTAAGGTAAACCTTCACACTCTTAAAAATGTTAAAACCGATCTCGCGACTCACATTGAACTGAACGCAACCAGCCAACAAGACGGACGCTCAACTTTAAAGCAAAGATACTCAAAGACGCCAAAATTCCAGCCTTAGATTCAAGTAAATCAAGATAAGGAGGGGTCCTAGAATTTAAGTGAAAAACTGAAGTCGAGGAAAAGGTTGCGGCAGCAACACCTGGGTAGAACCTATACTATTCGTAAAGAAAAAGGAAGGTACGATGTGAACGTGCATTGATTACCGATAACTCAACAAGATGACCATCAAGAACTGTTACCCACTCCCTAGGATCAATGAATTGTTCAATCAAGTGATAATATCAAATATATTTTTGAAGATTGACTTGAGATATGGATACCGCCAGGTAAGGATCCATCATAAAGATATACACAAAACCACCTTTCAGACTCGATATAACCATTATGAGTTTGTGGAAATCCTTTCGGTCTAACCAATGCACCGACCAATTTTATGTGCATGATGAACAATATTTTTAGTGAATACCTAGATAAGTTTGTATTAGTATTTATAGACGATATACTAGTTTACTCAAAGAGTAAAGAAGAACAAGAAGAACATATTCAGATAGTAATACGAGTTTTATAGAAACACCAAATTTACACTAAGTTTAGCAAATGTGATTTTACAAACCACATATACCATTCTAGGTCACATCATTTACAAGAAAGAGATAGCCATCGACCCAAAAAATATTAAATCCATTGAGGAATGGCATACCCATACTTGTGTCATAGACATTAGGTCATTTTTGGGACTAGCGGATTACTATCAAAATTTCATTAAGAAATTTTCTAGGAGTGCTTGTCCCATGCCCGCCTTACAAAAGAAGGAAAACAAATTCCAGTGGATGACAAAGTTCAAAGAAAGCTTCCAAAATATTAAACAAATCTTGACTACTGCACTTATACTATGAATTATGGATCCTGATGGGGATTTCGTCATTTGTATAGATGCGATCAAAGAAGGACTTTGTGGAGTCCTCATGCAAAATGACTATGCAGTCTGTTACAAATCATAGAAATTAAAAGAACATAAAAAAATTATCCCACACATGATCTTGAGCTAGCTACCATCATCCACGCCCTGAAGATGTGGAGGAACTACCTCATGGGGAAGAAATTCCTCCTAAAGACAGACAACATGAGTTTGAAGTATTTGTTCAACCAACTAGATTTAAATGACAGGAAGGCCAGATGGTTGGCCTTCCTTAGAGAGTACTACTTCGAATTAAAACATATAAAGGGAAAGGAAAATAAAATCGTCGATGCTTTAAGTCGACGAGCTCATATGTTGTATGAGGTAACTTTGAGCCAAACCAATTTGAACTTGCATTAAAGGAGTAGAATGACAAGCAGTGTTGACCGTTTCTATGTTGAGGTCCCTAAGAAGATTCAGTAGGATAGGTTATTTGAACAATAGAAAGAATATAAGGTAGAAAAGACATGTCTATTGTGGTCCAAAGAGAGACTGTATGTCCTAGATGGAGGAGACATCAGGTCTAGAATTCTAACAGAGTTTCATCAAAATCCCTACTCGAGGAACCCATGATATCAAAAGATGATATCGACAGTAAAGAAATACTTTTTCTGGCCTAAGTTAAAGGCTGACATAGCACTATTCATCGCAAATTGTCAAGAGTGTCAACTAGTCAAAGTAGAGCACCAACATCCTTCAGGGTTGCTACAACCATTACCCATTCTGGAATGGAAATGGGAGACTATCAGTATGGATTTCATTATGAGTTTACCAAAGATAAAGAAGCAGGATGATTCCATTGTAGTGGTTGATATGCTGTCCAAATTGACAAACTTTATCTTGGTAAAGTCAACATACAAAGCAGTTCACATTGCTGACATTTTCCTAAAAGAAAATTTTCGATTGCATTGGATACCCAAGGCAATCATCTCAGATTGAGACACAAAATTCATAGGTAACTTCTGGAGATATTTATTCTACAGCTTAGAGACAAAATTAAATTTCAGTATTGCCTACCATTGCTAGACAAATGGACAAAAATAACGAGTAAACCAAATTATAGAGGACATGCTTATAATGTACGTAATGAACAATCCCATGAAGTGGGACGATTACTTGCACTTCACAGAGTTTGCATACAACAACGGGTACCAAACATATACCAAAATGAGTCCCTTAGAGGTACTCTATGACAGAAAATGTAGAACACCGGTGACTTGGGATAGCCCAGTGGACAGGCTCATGCCAGGGCTAGATTTACTAAAATACCTAGAACAATTAGTGACCAAAGTGCAACAAAATGTAAAGGAACCACAAGACCGCTAGAAACGTTATGCAGATAAAAAGAGAAAGGATAAATATTTCCAAATTGGCGAAAATGTTTATTTAAAAGTAAAAGAGAAGAGAAGCTCATTGTGCCTAGGAAGGTGCAGAAAGTTGGCACCAAGATTTTGTGGAACCTTTGAGGTACAAGAAAATAAAGGGCCAGTGGTGTATGAATTAGCTTTACCTGCTCACATAAATTTTCATAATGTTTTTCATGCATCTTTATTGAAGAAATATTTCTATGATACTAAACATGTGATTTATTTGTCCTTTCTACATGTGGAACCTGAATGGGAGTTTATGTCAGAGCTCCTTCACATATTGGACAATAGGGAAGTACAACTCAAGAAGCTAACTATTGTCCAACTGAAAGTTCAATGGAAGCACTTTGGCACGGATGAGGCCACATGGGAAAATGAAACCACCATTAAAGGGGATTTCCCTGCTTGTTTCATGATTTCATTTCTAGTCCCTATAACACCAACATGATGCTGTTCTAAGTAAGGAGGGATGTAATATCCCACTACACATTATTTAATTTGATGTTATGTTTATGTCTATATATTAGGAATATTCCCCACTACAAATGAGTTATGTTGGTTATATAGATATACTGGGCATAATCCCCAATGCACATTTTTTATTGTCTTGTTATATGATTATATATGTTGGGAATAAGCCATGATGGAAAACGACTATTGTTGTTGTACTGGCATAGGCCCTGATGTACTAGATTTATTATTATGTGATTGGGCACAAGCCCTAATATATACTGAGATTATTATTTTGTGATGTATTGTGCAAAAGATTGAATGCATGATTGATTTCTATGATTTGTTGGGAGTAAGCTCTAGAGCGAATGGGTTATGAGATTATGTGTTGATCATAAGCTCTGGAGCACATGCATTATGAGACTGTGTTGAGCGTAATATTTGGAGCACATAGGTAACCCCAACAAGTAAAGAATGGAAGTGTTGGGCATAAGCCTTGGAGCACTCCAACTTGATGTTGAGCATAAGCTCTCAAGCATCAGATCTTTGGCCATTGTATCCCTATGTGTATTGTACAAATGAATCCTAGTATTAGTGTCGAGCAAAAGGCTTTGGAACTGCACTAGTGTAACGTCCACTGGATAGTGTTGAGCGTAAGCTCTAAATAGAACTAGGGGTTACTGTAATTAAGGGTGTAGAGTTGGAGAGACTCTTAATAGAACCAAAACTTCATCATACTTATTTAAGTTGATTAAATTTAAATTTCAATCTATTTCTCATCAAGCACTGCAAGATATTGCCATGAATATGAGGTAATGCAACATGCAAGGAAATCTAGAGCTACCTATCCTAGTTGACCAACCAAACCCCAATGAGGCCTTGCTAAAGAATTAACATAAACTAAGGAAGCATCGAATAAACAATTATGCTATTTAATGCATGGATAATAAAAGATGAATAAATTGAATAAAGTAAGTTTATACAAGAAAACACACACACACATGTTAGATTTTTATCATTTAATCAATATGATCTAGGATCTTATCTGAGAGAATAACATGCACAACAATAATCACAAGAGACAAGAGACACAAAGAGTTTTCCTTGGGGAAACCATAAAGGAGAAAACCCCACAAATTCCTTAGAGATATAATGAGCACAAATAGCAAAAGTAAAATCCAAAAACACAAAGATGGTCTTCAACAACTGATCTCTCTCTCTCACTTGTGCAAGCTCCTCCTTTCTCACTCATGCACTATATTTGAGTGAATATGTGTTTCAAATAGAGAGTCTCACTCTCTATTTATACTAGTTTTCCATTTGACAATTACTCACCAGGGTTGAATTCTCTAGGAGAGTCTAATAACCCTAGTACCCCTCAACTATGGGGAATATTTCCTCGACTTAAAACTGAGGGTTAACATCAATGAATTTACATGAATTTATTATATTAATGATTCTCCCTATAGGAACATTGGGGTACAATGAAATAAAATATAAGATATACAAGTGAATACATTCCGAAGTTACAAATACATCAACGCTCCCTCTTAACTAGGAAGGTATTCTCTTGAAATAGTTCATCAGCACAAGTCTTCATCACTGGATCATCGTCAAAGCTGGATCATCATCAACAAAGCTAGATCATCATCATCATCACTTTTCTCGCTATCTCGAGCAAATGGTGCTATCTCTCAATTCTACTCATCATAGGAAGTTCTACAGAGCTAGCCATTTTTCATGCTATTTGTAGGTCTCTACACTTATATCCAACCATGGGAGGACCAACCTACCACCATGTTGAAAAGGCCCAGTGCTTACATCTGACCATGGGAGGCCCATCCTTCCACCATCTTAGAAAGGATCAGCACTTACATCTTGGGAGGACCAACCTGCCACCATGTCGGAAAGGATCAGTACTTACATTAGACCATGGGAGGCCTAGCCTACCACCGTGTCAGAAAGGATCTACACTTACATCTGACCATGGGAGGCCCAGCCTACCACCATGTTGGAAAGGATCTGCACTTACATATGACCATGGGAGGCCTAGCCTGCCACCATGTCAGAAAGGGTCTGCACTTACATCTAACCATGGGAGGCCCAACCTTCCACCATGTCAAAAAGGCTCTACATTTAAATCCGTTGGCATGGTAGGACACACCTATACCATATGTGGAAAGGATCTGTACTTACATCTGACCATATGAGGAACCAATCCTTCCACCATGTCAGAAAGGCACATCACTTACATCTGACCATGGGAGGAAGCAATCCTTCCACCATGTTAGAAAGGCACAACACTTACATCTGACCATGGGAGGAACCAATACTACCACCATGTTAGAAAGGCTCAACACTTACATCTAACCATGGGAGGAGCCAACCCTACCACCATGTCAGAAAGGCACAATGCTTACATCTGACCATGAGAGGAACCAATCCATCCACCATGTAAAAAAGCCACAACACTTATGTCTGACCATGGAAGGAACCAATCCTGCCACCATGTCAGAAGGGCTCATGAACTCATCACTTCCCTTTGGAGGGAACCTCGATCTGGAGATCACCAAGCTTCTCCCTGAAGTACTAAAAGTTCACTCTAGCCCTTTCTAGCATAGAATCACATCAAGACTAATTACGTCCAAGGATAACCTATGAGCTTCACCAAGACTTACACTACTACATTTCGACCCAAAATCCGACAGCCGTCATGTCGAATTTTCGACACTTTCCTGTCGCATGTACGACACTTTGATTTTTTCTCAAGTGTCGAAAACGTGGCGTCGGTTATCCGACACTGAACTAACTGTCGGTTAAGCGACACTTAACTAACAGTCGGTTAAATGTCAACCGTCGGAGAAGCGACAGGTATAACCGTCGCTTAAACCATTGCTTTAGGGAGTAAGCGTCACAAAAACGACAGATATAGCTGTCGATTAAGCGACGGAGATGAAGAAGATTCGTCGCATTTGCGACAGCGAGAACTAATTTTTAAGCGCCACGTATCGCCAATAACCGTCGCATTTGCGACAGATAGCATGACGAAGTGTCGCAAAAACGACCGAGATAGCTGTCGATTAAGCGACAGAGATGAAGAAGAGTCGTCGCATTTGCGACAGCTAGAACTAATTTTTAAGCGCCACGTATCGCCAATAACCGTCGCATTTGCGACAGATAGCATGACGAAGTGTCGCAAAAACGACAGAGATAGCTGTCGATTAAGCGACGGAGATGAAGAAGATTCGTCGCATTTGCGACAGCTAGAACTAATTTTTAAGTGCCACGTATCGCCAATAACCGTCGCATTTGAGACAAATAGCATGGTAAGGCGTCGCAAAAACGACAGATATAGCTGTCGCTTAAGCGACGGCAGTGAATTTTTTTAAAAAAAATATATATTAAATATTTATAAGCCCCCAACCTGCCAGAATATCAACAAGTTGGAAGCATTGTTTATGTTATTGAATGCATTATTTACTTGTCATATTGCTAAATTATATTTCATTTCAAGTCTCTCATGGAATGAACGTGGTAACCATAATTATATCTTGTAGCATCTTTTGATCTACTACAAGTTGTAAGTATTAAAGCTTTCATTACTTTATCTTTTGTTTATACTTAAGAGGTTTTATAAAGTATTGGGAGACCTCCTTGGCCTTAGAGAGTTGGGCCTAAAGTGAGAGGATAATCGTGTTGAGGTTACAGTGATACATCTCCTTTGTTATCCCAAGGTTTTATGCGTGGGTTGGGATGAAATTGTTGCACGACCAACCATTATGCCCTTCATCAATTCGGTAAATGGATTGTGTATACAACCCTACCAGGGATCAAATTTGAAGTGCAGGGTCCCATTTCGCTTTGAAGGGTTAGTAGATAGTGAGCCCTTCAATGCTGATATGCAAAAATAAATCATTCTTTTCATTTGAAAATGTAACAGTAAATCCATGGGTCATTAATGTTTTTAATGGATTTTTATTAAAAGTTATTAAAGTTGTAATTTAAAAAAAAATCAAACTTATCTAGTAATCAAGATTTTATCTTAGTTAAATTTTATAGATAAATTCATAAATTCTTAGAGCCAAGATTAAGATATCTTAATTAAATTTTATAGATAAATTCATAAATTCTTAAAGCCAAAGAAAATATTTCATGGTTAGAGGGTTACACGTTACAATTTATTTTCATCAAAGTATTCTTCAATTATCCAAGCATACAAAGAACCAAACATTTGGATCAACCCCTTAGATATCAAAAGATTGCCTGCATTTTGCTGTATACATTTTATCTGCATCACAAATTAACAAATATCATCTGGATTACCATCAACATGGATAACAAAACATGATTTTTTCCACAACAACCTAAGCACTGTAAAAGACCTTAACAGAAAAATCAATGCCTCATAGATAAGAAGCCAAGTAGTTACTTTAAAGCCTTACCTGTAAAACTTGACACATGGACCATTCGACAGATCATTCATATTCGAACCTATTCACAGAAATAGGAGCACAAGCAAACCACCCTGCGTTACCCCCTATTTTGTATGGGTGCCCACGTGTGATTTTAATCACTCTTGAAGAGGGGGTGACACCATTTTGATGCCAATTTGATGATGCTTTGAAGTATCTAAGCAGTTCTGGGCACATTTTTGTCAAATCTGAGCCCAAACAGCCTCATTTGACTGTCAAAAAAGGACATAAAAAGGGATCATACACAAACCTGGGTACTTTAAGGAATCTACACATCTAGAATCCATTTCCTCACACTCTGAACTTTCTATACACTGCTGTGAATGTTCATCTGAGAACTGCGACAAAGAATCCGAGGTAAATTCAGATGAGGAATTTGAGACATCTCTACTTCGAAGAATATAA
>LPNX010043692.1:0-14118 GCA_001517045.1 Pseudotsuga menziesii
AAGATCTTTGCCCCAAATTCAATTGTCTATGTTCATTCCTAAATTTCTCGTATAGTTCTGTCTGTGTTATATCAAGAAGATGTTTAATATGTGGTTCACAGTCCTTTGAACCCCTTTGTCAGTTTTAGTACATCCTTATGGTTTGAAGAAGGCCTTGTGTGATCATGCCAAAAACTCTACACTAGTCCCTTTACTGCATCAACTAGCTTCATGTCACGATGTGGCAACTGACTCATAAAGGTCCAAAAATCTGTCTAGGCAGTTGTGTCAAGATGTTCTCTTCTAATATAATACCTACGGAGGGTTTTTACAATCAAATTAACTAGTTTAAATGTAGGCTTGAGAAAACGAAGGACCTTGGTGTTCTTATTTACAATTGCTTGTGACAACACACGACGAGCCACATTGCGGTCCTTTGACCGTGTGTTCTTACCAAGTTTACCAAAGCCATCTACTAAGCTTTTAACTATATGAGAACTTGGTCCAGAAGGCTTTATCATCTTTATCCCTAACGATTTCCTAACAATATTCATGCCCCTAGATTTTAACAACGATAAAAATAATCTACATTTATCTCCATCACATTTGGAAACAAAATATTTATTTAATATCTGTTGAGTTTGATAAGCAATACTACGTTTAGATAGCGTATCTTCAATGGAATTGAGGAGTCCTTCATCAACTTGTATACGCTTCGGAGTTCTTCGACGTGTGCTTTCTAATGGAGGTAAGGGGGTTGGATTTCTATCATCTAGTGCATCAACAATACGCTCTGGCGTTTCAGTAGCAACTTGTTGTCCTTCACTCTCTTCCTGGTAGTTGGATGGTGGAAGTCCAACATCCTCATCGATGGTCCGATTAATATTTTCTTCTTCAACAGTAGGCTCCATGTCCAACGTCTCTTCAACAGTAGGATCCATGTACACCGCCTCTTCATGAGCTTCGTCTTGAGATGATAACTTATCACTTTGACTTGATGTGGGATTTGAAACATCCCTTAATGAGCACCTATGTTTTGCTTCTTGAATACTTCCATGGGGTGCTTGTTCAACAACTATTGTGGAAATTGAAGGTCCCTCTAGTGAATGCTTCATTTTTTCTTGTGTTGGATTAATAGGACGAACTACTGTATCCTTTATAATTGGATTTGGATTAGTTTCCAAAGAAAGCCTCTGATTCATCATGTCTATTCTTTTCTTTTCTTTCTCTTCTTCGATGACTTCTTGAGGTCTCTTCTTCCTTGTTGATTTTCTTCCTCGGTTACGTACATTCCCCATCACCACAATGATTAATGTCCATATAATTTGTTTTTGTTGCTCCTCAATTACAAGCTGCCAAACCTTTAACTTGCTTTATAACTATTGATCCTTTAAGGTGCTTCAATCTTCCTTCTCAATTGTTCATATTTCCCATCAAAACAATAATGAGTGGGAAAATTTACCTTTGGTTCTCTTGAATAATAAGCAAATGAAAGTTATATAAACCATCACCATGAAATGACATTGAAGCTTGATATCTTATCCTGTGTGCTCCTCAACCATGAAAGATGTCCTCAATGCTGCACCTGCATAACAAAAAGAATGATGGAGATGGTGTAGATTGTGAGTATTTCCACAGGCAGGCTCATGCTCTTGAAAAATAATGCGCACTAATCGGAATTTTCATAAAAACAGAGTGAAGTTGTTCTCGGACAAAGACAATTCACATTTTAACAGTCCCAAAACGCACACGCGATTTGTATAAGCAAAACGTGCACGCGATCTGTTTAAGCACAATTAATGGGGTGGGTGCACGGCTAAATGCAATTACAATATCAACTAAAATCATTAGATGTAGTGATTTAAAGATTATCATTTAAAAATGTGACGTATTTAAATTTTAAAACATGGTGAGGTAATATTCATTTATAAATAAATGAAATAGAAAGATATAGAAAATTTATTTAAACTATTATTGTTTTTATAAGAAAAAGATAAATTTAAACTTTATGTTCCATGACTAGTTATTCATAAATAAATGAAAATAGATTATGAAGTAAGAAGATATACTAAAATCATTTTATATTAGTAATCCAAAATCCAATTTATAAGGAGAAAGTAAACTTAAATAAATTACACACAACCTTCATTAGTATGACATATATAATTTAAGAACATAGGAACTTAAATGAGTTAGATAGAAATAAACATATACTTCATTACTTAGACATGATTTAGAATACATTCAATTTAAATATAAATATAGAAATTTAATATAAATATTTAATAAAAGAATATCTTTTTGATTAAGATAGTTAGTCTATCCAAGAAAATTGTTATCTAACATCCTAAACAATAACAATATTGTGTTGATGAAGATAGTAGACCTACCTCTTAAAATCAATTTTGATTAATTAAACTTAAAGTACATTAATTATTTTTATTTATCAAGTCATTATAAAAGTCAAATAATTTTTTATTTTTATGGTTCATGAAAATTGATATTTTATAAATATTATGAAAATTAAATTTAATATTTTGTAAGTTATAAATTTTAAAAGAAAGTAATTATCTTTTTAAGGAAGATGAAGATGAAGATGATGAAGATGATGAGGAAGGTGATGATGGTGATGATGATGATCACGTTGATGACGACGATGATGATGATGATGATGATGTTCATGATGATGAGGATGATGAGGATGAATGCTGATGAGGATGATGATGATGATGTTCATGATGTTGATGGTGATGATGATGATCATGTTGATGATGATAAGGATGAGGATGGGGATGATGATGAGGATGATGATGATGATGTTCATGATGTTGATGGTGATGATGATGATCATGTTGATGATGAGGAGGAGGAGGAGGAGGATGATGATGATGATGGCAATGGTGATGATGATGATGATGGAGGTGATGATGATGATGATGACGATGGTGATGATGATGAAGATGATGAAGATGATGTTGATGGTGATGATGATGATGATGAGGATGATGATGATGATGATGATGTTCATGATGTTGATGGTGATGATGATGATGAGGATGATGATGATGAATGATGATGATGAATGATGATGATGTTCATGATGATGATGAGGATGAGGATGATGATGTTCATGATGATGTTCATGATGTTGATGGTGATGATGACGAGGATGAGGATGATGATGAGGATGATGATGACGATGAGGATGAGGATGATGATGAGGATGATGATGATGATGTTCATGATGTTGATGGTGATGGTGATGATGAGGATGATGATGTTCAAGATGTTGATGGTGATGATGATGAGGATGATGTTGAGGATGATGATGATGATGTTCATGATGTTGACGGTGATGATGATGAGGATGATGATGATGATGTTCATGATGTTGATGGTGATGATGATGATGATGTTCATGATGTTGATGGTGATGATGATGGCGATGAAGGTGATGATGATGATGATGATGATGATGGCAATGGTGATGATGGTGATGATGGTGATCATGTTGATGATGTTGATGATGATGATGATGAAGGTGATGATGATGAAGGTGATGATGATGATGGTGATGATGATGATGAAGGTGATGATGATGACGAGGATGATGATGAGGATGATGATGATGATGTTCATGATGTTGATGGTGATGATGATGATAAGGATGATGAAGGTGATGATGATGATGATGATGATGACGATGACGACGATGGTGATGATGTTGATGATGATGATGTTGATGATGTTGATGTTGATGATGATGATGATGATGATGAAGATGAAGAAGATGATGATGATGAAGATGAACATGATGAAGATGATAATGATGATCATGGCGATGATGATGGTCATGATGATGTTGATGATGAGGAAGGTGATGATGATGATGAGGAGGATGATGATGACGATGATGACGATGGTGATGACAATGATGTTCATGATGATGATGACAACGATGGTGATGATGATGTTCATGATGTTGATGGTGATGATGATGATCATGTTGATGATGGTGATGATGATGGTGATGATGAAGGTGATGATGACGATGAGGATGATGATGATGATGATGATGATCAGGATGATGATGATGATGATGGTGATGATGATGATGAGGAAGGTGATGATGATGATGATGATGATGAAGATGATGATGATGATGATGACGATGGTGATGATGATGTTGATGATGATGACAACGATTGTGATGATGATGTTCATGATGTTGATGGTAATGATGATGATGATGACGAAGTTGATGATGATGACGATGGTGATGATGATGATGATGATGATGAAGATGAACATGATGAAGATGATGATGATGAACATGGCGATGTTGATGATGATGATCGATGATCAATGATCATGGTGATGATGATGATGAAGATGAAGATCATGTTGATGATGGATGATGATGATCATCATCATCATCATGATCATGATGACGACGACGGTGATGATGATGTTTATGATGTTGATGTTGAGGATGATGATGATGATGATGAAGATGATGATGATCATGTTGATGATGATGATGATGATGATGATGAGGAAGGTGATGATGAGGATGAGGATGAGGATGATGATGATGATGATGATGTTGATGACGATGATGACGACGACGATGATGATGATGTTCATGATGTTGATGGTGATGATGATGATCATGTTGATGATGATGATGATGATGATGACGTTCAAGGTGATGATGATGATGACGATGGTGATGATGATGATGATGATGAACATGATGAAGAAGATGAAGATGATGAGGATGATGATGATGAGGATGAGGATGAGGATGATGATGAGGATGATGATGATGATGATGTTCATGATGTTGATGGTGATGATGATGATAAGGATGATGAAGGTGATGACAATGATGACGATGATGACGATGACGACGATGGTGATAATGTTCATGATGATGATGATGATGAAGATGAACATGATGATGATGATGATGAAGATGAACATGATGATCATGGCGATGTTGATGATGATGATGATGATGGTGATGATGATGTTGATGATGAGGAAGGTGATGATGATGATGAGGATGATGATGATGATGATGATGATGATGACAATGATGTTCATGATGATGACGATGACGACGGTGATGATGATGTTCATGATGTTGATGGTGATGATGATGATCATGTTGATGATGATGATGATGATGATGATGGTGATGAAGGTGATGATGATGATGAGGATGATGATGATGATGATGATGAAGATGATGATGATGATGATGGCGATGGTGATGATGATGATGATGATGATGACGATGATGATAATGATGATGAGGAAGGTGACGAGGATGATGAAGATGATGATGATGATGACGATGGTGATGATGATGACGACGACGATGGTGATGATGATGTTTATGATGTTGATGTTGAGGATGATGATGATGAAGATGATGATGATGATGATGATCATGTTGATGATGATGATGATGACGATGATGAGGAAGGTGATGATGACGATGATGAGAATGATGTTGATGACGATGACGATGACGACGACGATGATGATGTTCATGATGTCGATGGTGATGATGATCATCATGTTGATGATGATGATGATGATGATGATGAAGATGATGATGAAGATGAACGCTATTTTTTATTTTACAAAATGCGCACGCGATTTGTTTGCACATAACGCGCACGTGTTTTGTTTCTATAAAACTCGCATGCGTTTTGTTTAACTAAATCTCACTCACATATTCTTTAAATTCAAAAATTTATTCCCTTCAAATGATAAAGCCGAGCCTCCACCCATGCTTTCATGGAATTCCTATGTCTATGTGTATGCTTTGTACTTTGCTTTGGATTCAACATGCCTGTGCCTTGGAGTATGATAAACCATGGCTAATTCAACATTATATCCAAATTTTCAATATGCTCGTGTTTAGCGGTTCGTCTGATTATGCTGCACACCTCCATTTTTTATGAGATTTTAGAAACAGATATGTTTTTTTACAGATTCTAAATATGTAAATTTTAACAAAAATACATAATTTTTTCTTATTTATCTTCTGTTATCACTCCTCAACTCAAAAAACACACTGGTAGTGTTTCGTCCATATCTCTTTCGTTTCTCAACCATTTAAAAAAAAAATTGTATAGTGCACTAAAGAACACCAATCTCTACATGCTATAAAAAACCCATTTCCAAATAATTGTATTAAGACATTCAAACGCTGCATCCACAATTGACGTACCGTTTTCAAGGTTTGATCTCTTAGGTAATTAAAAAAAATTAAAAATATTATTTTTATTATTGGAAAAATAGTCGTGCAATGGTCCTATATGTTCTCTATATGTATATCGGTTTTCGTAAGTTTATTCCACCATTTAGACACTCAGATGCTGCACCCACAAAAACATATACCTTATAATTTGTCACAAAAATAAAAAGTGCCCGTTAAAATTGATCTAACTTTAGGTAGTGTTATGTCAGTAATTTGTTTCTTCAATTTTTGTTGATTTGCATTTTATTTTGAAGTTAATCTTTTGCTTTGAGTTTAATTATTTATTTCTTTTAGGAGAATTTTTGGTTGTTAGTTGAAATTTTAAATTTGGCTTTAATATTTTTGCTTTGTTTTTTGATCCTTTACATTTTAAATGGGTTTTTGAAAGTCATTATATCAAATGGTGGATTCACAAATTATACTCTGAGCATAGCCATCACTCAAGCAGCTTTTAAATTCTATGCAAAATGACCAAAAGCTGTAAAAAAGCAGCAAAACAGTGTTAAAATTATTCTTGTAGCGTTGGAGCTAAAAAATTACACTAGCGCGCTATAAGAAAATCGTTTTTTGCCAGAATAGTCATTTTTCAGTCCGATTTTTTGGGGATTTCGCTGGGGAAATATTAAATAAATCATTGGTAATGTTTGATATGTGTTTTGCCAAGTTTTTTTTCATGTAAACAGGCGTCAGTCTCATGTGAGGGAGATTCCGGCAACTGTCTGGCAACTGTATGCTAATTTATGGCAAAATCGTGACAGACCGTGGAATAGGGCGTCATTTCCGGCAGAAGATTCTCAAACTGAAGGTTACAAAGTTGTTGAACACTGAGGTGGAGACACATTGACTAAAAATCTGGAATTTTCCGTTGCAGAGGAATTTAGGTTTTCGCCAGTGTCACAGTTGGGAGTAATCTAAAGAACCACAGAATTCTTTATGACCCTGTAGATCAGTGATTGTACCCATATTTGGAATGGTATGCATGATATAGTTTTTATAAAAATGGATAATCTTGCCGGTTCAACAACTCAGAGAAATGTTGATCAGACTCAGATAAAAATGGGATTGCCAGATTATGACAGAGATGATGAAACTAAGGATCAGATCCTTATTAGCCACCCAAAATGTGCTCGTTTCTCTCCAGATGGTTAATACCTTGTTTCATGCTCAGTTGATGGATTCATAGAGGTTTGGGACTACATCACTGGAAAGCTTAAGAAAGATCTTCAGTATCAAGCTTATGATTCCTTCATGATGCATGATGATGCTGTTCTCTGCGTTGACTTCAGTAGAGATTCAGAGATGCTGGCTTCTGGTTCACAAGATGGGAAAATTAAGGTATGGCATATATGAACAGGTCAGGGTGTCACAAGTCTTTTCTTTTCTTGTGATGACAGTCAGTTTTTGAGCACCTCATTTGATAGTACTGCAAGATACATCCTGGAGTATTTAATTCAATTTTGAGCTGAAGAGAATACATGGGCTAAAATCTGGCAAAACATTGAAGGAATTTCATGGTCATACATCTTATGTAAATGATGCAATATTCACAAGTGACGGGGGTCGGGTTATTACTGCTTTTAGTGATTGCCCTGTAAATGTTTGGGATGTCAAGACAACAGATTGTATTCAAACATTTAAACCTCCACCTCCTCTCAAGGGAGGTGATGTATCGGTGAAAAATTGTGCATTTTATGGTACTTAAACTACACAAAAAAGATCTGATTCTTACGCACAGTGAGACAAATGCGTTGAATGGCTAAGATTACAGAGAGACCTAGTTTCATTTTTGAGACTAATGCTACAGGAAGCATAAGGTGAAAATATTGCAGATTGTTCTGTTTTTCTCATCCAACAGACAAGCAGTTTTCAGTCAACCTGAGAAGCTAGTAGTTGAGATCATATTTACAAAGTCATACTGTGCATAAATTGTTGATAGGTGATACCAAAAAGGCTTGAGTGTAGATGAAAACCTACTATCATTTTGATACTAAAATTACTGAGAGCTGAAATGGACTAAGTTTAAGATTGTTTCTGCTTTATATATCTTCTCATCTGACCTATAAACAGTCTGCATTTAGTTTAAAAGGTTGGCAGCTGAGATTCTTCAGGTAAAACTCTCTTTGTGCAGAGATTATTCATAAATAATTATGGCAGGTTATGGGTAGATGGACAAACATTAGAACAATTAAATGGAATGACAGTTATCAGTTGCAGTGAAGAGTCCGGAATACTTCAAATGATCTAAGTCTCTTATGACTGTAGATAAAACCTAGCAATTTGCGAATAACATGATCTAGCGTCCAAGCATATATTGGACCTTTTCTGTCCATCTATAGGTTTAGCAATCAAAGATTGTTTGTTTTACCTTAAATTAAAGAAGGGCTTATCATTGTTACAAGCCATAAAAGCTACACGGTTGCATTTAGTTGGACTCCTAGTATGTGATGATCTATCTTCATATGCCCCAGCTAAGTCCATAGCTATTTTGTTAGAGAGCAATCATTTGACACTTGGAGGTATGCATTCTATATTGAAATTTCTAGCAGCCACAAAGAACGATTCGAAGAACATGGGTTTGAAAGATGTAATAGTTAATATCTTGCAACAGATTTCCCATGTCAAAGGCAGTAGAGATGTTCCACACACCTTTAATGCTGACTTTGATGGAAAGAAAGGATATAATCACCAGTTTGTTGATACCAACTCACCAAATAACTTGCAAATATGCTGGTATTAAAAGCCCTCTCAAAAGAAGCTGTTTTGTTTGATGCTGAAAGAATGACAGGTTGCCATAATCAGAATTCTTTCTTTATTAAAAAGAGCAAGAGTAGTACATCCCAAGCAAGCTATATGGACATGAAGCAGAACAGAGGCATAAAAAGGGAGGTTTAAGTTATTGCCTGATAAACTAGGTTTTCTTGGAAATATTGATGTCAGCTTTGATGCAAAATCACTGGATAAACTAAAGATATTTCTTGATCGAGTTACTCTGAGAACGCTGATGATGAATCAGAGAAGCCAGAGGCTACTTACTTTAATTAAAAGACGGAGGAGACATTCCGAAGAGCTGTGTTAGAAGTTCCAGGTGTTGAGGAGCATCATGTGATTATAGAAGTCAATGGTTTGAGGTTGGCATATAACATGTCTTTCTCTGACTGTGTTGGAGCTCTTTTTCATGCAATTTTGAGTTTGGTTTTGAGACCCCACATGCTGGTCCACGGGAGCTTTTAATTAAAGCCCAGAATGTAATAACAAAATGGAGAGATTTGTTGAAACATTGCTTAAAATCTGAAGATGATGAGGTTGAAGTGCTCTTGAAGTTTGAAGAAATTTGCTTGGAAAGTGTCCACAATGTTTATGCCCAATTACAAGGAGAAAATTAGCACCTTAAGGACGAATTGGCAGATGCACTTGTACATATGAAACAACACCTACATAAACAATTGATTAGGAAAAATCTACTGTTTATGGTATATCTTCAGAGTTACTGTCAAAGCTTGCAGTTCCTTTAGAGTAAGCTAGCAGATGCAGACAACAAAGTCTCAGCATTTCTGAATGAAAAAAGGAGGTAGTAAAAGCAGAATTCTGCTCTATTTTTCCTGTTTTGAGTCATTGAAGTAAAATGCTAACCACGAGCTAAAGGAGAAGAATTTTTGAAAACCAAAAGAGGTTTTTGTTCATAGGATACCCTTCTACAAAAAACTCTCTCAGTTTTGCAACAACTGTCAAGGTTTGAAAGAGTCAGTTTAATCTTTGCAGCCTAATTTTCAGGGATTTTAAATATTTAATATTTTCCTGTTTTAGTGTTCATTTTGCGGGGCAGATTATGATTGATTGAAGATGAATTTTTAAAAACCAAGAGATTTTTTTGTCCATCACGGACCCATTCACAAAAACCTCTCTCAGGTTTTACACAGGTGTCACCAATTGAGAGATATGGAAGCGTCTTTGACACCTATTTTCCATAAATTCGTCATATTTGCCAGGAATCCGATTTGCTATTTTTAGTCAATTAGTTGAGTTAGTTAGTTAATGTAACTGCTGGGTAGTTTCAATTTCAACCTAATGAAGGGAAAATAGAACCACTTCTTTGTAATTATAAAAGGGGGATAGAGGGACTGAAGAAGGGTTCTGATTTTTGGGAGTTTCAGGAGGTCTGCAGACTGTTTGTATCTTCAGACTTGTTCAGAGCTAAGTATTGTGACTCTTATAAGCATTTGCTGATGAAATAATGAGATATATGACTTTTTCACCTTCAATTTTCTGTGTTGACTTCATTATTGAACTTGTTTAGTTTCTTAAATGATAAATTCATTACTAGTTAATGTGTATTTGCTGGTAATGCTTGTCTTTTATGTATGAACCTCAGCATAGTCTTTCTGTTGGATCTTATGTGATATGTTATGCATCTTCATCAGTTTATGTTTATGATTTAGTTATTATTTTGCTTCTGAATGTATTCCCTGATTTTTCCTAAAGCTTACAACCATTAAAAACCTTTTAAACAAACCCTAAACCTTAGTATTATTGAGTTTTATATTTGAGATTGTGTTGCCTTGTTTCTCTGGCCTTAGAAACAATTTATGGCACAAACATCTTTGGCGCCGTTGCCGGGGACGAAGCTGAAGCATATCTTCCCTGGGATACTTATCAGTTTTCCTAGTTTAAGAGGTGGACTTAAACCAGCACATCTTTAAGGCTATTTTTCACCAAGTTTGATAGAGTGGCTACTAGAGGAGTTGGAAGAATCAGAAAGTTTCAGATTATCCCCAGCTTTATGCAGCCCTAATTAGTTTCAAGTACTGTTATGCCTTTTTCTTTATGAGAAGAAGAAACAAAATCTCTCTTGACAAATTGATTCGCGACTCCACTATTTCAACATGCAGAGACCGATGTCCATGGAAGCTATTGTGGCTCGAAGGTTTGCCCCTTTCAATTTTTCTGATATTCCAGGTTTTCCAAATCCAGTACCTACTATGGATGTTTGGGGAGATTGTCTTCCACGGTTTAGAGAAAGTAAAGAGCACAATCCTTCAGATCACCTCATTAAATTTCATCAATGTATGGTCCAGTTAAATATCAAGCATGAAGATGTGCTCATGAAGATGTTCATGTATTCACTTGAGAAAGATGCACGAGATTGGTATTGTTCTCTTCCCGCTGCTAGCATCTCCTCACTGAAAGAATTCCACACATGCTTTCGGAAACGTTGTAAGTATCTGTACTTAGCTGAACTCTCTTTAAAAGATTGTTGTGAGCAGGCTGATGTTTATCATACAATTCCTAATTTAAAAAACCATGATGATGAGTACAATCAAGGGTTCAAAACATGTCATGAAGAAGTTGAAGTTTCAGAATTTGTTGAAGATGAAAAGATAACATTTTCAGATACTGTTGTCAAGGAAGAATGTCATGATCATTATGATAATCAAGTTGTTGTTTTGGGTCAGTTTGAGGATTATCCAAGTGATGAGATCAGTAGAGACAGTTTGAAACATTCTCATAACAATTTCAACAGCCTTAATAGCAGTTTGAATGATAATCCTTTTGAAAATCAATCTCTAGTTCAACAAACTGTTGAAAATCCTTATTGTGTTAAAGATCAGCTTTGTATTGAAGGAAAAGATGAACCTTTAGCATCATCATTCGAAATTTCTCACAATACTCCTTGCTATGCTGAAGAGATTAGGGTCCCAAGACAAGAATTCTGTGATGAAATAGATCCTATTCCTTTTGGCTTTGATAATAAAATCAATGAAGGCTAGGCTGTTCAAAATTTTTCAGAAGTTGCTTATATTCATGGTTATGATAAATCTGCTGTTCAAAATCACTATGAAGATGGTCTGATTTTTAATAAATATGATGATGAAATTGAAAAGAAAAACCCAGAAATCTGTGACATGTGTGATATGTCACAATCTGATCAGCAGATTCAAGAATGCATTCAGTCTATTATCCTTGAACAACAAAAGCCAATGCATGACAGTCATTTATTGGAAGACAGTGTGGAAAAGGAGGTTCAAAGTGTTGACATTATTGGTGATACTATTCAAAAATTTCCGGAGCAAATTCAGGCTGATCCTGATGTCTTTTATCACCAATGCCTGATTGATATTCATGGAACAAAATATTCTTATGGACAGCTTGTCTTTTTCATAGAGCAGGAAGAGGTAACTTGTGGAAGTTTTTATGATCCAGTAGCAGATTATTTAGAGTCAATACCTAGTTATAAATCTGTCATTTCAGAGATACTATTTGATGAAGGTGGGTATAAGTTGTTAAATCTCTGCTCTTCATGTTTTCCAATATTTCTGATTATATATATATATTTGGAGTTGGAAACAAGTTTTGGTGGGTTGATCAAATTTTTTCTTGGTTACATTGGAAATGGGATTTCGATTTGATTCAGTAGTTGGAAGGTTCCTCAGAGAAAGAGATTTGATTTTCATTGTATATATCAGTGTGTGAAGGATTGAATAAAGACTCCATAGCCCAATGGATATTTTGCAGACTAGTAGGTAGCAGACAGAAGGCACTGGTCTACAGGTTCTTGAAGCCTCGCAGGGAGGACTTCATCCCGCAGTTGGAGCTAGATGTTATGTCAGTAATTTGTTTCTTCAATTTTTGTTGATTTGCATTTTATTTTGAAGTTAATCTTTTGCTTTGAGTTTAATTATTTATTTCTTTTAGGAGAATTTTTGGTTGTTAGCTGAAATTTTAAATTTGGCTTTAATATTTTTGGTTTGTTTTTTGATCCTTTACATTTTAAATGGGTTTTTGAAAGTCATTATATCAAATGGTGGATTCACAAATCATACTCTGAGCATAGCCATCACTCAAGCAGCTTTTAAATTCTATGCAAAATGACCAAAAGCTGTAAAAAAGCACCAAAACAGTGTTAAAATTATTCTTGTAGCGCTGGAGCTAAAAAATTACATTGGCGCGCTACAAGAAAATCGTTTTTTGCCAGAATGGTCATTTTTCAGTTCGATTTTTTGGGGATTTCACTAGGGAAATGTTAAATAAATCATTGGTCATGTTTGATATGTGTTTTGCCAAGTTTTTTTTCATGTAAACAGGCGTCAGTCTCATGTGAGGGAGATTCCGGCAACTGTCTGGCAACTGTATGCCGATTTATGGCAAAATCGTGACAGACCGTGGAATAGAGCGTCATTTCCGGCAGAAGATTCTCAAACTGAAGGTTACAAAGTTGTTGAACACTGAGGTGGAGACACATTGACTAAAAATCTGGAATTTTCCATTGCAGAGGAATTTAGGTTTTCGCCAGTGTGACAGTTGGGAGTAATCTAAAGAACCACAGAATTCTTTATGACCGTGTAGATCAGTGATTGTACCCATATTTGGAATGGTATGCATGATATAGTTTTTATAAAAATGGATAATGTTGCCGGTTCAACAACTCAGAGAAATGTTGATCAGACTCAGATAAAAATGGGATTGCCAGATTATGACAGAGATGATGAAACTAAGGATCAGATCCTTATTAGCCACCCAAAATGTGCTCGTTTTTCTCCAGATGGTTATTACCTTGTTTCATGCTCAGTTGATGGATTCATAGACGTTTGGGACTACATCACTGGAAAGCTTAAGAAAGATCTTCGGTATCAAGCTTATGATTCCTTCATGATGCATGATGATGTTGTCCTCTGCGTTGACTTCAGTAGAGATTCAAAGATGCTGGCTTCTGGTTCACAAGATGGGAAAATTAAGGTATGGCATATACGGACAGGTCAGGATGTCACAAGTCTTTTCTTTTCTTGTGATGACAGTCAGTTTTTGAGCACCTCATTTGATAGTACTGCAAGATACATCCTGGAGTATTTAATTCAATTTTGAGCTGA
>LPNX010043692.1:14336-64021 GCA_001517045.1 Pseudotsuga menziesii
CATTTTATGGTACTTAAACTACACAAAAAAGATCTGATTCTTACGCACAGTGAGACAAATGCGTTGAATGGCTAAGATTACAGAGAGACCTAGTTTCATTTTTGAGACTAATGCTACAGGAAGCATAAGGTGAAAAGATTGCAGATTGTTCTGTTTTTCTCATCCAACAGACAAGCAGTTTTCAGTCAACCTGAGAAGCTAGTAGTTGAGATCATATTTACAAAGTCTTACTGTGCAGAAATTGTTGATAGGTGATACCAAAAAGGCTTGAGAGTAGATGAAAACCTACTATCATTTTGATTCTAAAATTACTGAGAGCTGAAATGGACTAAGTTTAAGATTGTTTCTGCTTTATATATCTTCTCATCTGACCTATAAACAGTCTGCATTTAGTCTAAAAGGTTGGCAGCTGAGATTCTTCAGGTAAAACTCTCTTTGTGCAGAGATTATTCATAAATAATTATGGCAGGTTATGGGTAGATGGACAGACATTAGAACAATTAAATGGAATGACAGTTATTAGTTGCAGTGAAGAGTCTGGAATACTTCAAATGATCTAAGTCTCTTATGACTGTAGATAAAACCTAGCAATTTGCGAATCAGATGATCTAGCGTCCAAGCATATATTGGACCTTTTCTGTCCATCTATAGGTTTAGCAATCAAAGATTGTTTGTTTTACCTTAAATTAAAGAAGGGCTTATCATTGTTACAAGCCATAAAAGCTACACTGTTGCATTTAGTTGGACTCCTAGTATGTGATGATCTATCTTCAAATGCCCCAGCTAAGTCCATAGCTATTTTGTCAGAGAGCAATCATTTGACACTTGAAGGTATGCATTCTATATTGAAATTTCTAGCAGCCACAAAGAACGATTCGAAGAACATGGGTTTGAGAGATGTAATAGTCAATATCTTGCAACAGATTTCCCATGTCAGAGGCAGTAGAGATGTTCCACACACCTTTAATGCTGACTTTGATGGAAAGAAAGGATATAATCACCAGTTTGTTGATACCAACTCACCAAATAACTTGCAAATATGCTGGTATTAAAATCCCTCTCAAAAGAAGCTATTTTGTTTGATGCTGAAAGAATGACAGGTTGCCATAGTTAGAATTCTTTTTTTATTAAAGAGAGCAAGAGTAGTACATCCCAAGCAAGCTATATGGACATGAAGCAGAACAGAGGCATAAAAAGGGATGTTTAAGTTATTGCCTGATAAACCAGGTTTTCTTGGAAATATTGATGTCAGCTTTGATGCAAAATCACTGGATAAACTAAGGATATTTCTTGATCGAGTTACTCTGAGAACGCTGATGATGAATCTGAGAAGCCAGAGGCTGCTTACTTTAATTAAAAGATGGAGGAGACATTCCGAAGAGCTGTGTTAGAAGTTCCAGGTGTTGAGGAGCATCATGTGATTATAGAAGTCAATGGTTTGAGGTTGGCATATAACATGTCTTTCTCTGACTGTGCTGGAGCTCCTTTTCATGCAATTTTGAGTTTGGTTTTGAGACCCCACATGCTGGTCCACGGGAGCTTTTAATTAAAGCCCATAATGTAATAACAAAATGGAGAGATTTGTTGAAACATTGCTTAAAATTTGAAGATGATGAGGTTGAAGTGCTCTTGAAATTTGAATAAATTTGCTTGGAAAGTGTCCACAATGTTTATGCCCAATTACAAGGAGAAAATCAACAGCTTAAGGACGAATTGGCAGATGCACTTGTACATATGAAACAACACCTACATAAACAATTGATTAGGAAAACTCTACTGTTTATGGTATATATTCAGAGTTACTGTCAGAGCTTGCAGTTCCTTTAGAGTAAGCTAGCAGATGCAGACAACAAAGTCTCAGCATTTCTGAATGAAAAAAGGAGGCAGTAAAAGCATAATTCTGCTCTATTTTTCCTGTTTTGAGTCATTGAAGTAAAATGCTGACCACGAGCTAAAGGAGAAGAATTTTTGAAAACAAAAAGAGGTTTTTCTTCATAAGATAACCATATACAAAAACCTCTCTCAGTTTGGCAACAGCTATCAAGGTTTGAAAGATTCAGTTTAATCTTTGCAGCCTATTGTTCAGGGATTTTAAATATTTAATATTTTCCTGTTTTAGTGTTCATTTTGCGGGGCAGATTCTGATTGATTGGAGATGAATTTTTAAAAACCAAGAGAGATTTTTTCCATCACAGACCCATTCAAAAAAACCTCTCTCAGTTTTTACACAGGTGTCACCAATTGAGAGATATGGAAGCGTCTTTGACACCTATTTTCCAGAAATTCGCCATATTTGCCAGGAATCCGATTTGCTATTTTTAGTCAATTAGTTGAGTTAGTTAGTTAATGTAACTGCTGGGTAGTTTCAATTTCGACCTAATGAAGGGAAAATAGAACCACTTCTTTGTAATTATAAAAGGGGATAGAGGGACTGAAGAAGGGTTCTGATTTTTGGGAGTTTCAGGAGGTCTGCAGATTGTTTGTATCTTCAGACTTGTTCAGAGCTAAGTATTGTGACTCTTATAAGCATTTGCTGATGAAATAATGAGATATATGACTTTTTCCCCTTCAGTTTTCTATGTTGGCTTCATTATTGAACTTGTTTAGTTTCTTAAATGATAAATTCATTACTAGTTAATGTGTATTTTTTGGTAATGCTTGTCTTTTATGTATGACCCTCAGCATGGTCTTTCTGTTGGATCTTATGTGATATGTTATGCATCTTCATCAGTTTCTATTTATGATTTAGTTATTATTTTGCTTCTGAATGTATTCCCTGATTGTTCCTAAAGCTTACAACCATTAGAAACTTTTTAAACAAACCCTAAACCTTAGTTTTATTGAGTTTTATATTTGAGATTGTGTTGGCTTGTTTCTCTGGCCTTAGAAACAATTTCTGGCACAAACAGGTAGTTAACAACATTTTCAATAGAAAAAATATATATATTTGGAAAGGTTATTCAATTTTCTACATTTATTGTTTTCTACTGATCACAAGATTCATTGTGTAAGGGTCTCAAAATATCCATGCAAGTTGTGTAAGTGTCTCAAAATATCCATGCAAGTTGATGGATGTCTGTTATTTTAGTTTTGTATTGCATCTAACGCGCCAAAAGAGACCCTCAACTTCTTGCACACACCCATATCTAAATTTCTTAAAATTGTTTTTTTTAATATATTTGAATTTTTATGGCTTTTTCATTTGAAGTATTGTCTACCTCTTTTTTCGGCCTGTAAAATTGTACAAAATTTACTATATTACAATTTGTATTATTTAGGTTTTATCATAATTGGAAAGGAAGATTTATAAAGAAGCATACTTTTGTGGGAAGTCGTAGTGAGATCTATGGCTAAGTTTATTTCGATTGTAATTCGTTTGGATGGGATAGTTGACTGACTGAAGGAGGACTATCATTGAGAGAGGATAAAGTTCCAGTTTATGTTGTGGTTCCTTGCCAGCAAAGTGATCACATTTGTTTACTGGAGAGATACATAATCCTCTTGGAAATGTCTCAAACTTGGCAATCACGTGAGTCTTTGAGTCTGCAGTTTATTTGGTTTTAAATTATCCACACTAGGTATCAAAACAAGTGATCATTGAAGTTGAAGTTGCAAGTGCGCTCCATATTGAAATTGGGTATCCTACACAGTTTTGTCACATATGCAACATTTGAGCCTAAGATCCGCTCAACATTTAGTATATTGGTAGAATTTGTGAGTGGAGCCAAGGATCAACCTATTATGGATGTTTTGATCAGAGTTACTCACAAAGCGAAATATGTCGTTTGAAGTTTGAAGGCATTGTTTATAAATCGAAAGTGTAAAGGATTGAAGAGGACTTAGATCACTTAGATCAGCAGGGTTGATGCTCTACATGACGTTCTGGCATTTCAAAATCAATGAAATCTATACAAAGGGAACAATAATGTACAAATCTAGCCTCATCAAAGAAACATGAAATGTGTCTAATGAGTGATGAGAAATTCTGGAAATCCTCACTGAAATGGATGCTTCTATAACCCCATTGCCCTAATAAATTACGTTGAATTGTGCAAGGCCCAATGTTTGACTTCACAGGGATGCCTCTACGTAAGGAACAATGTTTGACTTCACAGGGATGCCTCTAGGTGACTATTTTCCAACCTTGAAATGTGTTTATCACTGATAGTTGGAAAACTACCAATTGTAATTCTTAAATTCAGTGTGTTACATATCTTAGATGGTCTAATTCCAACTCGATCTTCTTTGTCATTCTCTTGTATAACCCTCAACTCTGACACCACCTGCAACGTGGATATTGCAAACATGTGGGTGTTTTCATGTGTATTCCTACAATTGTTTTTCCATTGCTCCCCATATAGTTTGTGCAGAATATTATTGAAGGGACCATGATCGTATATAAAAGATTAATTGTCATCAATACAAATTAGAACACGTATCTCCAATCTGAGGCAATACATAGTAAGAAATTGCTGATATTCTATCTAAAATCAATGTAATAACTTGTGCAGTGCACAGTCAACTCAGTATTCAATATTAGAAGCAGAAAACAAGAATAAGGAGAAACATGTTTTATCTCTTAAGAAAATCTATCTCTAGGCATGTATATATTGTTGATAAGATTTATCCTTGCATACAATGTGATACAGAATTCTCACCTCTCAAACCCCGCCTAGGAAGATCCTCCTTTGCATTATGAATCATAGTTTATATAGAAAATACAGTATTTAACTGTTGCCAATTTTTAGGCATCAATAAACTAAAATAAAACCAATATCTGAATTGAAGCAGAAATCGGGAACTAGATGCTAAATTGGTTTGAATGCTAATCTTCATCATTTTTCTATGATTGATCTGGCATCTGCCACAAATATTTTTGCTTGATTACAGCCTGAAAATGTTGAGCTCAATCTCCTGAAAAGATGTTGAACTGTCTGGAAATACAAGAAAGACATCTTTTGATTGCCAACTCTCCTCCATCGAATTGGAACTAATTCTTGACTGTTGATTTTTGTTGTCAGTGCGTTGTTCTCCAGCTAACCCTTTGATTGTTTACATGTTGGCTGAATAAGTTGGTTTTAATTGATTGAATATGGATCTTCTGCCTTAATGTGTCGATCGGGAAATGCTCTACCACTTGCAGTCATCAAAGGATAAAACGTTGCCTAAAATCAGAGTCAAATGTACGTTGATATCTGAGCAATATTCTGCAAGAGAAGATGTTTGTTGGGTTTTTAGCGACCACGAGGAACTTCATTGAAGACCGTTACATTCTTAAGTGGAGCTTCACCACCCAAGGCATGGTGCTGCTCCTTAATCTGTCGCTTCTACCTTCTTTTGCGAACTGGTATTCCAAACATTCTCTGGGTAGGGGATTCATAGCCGGTGTTACAGTGGTCACACTTGTTCTCTTCTCGCTGGCCGTTGCAACCATGTTTTTCAAAAGAGTGAAGTATGGAGAAACGATCGAAGAATGGGAACTGGAGTACTGGCCCCATAGATTGACTTACAAGGAGTTAAGCATTGCCACGAGCAAGTTCTGGGATGAAAAGCTTTGGGGCAAGGCGGTTTCGAGAAGGTTTACAAGGGAATTCTCCGCAGCAGTGTCCAAGAGGTCGCAGTGAAATGCATAATGAAGGAGCTTACAGAGTGAATGAAGTGCTTTGTTTTAGAGATCTCTAGCATGGGTCGCCTACAGCACCGGAACCTGGTTCAACTCTGGGGTTGGTGCCGAAGGCATATGCAATTATTCATTATTTACGACTACATGCCCAACGCTAGCCTGGATAAGCTCATCTTTGGGAATCCGAAAACATTCCTGTCGTGGAATTGGTGATACGCGAACCTGGTGGGTGTGGCTGCAGGGATGTTGTATATGCACGAGGAATGGGAGAAAAGGGTTATCCATAGAGACATCAAGTTCAAGTTGAGCAATCTGATGACAGGGGGCGGCTCTTCATAAGTCGTCGAGAGACGACGAATGCACCAGAGGAACCGTCCTCTTAAATAACATCTTCGGTGTAAAAATAGTAAGTATAAAATTAAATATAGTTATGAAAATAAATTTGAATGAATCAAAGTATTAAGTACATTTTTTAAAATGATATTTATAAATTTAATATAAAAAACTTAGAATTCTGAAAAAAAATGGTAGCCCAAGTCCAAATCATCACATATTTAGACATCTTCTTTGCATAGACCTAAATAAAAGGGACTAAAAACTTGTAACTATCGTTGTATTTTCATTTTACAAGGAAGAAGAAATTCAAGGAAGAAATTCTAGATTTAGATGCAATTATACAATTTAAAAAGGAAGCATATTTGGTGCTCTTCAATTTCTTCTTCCATATATTAAATATAAATACCATACACCATTTTTTAATCATTGTTACTATATGAACATAGAAACAATGTCATTAATTGTTAAAATATATACTTATGATTCATTAAAAAATATATAAAAACTATGAACATGAAAAGATAGGCATTGGATATGTAGAATCTAATAACATAAACACCACAAACATCAAAAGATAAAATATTGAAACATTGGATATGTAGAATCAACACAAATGTCAATCTTATGATGGTGATGAATATTTATGTATTAAGTGAAAATTGGTAAACAATCATCATTGAATATTTGTTTTTTTTAAATAGAAATGTTTATAATTTGTACTAAATGATGTTGGAGTAGAGTTGAACAACTAGATAATGCAAAATGATGAGTGAATAATTGTTCCAAAAATATTATGTTATCATTTAGCGTATGTATCTTATCCTATAAAACTCAGTGATTGATTTTACATAACAAAATAAGGCTATGCTGGTAAAGGCTCCTACAAGCAACAAACATTTACAGGACATAGCAAAATAAGTTAAAAGAAGGGAAATCTTCTTATTGCATCATCTTGGGGTAGACAGGTGGGCTTGCTTCCATCTTGTCCACCTCCATGTCATCTTGAGGCTGGCATATTGTTTCCTCCTCACCTTGTGCCACTAGAAGGGATCTCACTAAGAGATTATTTGAAACATCAAAGGAGGAGCCTTTATTGAGTTCTTGAAACATTGCTCTCAACCTTGCACATTCCTCTTCAATATTTTGAATTAGTTTTTTGCTACACCATAATACCCATTGTTGTTGCATTTCCGGAATCCTATAAATGCTCAAGTTCATAGGTCTTCGTTGTGACTAAAAAAGTGGAGGTGGCATTTCCTTTAATAAGGTCTTGTTGACATAGCATGAACCTCATTCATCTCGAATGTCTTAGTGAAAGTGGGGTGGTTATAGCCCCTAAGTCAAGGTGAGTAGTAATAGCTAGAATTGATAGTCAAGGAATGGGACACCAACAAAAAAGGGCCCTCGAAATTGAGGAAAACCACTACCCCACTCAAATTATTGGAGCAAAGCCAAATTTCAAAATACCAATTGTGAATGTTGTGAAGAGAGATGACTTGTCAGTTGCCTAGGGTTGGGGAAAATTGTAAGGATCCATAATTTTCTTAAAGTATAGAAACCTTGGTGAATATTATTCTTAAATATTCAACCATAAAATGTTTGGAAATATTTTGTAAAAGTATTCAAATTTATAAGGATTTTCTATAGTTTATGGGAATTTTCGGCAATGTTTATTTTGATCATATGGAATTTGGGTGAATCATTCGAGATAATAAAAAAAAAAGGAAATTGGAAAAATGTTTGTTATTTGAAAAAAACATGGAAATTGGCCCGTGGGCTAAATTTTCACCACTGTAATATTCCTTGCCTAGGGAAAACCTTTGAAACACAACATTCACAACCAATCATGGTAAGGATTGAAACACATAAGGAGCACTTGGACATTAAATTGATTGACCTGGAGAGTTTATCAAAAGCTTGAAACCATGGAAGATTAATCACCAAAAACCACACACAAAGTGAAATATGGAGCAGAATCCCAAATACCCAGTGCATGTAATGATAAACCACCAAAACCAATAGCAATCGAACCTAAAACTGACTGACCTATAGAACTTGTAGCTTGAAACCAAGCAGGTTTAACTACCTATTACCACACAAGTCTAGTTGTGGGGAAAATTTACAAATGCATCTGAAGTACAAGAACACGTCACTTGATAATTTGAGTCAAGAAGAGCATGGATCACGTGTGAAGGCCGACCTATCATAAATTCATCATCCCTTAATCTTCGATGTGAATTAATACCAATGCAACAGGGCCCTCCCATGGAGTTATTCACATGCATGAGATTTAATGAGAATTAGAGGATGGTGTTGATGTTCAATGACCCATCATTATTTTTAATATGCCTTCATCCATTCAGTTAGTTATCTACATAAACTCCTGAGGATGATCCTGCAATAAGGATCTAAATGTCGAATACAAAACAACTGCAATGCAGATCAAAACGTCGAATACAAAACAACTGCAATGTGGATCCACTCCACATTTTTAGTTATCTACTTGATTGATGTTGGTGTTGAGGGAACATAGTGTTAATATTCCATATGATTAGCTAGGTATCATTAGTGTTTAGTCCAAATTCACAATAGTAGCATATGAATAATCATTGAAAGAAACACAATCACAAGATATATACAGTATTTATCCTGGGAAACCCTCAAGGGGAAGAAAACCCAGCAAACCTTCCTCTGTATAAGATGTATAAGTTAAAACCCCAAAATAGGTTTTCTCCTCCTTGCTTGTATGTTTCTCTCTCTCTCTCTCCAATGCGCTACATAAGTGAGTGAGTCGATGTTCTAATGATAAACACAACTCCTCTATTTATACACTTTAAGTCACTTGACTTTTACCTAACAAGTCAGCCCCACTAAACTGACTGGGTCGACTCCACCTAAGAAGACTCAAAACAATATTATATATTATTCATTGGAGTACTATTGACCCGACTTACAATGGAGCCTTTATCTCATGACTCTATGATGACCAAATACAATAATAACATCCCGATGGAGGAATAATAACATCTCCCTTGGGGCATCAGTAAAATACATTTAGAATATCCTTTGAAGTTACAATATTTCAACACTCCCCTTAACAAGAAGGGTATTCTACTGACAACATCATCATCGACTATAAGAGTAACGAGAGAGAGCATCTTCAACAACATTAAGGTAATAGATATATACGTCATAGGAAGTTTTCAACAATCATCAGTAATTGGAACAATTACTCTTCAATGTCTTCATCTTTTGCAGCACATAATCACTTGATCCTTTTGTAGCAACACTTCGATGTACCGATCCTTTGCAACAACACTTTGATCTTCTCAATCCTTTGCAGCAACACTTCGATCTTCTTGATCCTTTGTAGCAACACTTCGATATTCTTGATCCTTTGCAACAACACTTCGATCTTCTTGATCCTTTGCAACATCACTTCGATCTTCTTGATCCTTTGTAGCAGCACTTTGATTTTCTTGATCCTTTGCAGCCACAGTTCAACCTTTTCAATCCTTTTCCTCCACACTAACTATAGTACACATGATCTCTTTGCGAGATGATCAATCCCTATCACTTTAAGACGTAGGTCCAAGGATGATGCAATTCTCCATCAGCATACTCCCCCTTAATGAGGAGGGTCCATAGTATCGACCAACTAATTCGTCCGCAAATGAATGCAGGACCATATTGTCGGCAAGGACTCATCGTAGAACATCCTCAGCCTGTTAGACCTAGCACCTATCCAAGCGAGTGTTATACTATGGCATCTACATGTACATCTAGGCATACTATCCATGCAAGAGTGTCGTCTAGAATTTCATATCTCAACCCCACCTAGATACAGGCCCTGTTGTCCGTAAGGACTCATCCTAGTTCCTCAGCGTAAAATATAGGACCACTCCATGTGAGTGTTATACTACGAAATATGTAAGGACTCATCGTAGTTCCTCAGTGTAAAATCTAGGACCACTCCATGCAAGTGTCATACTATGACGTCTGTAAGGACTCATTGTTGGACATCCTCAGCATTAAATCTAGGAGCATTCATAAGCAAATGTTAGACTACGACATCCACATATAAATATAGGTACACTCTCCATGTGAGATTAATGTCTGCAAGGCAAATCTTGACCGCACCTAAATGTAGGCCCTATCGTCCATAAGGAATCGTCATAGAGCATCCTCAACTTCAAATCTAGGACCACTCCTATGCGACTGTTATTCTATGACATCCACAAATGAATGTGGGTACACTTGATGCGAGAGTAATGTCTGCAAGGAAGATGTTGACCACACCTAAATGCAGGCCTTGTCGTTTGTAAGGACTCATCATAGAGCATCCTCAGCTTCAAAGATAGCACCACTCCTAAGCGAGTGTTATTCTAGGGCATCCACAAATGAATGTGGGTACACTCTCCATGCAAGAGTACGTCTGCAGGGACATCCTTAGCTAGTAAGGACCACTCTTAGGAACAAAGTGTTATTTCCTGTAAGACCATCCTCAAGAGAGGATACTATCATCTACAAGTGAATGTCGAACCTTGTCAGCGTCTTCAGGTGAACTTAGCATCTTTCATACTGGGCCTTCACTCTCATTCCATCATCAATGACAGTCTTATCATCACTCCCCCTTTCCAGGGAGGATCCATATCATCAACCTACTCCCCCTTTTTCCGAGGAGGGTTCATATCTTCGACCTATTCTTGATTTTCGAGGATATTCCATATCTTCGACTTGTTCCTCATTTTCGAATAGATTCCATATCTTCATCATTCCTTATTGCAAGGAAAGTTTGTAGTATCATCACCATTCCTCCTTTTGAGGAAAGTGTTTTATGACTGCACCAATATTGTCACATAAATATTCAAACTTTACTTGAGATAGAGGCTTGGTTAGCACATCAGTGACTTGCTTGTCGGTACTCACATACTGGAGCTTTATATTTCCCTTTTGTACCATATCCCTTACATAAAAGTATCATATTTCTATGTGCTTTGATTTATCATGGAACACGGGATTTTCTTTCATCTTTATACAACTTTGGTTGTCACAAAAATTCACTGTGGCCTCCAACTCCATGTCAAATAGACCCGACATCAATTTCCGAAGCCATATCGCTTCACAAATATCAGATCAAGCTGCTATGTACTCTACTTTAGCTATGCTGGGAGAAATACTGGACTGTTTCTTACTAAACCATGAGATCATGGTTGATCCCAAACAGTAACATCCATCGGAGGTGCTCTTTTTGTCTGTGGCACTTCTTGCCAAATCCGAACCCATATATCCATACAATTTGTAGTCATGATCTCTAACATAGTATAGTATGAAGTCTATCATGCCTTTTAGTTACCTCATTACATGCTTTGCACCTATCAGGTGAACTAGTCTAGGTTTAACTAGATACTAACTTAAGGTGTTCAAATTAAAGCATATATCTGGCCTTGTATTCCTCAGATACATCAATGACCCAATCATCTGTCTGTACTGAGTCATGTCCACTAACTCTTATGATTCATCAGATAACAGCTTCAGGTTACTATCCATGGGTGTGGCCATGGATTTACAATCCAACATATCAAATATTTTCAAGATTTCTACTGCATATTTTCCTTAGTTCATAAAGATTCCTTCTGGGATCTACCACACTTGCATCCCAAGAAAATAATGCATCAATCCAAGATCTTTCATCTTGAATTCTTCTGCTAGCTTCTTCTTGATTTTTGTGATCTATTTCCCATTTCCAGTCATAAATAGATCATCCACATACAGTAATAGTATGACAGGTTCATCATCCATAATCTTCAAGTAAAGGTTAGGACCATCTTTACTTTTGGTAAATCCCAAGCTTGTCAAGAAGCTGTATAATCTACCATACCAAGCTCTAGGAGCTTGCTTCAGTCCATTTAGATCCTTTTTCAACTTGCATACATGAGTCTTGTCTTTGACTTCAAATCCTTGTGGGCATTCGATTTAAACCTCTTCCTCAATCATACCATTCAGGAAGGTTGTCTTTACATCCATCTGGTGTAGATCCCACTTCATAATGGAAGCAAGTGCCATGATGGTTGTGATGGAAGTGTGTCGTGCTACTGGAGCAAATGTCTCTTCATAATCAATCCCATGTTTCTGAGAGAATCCTCTAGCCACAAATATTACCTTGTACTTTTCAATACTTCCATCAACAACATGTTTTATCTTGTATATCCATTTCGAAGATACCACACTCTTGTTTTCTAGTTTTGGTACTATATCCCAAACATCATTCTTAATTATTAACCGGTATTCTTCCGTCATTGCTTCCACACATCCTTTCTTATGGACAACTTCCTTGTAGTTGGTGGGTTCTTGATCTACAAGGTCACACATTAAAGTTACATAGCTAGAGAATGGCTTTGATCTTTTGCTTGTTCATGTGGAGCCTTCTGGAGCTCCATACTTTTCTCCTTCTTGTATGATTTCTCTTACCCAAGCAGGTTTTCTCTTTCGAGATATATCCATAGTAGGGGGTTCTTGAGGTTCTAGCATATCATGATCTTCACATGATACTATTTCAGGATATGGTTCAACTTCTACCTTTTTGGGAGGTACATCCTCTTAATGTACTTCTTCAAGCTAACACCTTCTGGATTTCTTAATAGTTGTCTCTTCATCAAATGTTACATACCTACTAATCTCTATATGATGGAATCATTAAATGTATATCTTGAAGGATTTAGAGACTTCACAATATCCAACAAATATTCCCTTCTTTCCAGAAGGATCCAACTTGGTTCTCTTCTCTTTCAGAATATGTACATATACTGGGCAACCAAATATCTTCAGATGGCTCACTTCAGGTTTCTTTCCTGTATACATTTCTTCAAGAGTCTTGAATCCAAGAACACTGTGAGATAATATATTTTGCACATACACGGTTTTTCTTGCTCCTTCAGCCCACAGGTGCATGGGGAGGCCTTGGTCATGAATCATAAATGTTTTCACTGCTTCCATAATGGTTCTATTCTTTTTTTCTACAACATTATTCTGTTGAGGATTGTAGGGAGTGGTTAGTTCCCTCTTGATTCCCGCCTCCTTGCGGAATGCTTCAAATTCTTTTGAATAAATGTGACATAATATTCATATCCACTTAAAGATGTGGAGGGAATACGACCACATACATCAGAATGAATTAATTCCAATGTACCTTTAGTCTTTGTTTCAGTTTTCGAAAAGGGATTATTGATGTTCTTTCCTCTTGCACATCCTTTTCAAGTTCCCTCATGATGAATCTTCAGTTGTGGTAACCCTGTTACCACCTTGCTCACATAGGGAAGTGCTTTGTAATTGATGTGAGGAAGCCTCCTATGCCATATTTCACTTGAGCTAGTGGTCTCATGGATGAGGGTTGTCTCTAGATGTCCCTTGAGTTTGTACAATCCTCCTTCTTCTTCACCAATGACCACAACATATTCAAGTGTCTTTCCTTTGGACCACATAAGTACTTGTCCATCTATAAAATAAACTCTATATCATTTCTTATCTAGTGTTGAGATGGAAAGTAAGTTATTTTTCAACCTTGGCACATATTGTACTTCCTTCATCTACATGGAAGTTCCAAAGTCAATATTGTAGCTTGATTCACCAATACCTTTGATGGGATATTGATAGTCATCTCTTAATGATACTTTCTGAGGAGAGCTCTTTTCTTCAAGTCTTCACAGAGTTTGCTTCTTCCCTGTCTTGTGCTTTGAAGCACCACTATCAATAAGCCATGCATCTTCTCCAAGTGTTACAGACCCAGAGTGTAGAGAGTAGTACATATTGTTTTACATCTTCTTCTTTTTTTAGTCTCTTTCGAGGTCTTTCTGCTTCTTCCTGATCTTCAGCTAGATGAGCATGATGCCTTTCGTTGTTGTTGTTCTTTGATAGACACTCTCTGGCAAGATGTCCTATCTTATGACAGTTATAGCATTGATACTTTGAGTAATCTTTCTGTTGATGTTCCTTCCCTCATACATTTTGGAAAGTGCACCATACATTTGATTTGGTGTCTTCTTAGATGACACTTGAAGGATCAAGTGATTTTTTATAGAATTAGCAATGATTCTCATTGCCTTTATTAGGTCTTGCCAATGCTTTTCCTTAGCTTCATCTTCTTTTGGTTATGCAACTTCATCGTTGATGTACTTATCAAGACCATTCTCTTTAAGAATGATACCAATCCTATACTTCCATGCTAGGAAGTTTTCGATGCCTTCCAATTTGTCCTCAACCTTAGTGCTTCAGGCCATCCTATCTAGGAGGTCACTAAAAATTGAAATTTCTCAAAATGAAAAGCTAACCTTACCAAGAGATGCACTTTATTGAGGCGAGTTGGTTGGTCCACTTGAATTCTGGATATCCCAAATATTCACCCTTCATATCTTACTTGTGAGGTTCCAATTTTTGTAGAATTTATGGTTTTGGATTTCTGTAGTTTTCTGGTTCAGGGAAAAAATAGGGTTTGGATTTCCTGAAGATTCAACAACTCAAAAAATTTCATCCCGGGCTCAATAGATGCACTCTATGGAAGCACAAATTTCTATCCAAGAAAATCTTCAAAATCCCAAACTTTGCAGAAACCCTAATTTATTCGGGAGGGGGAGGAGAGAGAGCTTCAACTTGTGAAAATTGTTCTATTCAGGCTAGCTCTCATACCATGTTAATATTTCATATTCTTATCTAGATATCATTAGTGTTAAACCCAAATTCACAACAGTAGCATATGCAGAATCACTGAAAGAAACATAATCACAAGATATACACAATATCTATCTTGGTAAACCCTCAAGGGGAAGAAAACCCAACAAAACTTCCTTTGTATAAGATCTATAAGATAAAACCACAAAACAGGTATGCTACTTATTGCTGGTATCTCTCTCTCTCTCTCTCTCTCTCTCTCTCTCTCTCTCTCTCTCTCTCTCTCTCTCTCCCCTATGTGCTACACAAGTGAGTGACTCTGTGTTCTAATGAGGAACACAACTCCTCTATTTATTCAATTTAAGTCACTTGACTTTTACCCTAATAAGTCGGCCCCACTAAACTAACTGGGTTGACTTCACCTAGGAAGACTCAAAACAATATTATATATTATTCATTGGGGTACTATTGACTCGAATTACAATGGAGGCTTTACCTCATGACTCTATGATGACCAAATACAATAGTAACATCCCAATGGACGAATAATAACATCTCCCTTAGGGTACATCAGTAAAATACATTTAGAATATCCTTTGAAGTGACAATATTTCAACACATTGAATGTTATAGAAGCGAACATCCTCAATAACCTGCATTTCTTTTCATATTCTCCTGAAGAGCATCAATATGTTGTATGATTATGTCGGAGTCTCCAAACACCATAAGTCTTCTTACTCTTGACATAGAGGAAACCCTGGTTCCCCATAGTAGTGCATATGTTTTTGCTTGGTTATTAGAGGCTTTTATTATACCCCATAAGTAGCTACTTCATTGAATACCAATTAGGATCCCCCCCGCAACTACTACCCCTGTATTTATTTTGGACACTCCATCAAAGAACAAAGAGTATTTCTCTTGTTGTGATATCCATGCCTTGGGTTCCCTTTTCTCTCATTTGATTTGCTAATTGAAGTCATGAGTCCTCATAGTACTTTTTCCTTTGATTCCATCACCTTCCCTATAGAGGACTATTTCTATCCAATTCCTTTTTTCAACATCCAACAAATGGGTTCGATGACTAGTTAGCCCTTGATTTTGATAGCCTCTGTCACCATGTCACAAGCTTTGGTTGCACAGTCAATAGGGGGAAGTCCAATTATTCTTAAAAGTTGGCCTTATTCCTCAGCATCACACTCTTCAATAATTGCAACAAAAATAAACTAGAACAACATTAGAATATCTATTGAAGCAGTTTGAAAGAGATTGGATGTTTGGTTCCTTGATCATCAGCTGCAAATCAACTGGCTACTATGTTACAGAGGGGCACATCACCCAAGTAAGGAAAAACTCAAATCTCTTCAAGAAAAATAAACAAAATGACAAAATATGTGAATTGGGGTGCCCATACCTCTTTTATAACTCTTCATTTACATTTCCCCTTCTTCTAGAGCTTTCTCATGAAAATATTAATAAAATAATAATTAATATTATTTTCATGAGAGAATAAAGGTTACCCCCCTTTTCTAATTCGGAATTAGGAAAAGCTTCCCTAGATTCCTACTTGCTTTCTTGACTTACTAATCCTTTTTTAACCTTATTTAGTAAATTCTGGAACCTACTACTTTTCTTGCTATTTTCCTACTTTTCTACCGCTTCTCCTGCATTTAGGCTCCTTTCCTACTTTTAGCTACTTTTCCCTAATTCCTTGATGGAAACAACTTAGATGGCCTTGCAACAATTTTGATTTGGATGTGCATAAATATTAGATTGTGGGCAAATATTAACTTTTTGTGGCCCATCTCCACTTACTTAGCTCATACTCAACCTACAACAATGATTTCCCTTTTCACATTACTCAGGAGTTGCACTTCCTTGTATTGTTTCCATTAATAAATATTGCGAATATAAGGAATGCATCTTTAGGATTTATTCAATAATTTTGATCACATGGAGACGTTGGCTTGTTTGATGAGTCTACCTAGTTCCACCACCTCGTTCAGGCATATTCCTTGTCCAATTTGTTCCAATGTTGCATTGTTCCTAACTTTAGACATTAGGCTTAGCAAATAATTGACCCATGTCACCACCTTGATAACTTATCATGAACATGTCTAGGTGACTTAGGCCTTTGTGGTCCATGGCCCAATTTGGGGACATTACAAATTGTCAAGAGTGATCCACCTATCGTTGAGATGTTGGAGTGTTATAGACCAAACTTTTTGGGTATAGTTACAATCCAAAAAAACATGTCTTTGATTTTCAATATTGCACAACATAGATCGAACGGGGCATGCAATACCACATTTAGAGAGATTGTCTATAGTCAAGGGTTCATTATGGGCCAAATTTCTAAAAAGGTTGCTAACTTTCGATAATTCATCATGATTCCAAACCAATTTCCAAAGGTGCAATTTAGGAGGGGGGGGGTTGAGATTGAAGTTGGGATATGTACCCATACTTCGTCGTGAAACAAATTGATCCCCATCTATGAGATTCAAGTTCATGAAAAACAAAGGGGCTGCAACCTTTGATGTGGACCATCAATCATGATTCTAGAAGAGCGATGACCAAGGAAATTGATCTCCCATCTCTTCCATATGTTGGAAGTTGATGTCTACAAAGAGAGGTTGTGATTCCATTTAGCTTCATCCAATTTTTTATTGGTTGGAGAATCTCTTGCTACTCCAAAGGAATACTTTTTATAATATTATCATCCCAAATTTTGATGGATTTGTCATTTCCTAGAATCCAAGTAACGTTGGATGAATTAAAAAGGCAATTGTTTTGAGGAGTTTCCAAATGTATGATCCTTTGAGGTCCCAATATGTTTTCAATGCTTATTTTCCAGTTCCTCGACTAACATTTTCTAACTATAACTTGTTTCTACCATTCCAACTTGTCATTGATCAACCTCCACAAAATCCTTGCCCCCATTGCAATATTCATGAAGTGAGAATCCTTGATTCCTAGACCACGAGGGTTCTTTAATGCCAACATTAGACTCCAATTGATTAAGTGGAATTTTTTGGTATTTGTCTTTTCCCACTGCAAAACAAATCTTCTAATCTCGTGAGAAGTTATATTTGTGATACCCATCATAGCCAACATAGCAAAGAAATGGTAGAGAGGGAAGGTCAAAAGGACTTATTTCTTGAGAACAATTTTTCCATTTGGATTTAATCACTCGAGACGGGCCATTGAATGATTTTTCCTATGATACTATTAGTCATATTCTACCAAGACACTCCTGTAGGATTTCATAAGGATAGGGACATGCCCAAATACTTGAAAGAATACCAATTCTATATGCATTCAAAATTTAGAATTAAATCAATGGAGTGAAGCAACATGTTGTCATTATTCCAGGAATAGATTTGGCTTTTATCATTGTTAGATTCCCCCCGTAAAGCATTGAGGTAATGAGAGAGGATGGAGTGAAAAGTATCTATAAAAACAATGGATTCTCCCCCATTAAGGGAGTGTTGTGCGCAAATTAACAGTGATTAATCTCACAAATATCTCTAGCTATGGATATCCCTTGCAGGTCCCCTTCTTGTCTTTGAATTCCAATTTCCTACTCAGAGAATCGACCATGAGGATGTAGAGAGATGGAGAAAGAAGGAATCCTAAGTAGACCCCCCTGCTACATGTGGATAATGAATAGGCCTATCCGATTATGAAAGGAGCAATCCACAAACTTGTGGTGTAGGATTGTATCCACTAGACAAAGTTGAGTGAAAATCCAAACTTAAAGATAAATGTTGCGAGAAGAGAGGGATAGACCCTGTCATAATTATTTGACATTTATATCTTAATGGTCATTCCTCTTTCCTTGTTTGTCCAATTAGAGTGAATCCTATTGAAATAGGATGGTATTATCAAAAAAAAGTTTATTTTGCATGAATTCTTCTTGGTTCTTGGAGATTATCTTGAGGATAATTTGTTTGATCTCATTTACAATAATTTTGGTCAATAAATGTGACATAATATTCATATCCACTTAAAGATGTGGAAGGAATAGGACCACATACATCAGAGTGAATTAATTCCAATGTACCTTTAGTCTTTGTTTCAGTTTTCGGAAATGGATTCTTGATGTTCTTTCCTCTTGCACATCCTTTTCAAGTTCCCTCATGATGAATCTTCAGTTGTGGTAACCCTGTTACCACCTTGCTCACATAGGGTAGTGCTTTGTAATTGATGTGAGCAAGCCTCCTATGCCATATTTGGTCTCATTGATGAGGGTTGTCTCTGGATGCCCTTTGAATTTGTACAGTCCTCGTTATTCTTCACCAATGACCACAATGCCTTCAAGTGTCTTTCCTTTGGACCACATAATTACTTGTCCATCTATAAAATCAACTCTATATCCTTTCTTATTTAATGCTAAGGTGGAAAGTAGGTTATTTTTCAACCCTTATACATATAGTACTTCCTTCATGTACATGGAAGTTCTAGATTCAAGCTTGTATCTTGATTCACCAATACCTTTGATGGGATATTGATAGTCATCTCCTAATGATACTGTTTGAGGAGAGTTGTTTTCTTCAAGTCTTGACAGAGTTTGCTTCTTCCCTGTCATGTGCTTTGAACCACCACTATCAATAAGCCATGTATCTTCTCCATGTGTTACAGACCCAGAGTGTAGAGAATAGTACATATTATTCTACATCTTCTTCTTTTGTTAGTCTCTTTCGAGGTCTTTCTTTGTCTTCCTCATCTTTAGATAGATGAGCATGATGTCGTTTGTTGGTGTTGTTCTTTTATGGACACTCTTTGGCAAGGTGCCCTATCTTATGACCGTTATAGCATTGATACTTTGAGTAATATTTATGTTGATGTTCCTTCCCTCATACATTCTGGAAAGTGCATCATACATTTGATTTGGTGTATTCTTAAATGAAACTTAAGGGATCAAGTGATTTTTTATAGAATTAGCAATGATGCTCATTGCCGTAATTAGGTCTTGCTCATGCTTCTCCTTAGCTTCATCTTCTTTTGGTTCTGCAACTTCATCATTGATGTACTTCTCAATACCATTATCTTTAAGAATGAGACCAATCCTATACTTCCATGCTATGAAGTTTTCTATGCCTTCCAATTTGTCCTCAAGCTTAATGCTTAGGGCCTCCTATCTAGGAGGTCACTAAAAATTGAAATTTCTGAAAATGAAAATTTGACCTTACGAAGAGATGTGCTTGACTGAGGTGAGTTGGCTGGTCCACTTGAATTCTGGAGATCCCAAATCTTCACCCTTCAAATATTACTTGCGAGGTTCCAATTTCTACAGAATTTATGGTTCTGGTTTTCTACAGTTTTTTGGTTCAAGACCAAACTAGGGTTTGGATTTCTTGGAGATTCAACTACCCAAAAAATTATATCCCGAGCTCAATAGATGCGCTTTAGGGAGGTGCAACTTTCTATGCAAGCAGATCTTCAATATTCCAAACTTTGTAGAAACCCTAATTTCTTTCGGAGGGGGAGGAGAGAGAGTTTCACCTTATGAAAATTGTTCTATTCAGGTTATCTTTGATACCATGTTAACATTTCATATGCTTAGTAGATATCATTAGTGTTAAATCCAAATTCGCAACAGTAGCATATGCAGAATCATTGAAAGAAACACAATCACAAGATAGACACAATATTTATCCTGGGAAACCTTCAAGTGGAAGAAACCCAACAAATATTCCTTTGTATAAGATGTATAAGATAAAACCCCAAAACATGTATTCTCCTCCTTGTTACTCTCTCTCTCTCTCTCTCTCTCTCTCTCTCTCCTATGCGCTACACAAGTGAGTGAGTTTGTGTTCTAATCAGGAACACAACTCCTCTATTTATACACTTTAAGTCACTTGACTTTTACCCTAATAAGTCAGACCCCACTAAACTGATAGGGCCAATTTCACCTATGAAGACTCAAAATAATATTATATATTATTCATTGGGGTAATATTTACCCGACTTACAATGGAGGCTTTACCTCATGACTCTATGATGACCAAGTACAATAGTAACATCTCGATAGAGGAATAATAACATCTTCCTTGGGGTACATTAGTAAAATACATTTAGAATATCCTTTGAAGTCACAATATTTCAACAGATTGAATGTTATAGAAGCGGACATCTTCAATAACATGCATTTATTTTTAGATTCTCCTGAAGAGCATCAATATGTTGTATGATTGTGGCGGAGTCTCCAAACACCATAAGTCTCCTTACTCTTGACGTAGAGGTAACCCTGATTCCCCATAAGAGTGCATATGATTTTGCTTGGTTATTAGAGGCTTTTCTTATACCCCACAAGTAGCTACTTCATTGAATACCAATTAGGATCCCCCCTACAACTACTACCCTTGTATTTCTTTTGGACACTCCATCAAAGAACAAAGAGTATTTCTCTTATTGTGATATCCATGTCTTGGGGTTACCTTTCCTCTCATTTGATTTGCTAATTGAAGTCACGAGTCCTCATAGTACTTTTTCCTTTGAGTCCATCACCTTCCATGTAGAGGACTATTTCAATCCAATTCCTTTATTCAGCATTCGACAAATGGGTTCGATGACTAGTTAGCCCTTGATTTTGACAACCTCTATCATCATGTCACAAGATTTGGTTGCACAGTCAATAGGGTAAGTACAATTATTCTTAAAAGTTGGCCTTATTCCTTGCCATCTAGACTCTTCAATAACTGCAACGAAAATAAACTGGAACAACATTAGAATATCTATTGAAGCACTTTGAAAGAGATTGGATGTCTGCTTCCTTGATCACCAACTGCAAATCAATTGGCTACTGTGTTATAGAGGCGCACATCACCCAAGAAAGGAAAATCTCAGAGCTCTTAAAGAGAAATGAACAAAATGGAAAATATGTGAATAGGGGTGCTAATTCCTCTTTTATAACTCTTCATTTACATTTCCCCTTATTCTAGATCTTTCTCATGATCATATTAATAAAATAAGAATTAATATTATTTTCATCAGAGAATAGAGGTTAGCCCCCTTTTCTAATTCAGAACTAGGAAAAGCTTCCCTAGATTCCTGCTTGCTTTCTTGACTTACTAATCCTTTTTTAACCTTATTTAGTAAATTCTGGAGCCTAATACTTTTCCTGCTATTTTCCTGCTTTTCTACTTCTTTTCCTGCAATTAGGGTGCTTTCCTGCTTTAAGCTACTTTTCCCTAATTCCTTGATGGAAACAACTGAGATGGACTTGCAACAATTTCGATTTGGATGTGCATAAATATTAGACTGTGGGCAAATATTAATTTTTGTGGCCCATATCCATTTATTTAGCTCATACTAAAGCTACAACAATGATTTCCCTTTTCACATTACTGTGGAGTTGCACTTCCTTGTATTGTTTCCATTAATAATTATTTCCAATCTTAGGAATGCCACTCTTTAGGATTTCTTCAATAATTTTGATCACATGGATACTTTGGCTTATTTGATGAGTCTAACTAGTTCCACCACCTCGTTCATGCATATTAGTTGTCCAAATTGTTCCAGTGTTCTTTATACATTAGGCTTAGCAAATAATTAACCCACGTCACCACCTTGATAAATTATCATGAACATGTCTAGGTGACTTAGGCTCTTGTGGTCCATGGCCCAATTTGGTGACATTACAAATTGTTAGGAGTGATCCAACTATTATTGAGATGTTGGAGTGTTATAGACCAAACTTGTTGGGTATAGTTACAATAAAAAAAAACGTATCTTTTCAATATTGCACAACGTGATCGAGTTAGGCATGTAATCCCACATTTAGAGAGATTGTCTACTATCAAGGGTTTGTTATGGGCCAGGATCCTAAAAAGGGTGTTGAATTTCGATAATCCATCATGATGCCAAACCAATTTCCAAAGGTGAAATTTGGGAGGGGTGGGTTAATATTGAAGTTGGGTTATGTACCCATGCTTCATCGTGCAACAAATTGATCCCCATCTGTGAGATTCAAGTTCATGAAAATCAAAGGGGGTGCAACCTTTGAGGTGTACCATCAATCATGATTCTAGATGAGTGATGACCAAGGAAATTGATCTCCCACCTCTTCCATATGTTGGAAGTTGATGTCCACAAGGAGAGGTTGTGATTCCATTTAGCTTCATCCAAATTTTTAATTGTTGGAGAATCTCTTGCTAGTCCAAAGGAAGACTTTTTATAATATTATCATCCCAAATGTTGATGGATTTGTCATTTCCTAGAATCCAAGTAACATTGGATGAATTAAAAAGGCAATTGTTTTGATGAGTTTCCAAATGTATGATCCTTTGAGGTCCAAATATGTTTTCAATGCTTCTTTTCCAATTTCTCGACTAATATTTTATAACTATAACTTGTTCCTACCATTTCAACTTGTCATTGATAAACCTCCACAAAATACTTGCCCCCGTTGCAATATTCATGAAGTGAGAATCCTTGATTCTTAGACCACGAGGGTTCTTTAAGGCCAACATTGGACTCCAATTGATTAAGTGGAATTTTTTGGTATTTGTCTTTTCCCACTACTAAAAAAATCTTCTAATCTCATGAGAAATTATATTTATGATACCCATCAAATCCAACATAGCAAGGCAATGGTAGAGAGGGAAGGTCAAAAGGACTTATTTGTTAAGAACAATTTTTCCATTTGGATTTAATCACTTGGGACCCCATTGAATGATTTTTCCTATGATATTGTTCGTTCCACTCCTGTAGGATTTCCTAAGGATAGGGACATGCCCAAATACTTCAAAGACGACAAACTCTATATGCATTCAAAATTTAGAATTCAATCAATGGAGTGAAGCAACATGTTTTCGTTATTCTGGGAATAGATTTGGATTTTTTCATTGTTAGATTTTCCCCTTAAAGCATTGAGGTAATGAGAGAGGATGGAGTGAAATTTCTCTATAATAACAATGGATTCTCCCCCATTAAGAGAGTGTTGTGTGCAATTTAAGAGTGGTTGATCTCACAAATCCCTCTAGCTATGGATATCCCTTGCGGGTCCCCTTCCTGTCTTTGAATTCCAATTTCCTAGCAAGAGAATCAACCATGATGATGTAAAGATATGGAGAAAGAAGGAATCATAAGTATACCCCCCTACTACATGTGAATAATGAATAGGGCTATCCATTTATGAAAGGAGGAATCCATGAACCTATGATGTAGGATTGTATCCACTAGACAAAGTTGAGTGAAAATCCAAACTTAAGGATAAATGTTGTGAGAAGGGAAGGATAGACCCTGTCATAAGTACTTGACATTTATATCTTAATGATCATTCCCATTTCCTTGTTTGTTCAATTGGAGTGAATCCTCTTGAACTAGGATGGTATTATCAAAAAAATGTTTATTTTGCATGAATTCTTCTTGGTTCTTGGAGATTATCTTGGGGATAATTTGTTTGATCTGATTTGCAATAATTTTTGTCAATATTTTGTACGAATAATTGAAAAGAGAAATAGACAGAATCTAGAGAAGGAAGTGGGATTTACCTCTTTAGAAACTAGATTTGTGAAGGATGAGTTGTTGCTTCCTCCTAGTTTGTGTTTCTTGTCAGCATATTGTAACATAAGTGTCTGTCTTTCTTGATAGTGGGCTAACATGTTTTGTATAATTGGATGAGAAATCCATTTGGACTTGTGGCCTTATCAGGCACTAGACTCCATATGAAATCAGGGACCTTCACTTACTCTATGCTTATATCCAATTCTTTATTATCTTCATCGTTAAGGAGGCAAGGGATGTTCCCCAATATGGTAATCCTTGATTCGCCCTTAGTGATTGTGTCTCATGTATAACACCTACAAATAAGTCCTAACAACATCCTTTATTGAAAGGAGGCCATGGAAAGTAGTAATATATTCAAGATTGATCTCTTTGGCATTATTATGTTGCTCCCTTTCCTTAAATTGGTGATGATAATAAGAGGTGTTTTGGTCCCCTATTATGAGGAAAATACTTATGGACTTTAGACACCATAATTCTTCCTTGTCACTAGCAACATTTTGAATCTTGAAGAAAAAAATTCTATCTTCTTTTTGAGGTTGGGTTGTTATCTCTTAATTCTACATTTGATCTTGAAGGTTGCATGGCTAGGTTTATAAAGCTTCCTTCGCTTGATATAGTTGCTTATAGGAATTTTTGCCTATACTTTGAGAGTTGTTTTTACCAATTTAAGCTTTTATTCCCATATGAAGGGAGGATATCCACAGATAAATTGATGGCATGTAAAGGAGATGATTTCCATCACTTAGGGATATTGAAGCCACAATTTCAAGGATGGGGCCCATAATTTTAAGAAGAACGAAAAATAAAGTATGATAGGCTTGTAGTCTGAAACAACCAAGGGAATAATATGAGATATTATATGGAATATAAATGATGTTGATCAGGATACTTAACCCAATATGGATAAGACTACTACATATCTAGTGTTGGTATTGTTGTATGAATTCTAGGTGAAACAAATATGTATCCTAAAGAGATATGATGCCCCTAATGCTCCTAGAGAACTCACTGCCACACATTGTATGCTTTTCCATAAATGTTTTTCGAGATGGAGCATATCATATGCCTCCATTTTTGTCTCTTGGATGATGAGTAGGGATGGAATTTCAGTATAATCAAGTTCCTTATTAGTGCTTCATTTTCCTTCCTACCTAGCCCCAGACAGTTCAAAGTGCCTAGATTAATTATTTAACTGATGAAGTTTTGGGTCTCCCTCATTGAGTGGGGGATTGATTTCTAGTGGATTTTTGTGATTATCCGCTCATTCATGTACCTAACTATTTTTTTATTGTGGTTTGGAATCTAAGAATGTTTTCCTTGTTGGTTGCTTCCTCTCGCTTCTTCATAGCTAGTTTTTTCCCAACCCTTTTAGGTTGAATTTCTTCTTATGTGTCCTCTTATTTCTATTCTTGTTCACTTTACCATTGCTTTATAGATCTTGCGAGGTTTCCAAATGGGGCTTATGGTTTATCTAGGACAGATTCAATTTCTTCAAAGTGGTCAGAGTCTTCACGTAGGGTATTTAGAGGACTGAGGAATGCATGGTACTTAGGGGGAATATGAATAGGGCTCTTTAACTATGCATGCAATCATATGAATGAATGAAATGTGCTTCAGTCATAATATGCATGCATAGGATATCTCTTTAATGATTTGTGATTGATCTCCTATGCTAACTTCATATTAGTCCTAGTCTTAAGTTTTTTTTCTTTTTTTTTGCAAAGTGACCATATTCATGGTAATATTTACATTTGAAAGGAAGTTGTTCACTGTAAATCTTATATTAATGATGCCAATCATCCAAGGTAAGGAGGATGGCCTCTCATAGTCCCTTTTTTGGTCCACACAAACATAGATCCAAACGCATGTGGACAATGTTTCCTTTGGTTCTAATTTGTCAATATAAATCCCAAACATGTTCTTGATGCTCCTCGGGGAATCATCATTCCAACAATGAAGGGGAAGATGTGACAATATTACCTAGACATGAGCTACTTTAGGAACATCTACCTCTAGGTCAAATTTTGGCATCTACCTATATCGGTACATTCCTCAAGCATCAAACAAGTATGACCCATTTATGAAGATTGTGTCACAATCGTCCTTGGTTTTGAGTAAAAAGGCATAAAAACCTCGTCCATAGAAAGAATGGGAAAGCTTTCCTTTGATGGGGATTTGATAAATATTATGAGTCCATAGAGCCATAAAGCAGGGGGATGGCCATATACCAATAAATTATCCAATCAAGCCCCAATTTGCAAGGGTTAGGGCCACTTATCGATACACAGAAGTTGGGAGAGTAACTTCAAGGATATTTTGAATATTTTTTATGAAGAGAGAAGGAAGAGGGTGGGAAACGACATATTTTCACATGGAATCAATAAGGTTGCAAAAGGAAGTGACATTGACATCTAGAGGGGTTTGTTGCTCTCCTCCATGGTTTGGATCCATATAATAAGGAATAGGCATCTCAAGGGTCAAAACGACACTCAAAGAATGATTACTAGGCAAATATGGAAGTATTAGTCATTTAATATATGATATTCTACATCACTCAATGATATTCTTATAATGGTTGTCATGTATAATTTTGTTGTCCTCCATATTACTTATAATCTCATTGTGATATATAAGTCAATAATAGCTATGGTCCCTTTTTATAATTACAATCCTTATTTTTTACTCATATTGGCCAAACTAAAGTATTGTTGTATGCCTTAAATATATGTTGAGAATAAGGTCAAAAAAGTTTTACAATTTTGTTGTAGACCTAATTTTCAATCCATATTTTTAATAGAAGTCAAAATTTAGGTTGCTAACATTATCTGCAAGTATTTAGGTAAAAAATGTTAATGTAGTATAGGCCAAAATTCCTATATAAAAAATAGTTTGAAACTACTAACAACATGATAAAGATAGATAAAAATTTCAATAGAAAATGGACATTACAAATGTAGTTGAATTTTTTTCACAATTATATTAGTCACGTCAAAAATTATTCCGACAGTTCAGTAGGAGATATAGGTCGAAATTTGTATTTAGAAAATAATAAAAGATCTTGGTCCCAAGATTAAGGATAATCAACCATAGGTCAGATCATGTTCCTAAACTCAAATTCAGTCTTGAGCTTTACTTAAGTAGGAAAGGTCTTAATCATAGGTCTAACCTGATCCCAAGCTTAGATTCTAGTCCTATGTTCGAGCCTTTCTCCTGGCCTTAGTTCTCAACCCTAAGCTTGACCGTAGTCCAGACCCCGAGTCCCAATCCTGAGGTGGGGCCTTGGTCCTAAACTCAGAATAGCTCGAATATTGGTTCTATGGATAATGAATGAGCATATTTCACTTAGAAAATAAAATCATTACTTTCTCATTTATATTGAAGAAAATAATTATTGCAAAAGGAACAAAAACATTGAACATTAAGTGGAATATAATAAAAAAAATCATGTATCATACAAAAAATCGCTAGGTTCTACTTGAAGTATGCCATAAATGTAAAATATATACAAGTCTAAAGCAATGTTGGCATCATCTCAATGTCACTAATAAAGGAACAATATGTAGTACATAACAATATAAATGAGATTATGCCCATGATCATGATCATAATTAAGCATATAAACAAGAAGAGTTTGTTGTGAAGGAATGCTTTGGGTTTGTAGAGGTTTGTGATGTGAATGTATTTGCATAAATAAAAGCGCATGATACTATAGAAACTATTTTAAAAATCGAATGCTTCATAAATTAATACAATGTTTTTACACATATGAACTTGTATATATATATATATATACATGTTGGCCCACACCCATATGATCTCGTCACTTCTCCATTTAGCAAGATTCCCCTGTACATTATTAATCATTTTCTCCTCCTCATTTGGATTAGGCAATAGCATAATGGGGATAATGCATTCGAGGGCTTTTATTTTATAAAATCCTCCAATTATTTTATTGTGCAACCTTGCATTTGGATCCTCACTCTCAAACATAGCCTTAGCAACATGGACAACCTGGACAACCTTTTAAAAGATATTAATTATGCATATATCCCCTTCAATATTATGTGATACATAATTTAATACAAAATAGATATAATATCATAAAATTATTGATAAAATAATAAAACATCAAATGACCTAATTAATTTTAATAGTACCTATTTCTTATGTTATCCAATGACCAATACTCACTAATATGAGGTAGTCATTGACTCACACAAATATATAGTATATGGCCCTACCTCCTATTTTTAAAAATCCAAAGAAACGTGAGTTCTTAAGCATTACCCATAACAAATATATAATTCAATATAAAATTCACCATGGTTTACATTAAGTGAGATACATTTTTGGGCAATGAATTTGTACATTCCATGTATGCCAAATACATTATGTGATATACATCCTTATGCAATGAATCCTAAATGAGATGTTTCCCACAAATTGTTTAAAGGATGTCTAAATGAAATATTATGACAAGGAATGCAATCATTGCTAGTTATTCCTAAAGTGGACACCCCCACAAAGCAATTTTTATGAAGTAGTTCAAAGCAATAACATTTTTTATTTTGTTGGTTCCATTCATTTGCTATGGTATGGCCCACCCAAATTGTATAAGTTTCAAAATGATAATATCAAGTAGATGTTTAGGAGGTCGAGGAAGAATAAATACCTCTCAAACTTATAACCTAATCCACCACTTAAGCCATGTTTCTTAAAGTAGTTATATTAAACTAAAGGGAAAAACAAGAAGTAAACCATAAAGGGCATATATATCAAACCGAACACTCATTTAATAATCAACGCATTCCACACCAAGTGACTCCCACATGATAAAAACTCTGAGGGTGTAGCCATGGATCCTAGTGCCTAGCACCAGAAAGCCTGTTCGAATTATTAAAAGGATGGCACCATGTAGATTGAGAAGCCTTAACTACCAACAATGAAGAAAGTAACCCATTTTGTTGTAAATATTAATGGTTGCACATCATGGTATGTTATATTATAACTCATAGACAATAAAAAACACCTAGATCACTTCTCATATAAGTTGCAATACTTATCCGTTGACGTGTTGTTAGTGATACATAGATCTAAAGGTGACTATGATTTTTGTACTATATAATACCATCATTTCTATGAAGATCAATGCAAGAGAATGACTAAAGTCTTTTCCACAAGTTTTTATATTATGCTTGCTTGTTGTATTTCTTGTTGATGTATGTGTAACTTCGAAAGATATATTGATGTGTATTATCATTGTATGTTGTTGTAACCCCATTGAGGATGTGTTTACCCCCTTGCAAGATGTGTTAATTGTGTTTAGACCTTGAGGTACAACCTCTGTTGTAAGTCAGGGCAATAGTCCCCATTGTAACATCATGTAATGTGTATTTGGAGCCTCTCTCAGAGAAGTCGACCCTATTAGGGAAGAGATGTGGGCCATACTCTTATGTTTGGTTAGTGGCTTGAAAGGTATAAATAGGGAGGCACTCTCCCTCATTTATACACACCTCACACTCTCAAGTTCGCATGAGAGAGAGAGACAGACAAAGGGAGGAGAGACATATAGCTATTGAATACTTCCTATTAATGATTTTGATCATATTACTATTCTGAAGAAGTTTGCAGGGTTTTCTCCTTTATGGTTTCCCTGGTGAAAATCTTTGTCTTGTGAATCACTTATATTTTTTGCATCTAGTTGTACTTGTTATTCTTTTAGAAAAGGATCCTAATCAAGCTAATAATATCTAGAAAAACCAACCTGGTATCAGAGCCTCTCTAAAAGAAGGCACTATGCAGCTGCGGAAACTAGGGCTTCGTAGTTTAAGGTCTTCTCTCCATAGATAATCAAGAAAAGAGGGCTAAGTTAACTCGCCTTAGTAGGGTGCATCTTTTGGTGGAGACAGTTTCTGAATTGAAGAAGTTTCATTTTTTATCTTGTCACTGGTGCCAAGAGGAACTAGGGCATCAAGTTTTGGAGGCTTCCCACCTCAGTTTTCAGAAAGTGACCTAGTTGAGCAACTCACCTAAAGGAAGCACATCTTTCTATCCAAACAGAATTCCCAAACTCCATGTTTGGAAAATTAGGGTTTCTCTTACTAACCCTTAGGTCAGCTAGCTCCAGAACTAGGTCGGACACCTCAAATCGAGAAGATCTAAATCTTTGTTATTTCCATTTGAGGTTCTCATTTGAAAATATGACTCATCATACTCAACTTTAGGACAAACTTGGAGAGGCTGATAACTTCCAAGCATGGAAGTACATAATCTCCATGATCCTTAAAGAGAATGATTTGGATTAGTTCATCAATGGAGAAGTTCCAGAGCTAGAGGGAGATGAGGCTAAGGATTCTCACAAGAGAAGCATGGTTAGGGTAAGAGAATCATTGCATATTCTATTAAGGATCACCTCATCCCCCGTGTGTCTTCATTCAAGACACCGAAAGAAGTGTATGATGCTTTGACAAAGATGTTCGAAGGAAAGAACATCAACTGAAAGATAACTTTGAGGAACCAATTGAAGAATGTGAAGATACAAAAATCTGAGACTATACAATCTTACTTCACAAAGGTTGCTCAAATCAAAGAACAACTTGAAGTGGTTAAAGAAAATGTTGAAGAAGGATAAGTTGTAATGACTACCTTGAATGGTCTCCCTAGATCATGGGACTCATTCATTCAAGGAATTTGTGCAAGAAGGAATTTGATCTCTTTCAACAGACTTCAAGAAGAATGTGCACAAGAAGAATCTAGACTTGTGACAAGATAAGAAAATATGGGAGCAACTGACGATCAAGCTCTCACAATTCACACCAGGAAGAACTTCAAGAAGAAGGATAACTTTTATCACAACAAGAAGAAGGACAAGAAACTGAAGAAGACCAAAAGAGATACTTTAAATTTTTGATGCTATACTTGTGATGAAAAGGGACACTTTGCAAGAGATTGTCCCATCATGAAAAGGAGATACCATGCTCATGTTGTCGAAGATGATGAACCAACCAACAAAAGATTCATATGGGAGAAGGATGATTCAGATGAAGAGTATGTGCTAATCTCAACATTTACTGGCACTATCTCACATAGAAGCAATGATTGGCTTATGGATAGTGGGGCTTCTAAACATGTGATGGGATGCAAGGAATCATTCATTAATATGTCTAAACATGACTCACCTCACAAGGTGAAACTTGGGGATGACTATCGATACCCCATAAAAGGGAGTGGAGAAGCTTCATACAAGCTTGACTTTGGGAAATCCTTAAAGATGAAGGATGTGCTATATGTTCCAAGATTGAAGAAGAATCTTCCCTCCATTTATGCACTAGATGCAAAAGGGAGTAGGGTTGATTTCATTGGCCAAGTTATGATGTGGCCCAAAGGAAAGACAATAGATAATGCAACAATTATTCAAGAAGAAGACGGAGACTTGTACAAGTTGCAGGGACAACATGAACAAGCACTGGTTCATGAGTCTATTGAACCAAGTGAACTATGGCACGTAAGTCTTGCACATGTGCAATACAGGGCATTAGCGATGGCAAGAAAAACAGTTTGAGGACTGCTAGAGATCCAGGGAAAGCATGAAGCCATTGGAAAAGGATGTGCACAAGCAAAGAATGCGAAGAAGAAATTTCCCAACAGTGAGAGCAAGGATAAAGGAATCTTGAAGATAATACACTCAAATGTATGTGGACCCATGTGCTCTAGTTCATTAAGTGGGTATGTGTACTATGTTTTCTTATAGATGATTTCTCATGTAAGACTTGGATATATTTCTTGAAAGGGAAAAGTGAAGTTTTTAGTAAGTTCAAGGATTATAAATCCTTGGTCGAGAACCAAACAGATAGGAAGATCAAGACTCTACGGTCAGATAATGGCAGAGAGTTCACTTCAGAAGAATTCAAGGAAATCTGTAGAGAGTCTGGGATTAAGAGGGAGTTAAGCACTCCATACAATCCTCAATAGAATGGGGTTGCAGAATGACAGAACCAAACCATCATGGAGGCAGCAAAAGATATGATGCATGATCAGGATATTCCTATGCACCTTTAGGCGAAGGCGTTAAGAACAACTTTGTATGTATAGAAATGTACTCCTCATTGAATACTTCACAATAAGACTCCTAAAGAGGTTCTCAGGAGAGAAACCAGAAGTCAGCCATTTGAGAATATTTGGCTTCTCGGTGTACATACATATCCCAGAGGAGAAAAGGACCAAGCTCGATTCGTTTGGGAGGAAGGGTGACTTCGCATGATACAATGATACATCAAAGGCCTATCGAATATACTTCCTAGGATTCAGGAAAATCAACATTAGTAGACATGTAACCTTTGATCAAGACTCGACATACTTTAGATCCAGGAGGACACCCATCCAAGAGGTCGAGGAATCTAAAGGGATGAGAAGCCGAGATATGGAAATTGGAGAAGCAATTCCAGAGGACCATGAATATCATGACATGACAGAACCATAAGAGCCGGTAGAGACATTCCTTGAGAAGGACTCCCACAAGAGGAAACCAACATGGGCATGGGAGCTCATACGAGAAGTTGAAAGGTATGGCGCTCCAGAAGGAATACATAGAGAGAGAAAAATGGAAAATCCCTACAATAGCTATGTGGCTCTACTATGTGACATCATTAACAGAGAAGCTTCCACCTCTGAAGAGGATACAAAAAAGAAATAATGGAAGGATGTGATGATCGAGGAATATCAGTTGATTATAAAGAATGATGTCTGGGAGATTGTTCCGAGACCGAAAAAGAAGTATGTTGTGACTTTGAAGTGGATCTACAAGATCAAGCATGCTGTAGATGGAAGCATTGAAAAATATAAGGCGAGATTCTTAGCAAGAGGGTTCTCACAGAAAGAAGGCATAGACTATGAAGAGACATTTGCACTCGTGGCAAGGTACACTTACATTAGGACCATACTTTCTTTGGAAACAATTATGAAATTGAAAATACACCAAATGGATGTCAAGACAACATTCTTGAATGGTGTAGTCGAGGAGGAAGTGTACGTGGAACAACCACTCGGATTCGAGACACATGATAGGAATACCCATCTGTGCAAATTGAAGAAGGCATTGTATGGATTTAAACAAGAACTAAGGAAATGGTACGGGAGGATGGATATCTTCCTGATGAGCTTGGGATTCATCAAGTGTAAAGCAGATTCCAACCTCTACTTCAAGGTAGAAGGCATAAGACCATTGATACTCCTGTTATGTGTCGATGACTAGTTTCTAATAGGAGAAGAGGGACTCATTACATATGCAAAGAGGAGACTTGATACAGAGTTCAAGATGAAAGACCTAGGCATGATGCCCTAATTCTTAGGCATGGAGGTGTGGAAAAGTGCATATGGGATCTTCCTTGGTCAAGGAAAATATGTAGTGAAGATTCTGAAGAGATTCATAATGATGGACTGCAAGGCAATGACCACACCTATGGCATCTAACTTTGATATTCTGAGTGATGCTTCATCTGAGAAGGTCGATGCCACGATGTCTCATCAGATGATTGGCTCATTGATGTATCTGACGAATACAAGACCATACATATGCTTTGCGGTGAAAACCCTAAGCCAGTTCCTAACAGAACCAAGACATGTTCACTTGATAGCTACAAAGAGTAGGTTGTTCTCGGATGTAATCAGTCTTGGCAAAGCTCGTAGGTTATCCTTGGATGTAATTAGTGCTGTAGATTATCCTTGGGTGTAATTAGTCCTATGACAGGTTATCCAAATTTAAAAATGAGACCTAGCGTGGTACGTAGGTTATTCGAATGTAATACACCCCGTGGGTTGTCTGAGTGTAAAAATGAGGCCTGGCGTGGTACACAGGTTACTCAGATGTAATACGCCCTGAAGGTTATCTAAATGGAAAATATATTGGACGGAGGTTGTTAAGATGTAATCCCTTGAGGTTGACCTAGAACGTAAAAGATCCTGATGCATCAGGTTGTTGGGTCGTAATCAATTCTTACATATATATCCATATTTGTGTCTTCCCATGTTGAGATGATAAGGTCATGAAGCACAAGAGGTGCACCTAGGCGGTTCTGTGGTGGTTCTCTGATAGAACACAGGTTGACCATGGATGCTTTATTTGTTTTTTTTGTCTTGTCTTGTGCAGGACAAAAGAGATGATCTGTATACGATGAGAAGAAGGTAGAAGACACATGTTATTACCATGGAAATGTAAAGAAGGTCCTGGACAGTTCCTACGTGATGGGTTTCTCGAGATGTGCTGAATACCTAGCATACGACTAGGCCTACATCCAACAAGAAAAAGGGTTGGCTTTGTAGAAAATTATGATGACAGATAGTATGGTACGATGATCAAATAATAAGATTATTATTACAACACCTATGGTGATGACTCTATGACTCCATGATGATGGATTTGTGATGAATACCTGACCAAATGTGTTGATGACTGTGAAGAGAGAGAATACCTTCCTAGTTAAGAGGGAGTGTTGATGTATTTGTAACTTCAGAATATATTCTGATGTGTATTATCATTGTAGGTTGTTTTATCCCCATTGGGTATGTGTTTACCCCCTTGCGGGATGTATTAATTGTGTCTAGACCTTTAGGTACAACCTCCATTGTAAGTCGGGGAAATAGTCCCTGGTGTAACATCATGTAATGTGTATTTGGAGCCTCTATGGGAGAAGTCGACCCTATTAGGGAAGACATGTGGGCCCTATTCTTATGTTTGGTCAGTGACTTGAAAGGGTATAAATATGAGGCACTCTCCCTCGTTTATACACACCTCACACTCTCAAGTTTGCATGAGAGAAAGATAGAGAGACAAAGGGAGGAGAGATAGATAATTGTTGAATAATTCTTATTACTACTTTTGATCATATTACTATTTTGAAGAAGTTTTTGGGGTTTTCTCCTTTATGGTTTCCTTGATGAATATCTTTGTGTCTTGTGTATATCTTATATATTATGCATCGAGATGTATTTGTTATTCTTTCTAACATAGATCCTAATGAAGCTAATAAGATCTAGAAAAACTAACATTTCTTAACATGGTATCAAAGCCTTGGTGAGAGAATATTAATAATATCATAGCTCCTTTGGTCTTAAAGGCATTATCTCCATGGTAGTTTTCCATGGGAGATTTGATAGGAACATCTATGAAAGCTTGATTCCATGGTAATGATCCATGAGTTACTATCTGCATGGTATATATACATACAAATCTCAAGCAAATCAAGCAAGCAAAAGGTGCGAGTTGATACCATAGTCCATGGTAATTTTTTTTGAAACACATACATTGATTTGTGGTATCTCAATTCCCAATTGATAAAAGAATTAGATCTATTCGCTGCCCTTGTAAAATGTTCTTGATATTCTGAATTGCCAAATCTCCATGCTAGATGTTGTTGTATTTTCTATCACGTGATTGTTGTCACACGATATAGAAATCTCTATACTGACAAAGATTGATGATCGATAGACTAGTGGAACCTCGGGACTCCACCCTAAAGTGTCAGGCTAGCTAAGGTACTCTCTTTTTAGGTTTTCCATATCTACTAATAGAAAATCCAGACTAACCATGGGAGGTGTCCCCAGTCCAAATTTCTTAGATACTTGTCAGTGGAACTGAATTTCTCACAGTAGTAGTAGGATGGATTTGTGGAGGTTGCAAGGCACCTTAGGGTTTATAAATTTAGGAATATGGTACCCACAGGGGATTCCTGTAAGGGGACAACTTAGAGTTTAAGAATACGAAGATAAAATCCCAAAATCCACATGAACAACAAACTAGCAATCCAAATGAATACTTTAATTACTCTAATTAACAATAAGACATATTAAAGTCAGTAGACTCAGTTTGTGGAGGTTTCCCTAATCATTTAATTGCACCAAAACTTGGGATAGATTGAAGATGAAGTCTAGCAATATTTAAAGACAAGTTCCTTGTTAGTTATGTTCTATGAAAAAGACACCGGCTCCTAAATGGGTGAAATATAGAGTGTTTTATTGATTTACAAGCTCAGATATAAAGGGTATTGATGGGATTTGGGAGCTAGTTTATGTTTAAGGACAGCCTTAACACTAAAAGGGCTCGTTGTCATAAAAATATCATATTTGAACTTACATGACAACAAGCTAAAATATACATGAGAGCGAAAATACAAACACCCACATATATTTAATTAACCTTTGAGAACCATTGCCCAATCCTAGAGCAATATGGAGTCAATAATTTCATATTTTCAAATGCAATCATACCCCAACAAGATGTTGAAAACTACAACCATAATAATACTAACAAATCGCCCCCCTCCCCCCACATACAACAAAATCATAGATAAAAATATAGGATGAAATGACAAATGGTTTTTCGGCTATCTAGAACCAAGTTGTGAGGTTCTTACATGTTCTTCATAGATTGGTGAAATCATCCTTCCCTTCCTTGCATCAAATTTTGTAGATCTAGGTCTGGGAAACTTTTGTATTGATTGGGGTACACTTGACCTCTTCATATTTTGCATCAAATATTGCACAAGAGTGCCTTCCCACTTTGGGATGGGGCTAGGCCTAGTAGGTTGCAGCAAGACCTTCAATATTTGGAGCCCCTTTTGGTGGTTGGATTGTGACCCCAAGTGATGTCACAAGAGATTGTTAGAGGAAAAGAAAACCAAACCAATAAAATGATAACAAAAGTAAATCAAATGACAAATGGAGTAGAGGATGCAAACTCCAACAATGAATATGAGCAGAACCACTTGTATATTTCCCAATGGTCAAGCTAGTACAACACCTTGGAGATGTGAGATCCGAGGAGGGAAGAAATCTTCCTAAGGGAGGCCTTTCCTATCCAGATATGTTTGCAAAATGGTTAAGGAACCAAATGAAAATAGTACTTGCTCCTTGAGGGAAGGAGGCAAGGGCGCTATGTTGAATGCTTTGTTGTTTAAAATGTAACTTTGGAAGGTATTATTCATTTGTTGTATTATTATTATATTTTTATTGTAGCTCGTTTGGAGATGTTTTTCCTTTGTTCATAGATGTCATCATTGTACGTGGTCATGTAATAATATTGAGGTAAAACATCCATTGTAAGTTGTGGCAATAGTGCCCAAAAGAAATATTGTAAAATGTATTTTGGGTATCCCAAACAGAAGTCGGCCCAATTAGGTTAGGAAGTCAACCCTGTTGGGGTAAAAGGTCACCCACATGAAGAGTATAAATAAGGAGGTTTCCTATTTCATTAGAGACACTGCAAGTTCAACTAAGTTCACTCCAAAGAAGAGAAAGACAAATTTTTTGGGGTAGAATAAGAAAAAGTTGCGGAAGTTATCTTATCTCTTGGGTTTTCTATCTTTGTGTGACATTGTACTAAGTGACAAATCTATACTGAAGAAGTTGCTGGATTTTTCCTGGGAGGGGGTTTTCCCAAGATAAAATATTTGTGTTTATTTTATGTTGTGCTTGTTTATCTTTTAGTGATCCTATCGCATTAGATTATAGATCTAACATATTTGAATTAAAGTGAAAACTCTAACATGGTATCAAAGTCACCCTGAAAGAAGGAATTGTGTAGGTGAGGAATCTAGGGCTTCCAGTTATGATATTTTCCTCCACAATTCATCCAGAAAAAGAGGGATATGTCATCTCACCTCAAGGTGGCACATATTTTGGTAGAAGCATATTCCAGTTTAGAGGGGTTTCAATTTTTTACTATGGGACACTACGGGAAGGAACTAGGGCATCAAATTTTTGGAGTTTTCTTCCACAGTTTTTGGAAAAGGATACCAATGGACAAATCGCCTTGAGGAGGCACAACTTTCTAGCCAAGAATAATTTCAATATTCCCACTTTGGAAAACTAGGGCTTCTTTATCAAACCATAGGTCAATAGATTCATGAAGCAATTTAGACATCTCAAATTGGTAAGATCTATTTCTTTGCTATCTCCATTTGATGTTCTCATATCAACAGTAAAAATGATGAATCACGCCAAGTATTAGGACAATCTTGAAGGATACTACAACTTCCAAGCATGGAAGTATATAATTTCTCTTATCTTAGAAGAGAATGACTTGGGCATGTATGCCACTTAGGAGGTTCCAGAACCAGAAGAAAAAGAGGCCAAAGAAACTCACAAGAAGAACATGATTAAAGATAAGAGTATTATTGCAAACTCCATCAAAGATAATCTCATCCCTCATATCTCACCCTTGAAGACTCCTAAGAGGATGTTTGATGCATTGGCCAAACTATATGAAGGGAAGAACATCAACAGAAACATGACTTTAAGGAATCAACTCAAGAATGTGAAGATCCAAGACTCAAAGGCAATCCAATCTTATTTCTCAAGGGTCTCTCAAGTCAAGGAGAAACTTGAATCCATTTAAGAACATGCTGAAGAAGGAGAGATATTTATGACCACTTTGAATGGTCTTCCAAAATCGTGGGACTAATTCATCCAAGGGATGTGCACCAGAAAGATGCTTATAAAGTTCAACGGATTGTGGAAGGAATGCACTAAAGAAGAAGCTCAACTAGTGACAAGAGAGGAGAAGATGTGAGCATATGATGATTAAGCCCTAATAGTACATGCAAAGAAGGATAGAAGTAAGAGGGAGAATCATCCTCACAAAAGGCCCAAAATATTCCAAAATAATCATAGATCGCAAAGGGACAATTCCAATCTTAGATGGTTCACATGTGATGAGAAAGACCACTTTGCAAAACTCTGCCCCAGAAAAAAGGATCCACTAGGACAAACAAGAATAATAGGCATCATTGACATAATTTTGAAGGTGATGAACAAGTAAGTAAAAGAGCAAGGGAAGATTCCTCGAGTGATGAGGAATATGTACTTTGATCTAGAAGAATTTAAAACATGAAGAAGAAGAACCTCTTATGCATTTCAGTGTTGTATAAGAAGGGATGTAGTCATGAATGAAGAAGAAGGGACACATAAATTCAGCATGAGTACACAGTAGAAGACTTGCTCACCATTTCTGATGGTGAGCAAGATAGGTCCTTAGAATCAGACAACAGAGTAAAACACATTGTCAAAGACTCTAGTAATTACTACAAGAAGACAAAGATAAAGAGGGAGTCCACCAAACAAACAAAGATAAGTATTTGAATTATCATTTTAAATATATCTAGTTTCTTAAATGATATTGTTTAGTTGTGTACATATTTATATCCCTAGAAATGTATTATGCATGCCATAATGTTTGCATTTATGAACAATATATTAATAATATGCATGGGATGGGTAAGTGGCATATGATTGTACAACACTCATATGCTACTTGTTTAGAAAGAAACCTCTTTGTTGACATATTGGGAATAGTGCACACTCTTAATAATGCTTTAGTAGAGATGGAAGGCATCTAGAAAGTTACCGTAAAGATAAGGGATATGGATGAAAGTTGTGTTGAATCATTGGATAAGATAGTTCAAAGCAATTTTTACCCCCATTGAGGATGTGTTTACCCCCTTGCGAGATGTGTTAATTGTGTTTAGACCTTGAGGTACAACCTCTGTTGTAAGTCAGGGCAATAGTCCCCATTGTAACATCATGTAATGTGTATTTGGAGCCTCTCTCAGAGAAGTCGACCCTATTAGGGAAGACATGTGGGCCATAGTCTTATGTTTGGTCAGTGGCTTGAAAGGTATAAATAGGGAGGTGCTCTCCCTCATTTATACACACCTGACACTCTCAAGTTCGCATGAGAGAGATATATAGACAAAGGGAGGATAGACATATAGCTATTGAATACTTCCTAGTAATGATTTTGATCATATTACTATTCTGAAGAAGTTTGCGAGGTTTTCTCCTTTTGGTTTCCCTGATGAAAATCTTTGTCTTATGAATCACTTATATCTTTTGCATCTAGTTGTACTTGTTATTCTTTTAGAAAAGGATCCTAATCAAGCTAATAATATCTAGAAAAACTAACCTGGTATTAGAGCCTTTCTAAAAGAAGGCACTATGCAACTGCGGAAACTAGGGCTTCCTAGTTTAAGGTCTTCTCTCCACAGATAATCAAGAAAGGAGGGCTAAGCTAACTCGCCTTAGTAGGGTGCATCTTTTGGTGGAGACAGTTTCTGAATTGAAGAAGTTTCATTTTTTATCCTGTCACTAGTGCTGGCAGGAACTAGGGAATCAAGTTTTGGAGGCTTCCCACCTCAGTTTTCAGAAAGTGACCTAGCTAAGGAACTCACCTAAAGGAGGCACATCTTTCTATCCAAATAGAATTCCCAAACTCCAAGTTTGGAAAATTAGGGTTTCTCTTACTAACCCTTAGGTCAGCTAGCTCTGGAACTAGGTTGAACACCTCAAATCGATAAGATCTAAATCTTTGTTATTTCCATTTGAGGTTCTCATTTGAAAAGATGACTCATCATACTCAACTTTAGGACAAGCTTGGAGGGGCTGATAACTTCCAAGCATGGAAGTACATAATCTCCCTGATCCTTGAAGAGAATGATTTGGATTAGTTCATCAATGGAGAAGTTCCAGAGCCAAAGGGAGATGAGGCTAAGGATTCTCATAAGAGAAGCATGGTTATGGTAAGAGAATCATTGCATATTCTATTAAGGATCACCTCATCCTCTGTGTGTCTTCACTGAAGACACCGAAAGAAGTGTATGATGCTTTGACAAAGATGTTCGAAGGAAAGAACATCAAAAGAAAAATAACTTTGAGGAACCAATTGAAGAATGTGAAGATACAAAAATATGAGACTATACAATCTTACTTCACAAGGGTTGCTCAAATCAAAGAACAACTTGAAGTGGTTAAAGAAAAGGTTGAATAAGGATAAGTTGTAATGACTACCTTGAATGGTCTCCCTAGATCATGGGACTCATTTACTCAAGGAATTTGTGCAAGAAGGAATTTGATCTCTTTCAACAGACTTCAAGAAGAATGTTCACAAGAAGAAGCTAGACTTGTGACAAGAGAAGAAAAGATGGGAGCAACTGACGATCAAGCTCTCACGGTTCACACCAGGAAGAACTTAAAGAAGAAGGAGAAGAAGGAGAACTTTTATCACAACAAGAAGAAGGACAAGAAACTGAAGAAGACCAAAAGAGATACTTTAAATGTTTGATGCTATACTTGTGATGAAAAGGGACACTTTGCAAGAGATTGTCCCATCAGGAAAAGGAGACACCATGCTCATGTTGCTGAAGATGATGAATCAACCAACAAAAGATTCATATGGGAGAAGGATGATTCAAATGAAGAGCATGTGCTAATCTCAACATTTACTGGTACTATCTCACATAGAAGCAATGATTGGCTTGTGGATAGTGGGGCTTCTAAACATGTGACAGGATGCAAGGAATCATTCGTTAATATGTCTGAACATGACTCACCTCACAAGGTGAAACTTGGTGATGACTATCGATACCCCATAAAAGGGAGTGGAGAAGCTTCATACAATCTTGACTATGGGAAATCTTTAAAGATGAAGGATGTGCTATATGTTCCAGGATTGAAGAAGAATCTTCCCTCCATTTATGCACTAGATGCAAAAGGGAATAGGGTTGATTTCATTGGCCAAGTTCTGATGTGGCCCAGAGGAAAGACAATATAGAATGCAACAATTATTGAAAAATAAGACGGAGACTTGTACAAGTTGAAGGGACAGCATGAACAAGCACTGGTTCATGAGTTGATTGAACCAAGTGAACTATGGCACGGAAGGCTTGCACATGTGCACTACATGGCATTAGCGATGGCAAGCAAAGCAGTCTAAGGACTGCTAGAGATCCAGGGAAAGCATGAAGCCATTTGCAAAGGATGTGCACAAGCAAAGAATGCGAAGAAGAAATTTCCCTACAGTGAGAGCAAGGATAAAGGAATACTGGAGATAATACACTCAGATGTATGTGGACCCATGTCCTCTAGTTCATTAAGCGAGTATGTGTACTATGTTTTCTTTATAGATGATTTCTCATGTAAGACTTGGATATATTTCTTGAAAGGGAAAAGTGAAGTTTTTAGTAAGCTCAAGGAATATAAAGCCTTGGTCGAGAACCAAATAGATAGGAAGATCAAGACTCTACGGTCAGATAATGGCGGAGAGTTCACTTCAGAAGAATTCAAGGAAATCTGTAGAGAGTCTGGGATTAAGAGGGAGTTAAGCACTCCATACAATCCTCAATAGAATGGAGTTATAGAATGAAAGAACCAAACCATCATGGAGGCAACAAAAGATATGATGCATGATCAGGATAATCCTATGCACCTTTAGGCAGAGGCTTCAAGAACAACTTTGTAGGTACAGAACTGTACTCCTCATCGAATACTTCACAATAAGACTCCTAAAGAGGCTTTCTCAGGAGAGAAACTAGAAGTCAGCCATTTAAGAATATTTGGCTTCTCGGTGTACATACATATCCCAAAGGAGAAAAGGACCAAGCTCGATTCATCTGGGAGGAAGGGTGACTTCGCATGATACAGTGATACATCAAAGGCCTATCGAATATACTTCCCAGGATTGAAGAAAATCAACATTAGTAGACATGTAACATTTGATCAAGACTCGACATAATTTAGATCCAGGAGGACACCCATCCAAGAGGTCAAGGAATCTGAAGGGACGAGAAGCCAAGATATGGAAATTGGAGAAGCAATTCCAGAGGATCATGAATATAACGACATGACAGAACCATAAGAGTCGGTAGAGACATTCCTTGAGAAGGAATCCCACAAGAGGAAACCAACATGGGCACGGGAGCTCATATAAGAAGTTGAAAGGTATGGTGCTCCAGAAGGAATACATAGAGAGAGAAAAATGGAAAAGCCCTACAATAGAAATGTGGCTCTACTATGTGACATCATTAACAGAGAAGCCTCCACCTCTGAGGAGGCTACAAAAAAGAAATAATGGAAGGATGTGATGATCGAGGAATATCAGTTGATTATGAAGAATGATGTCTGGGAGATTGTTCCGAGACCGAAAAAGAAGTATGTCATAACTTTGAAGTGGATCTACAAGATCAAGCATGCTGCAAATGGAAGCATTGAGAAATATAAGGCGAGATTCTTAGCACGAGGCTTCTCACAGAAAGAAGGCATAGACTACGAAGAGACATTTGCACCCATGGCAAGGTACACTTACATTAGGACCATAATTTCTTTGGAAACAATTATGAAATTGAAAATACACCAAATGGATGTCAAGACAACATTCTTGAATGGTGTAGTTGAGGAGGAAGTGTACGTGGAACAACCACTGGGATTCGAGACACATAATGGGAATACCCATCTATGCAAATTGAGGAAGGCATTGCATGGATTGAATAAAGAACTAAGGAAATGGTACGAGAGGATGGATATCTTCCTGATGAGCTTGGGATTTATCAAGTGTAAAGTATATTCCAACCTCTACTTCAAGGTAGAAGGCATAAGACCATTGATACTCCTGTTATGTGTTGATGACTAGTTTCTAAGAGGAGAAGAGGGACTCATTACATAAGCAAAGAGGAGACTTGCTACAAAGTTCAAGATGAAAGACCTAGGTATGATGCCCTACTTCTTAGGCATGGAGGTGTGGCAAAGTGCATATGGGATCTTCCTTAGTCAAGGAAATTATGTAGTGAAGATTCTAAAGAGATTCATAATGATGGATTGCAAAGCAATGACCACATCTATGGCATCTAACTTGAATATTCTGAGTGATGCTTCATCTGAGAAGGTTGATGCCACGATGTCTCATTAGATGATTGGCTCATTGATGTATCTGGAAAATACGAGACTGGACATATGCTTTGCGGTGAACACCCTGAGCCAGTTCCTAACAGATCCAAGACATGATCACCTGATAGCTGCAAAGAGTAGGTTTTCCTTGGATGTAATCAATCCTGGCAAAGCTAGTAGGTTATCCTTGGTTGTAATTAGTGTTGTAGTTTATCCTTGGGTGTAATTAGTCCTATGATAGGTTATCCAAATGTAAGAATGAGACCTAGCGTGGTACGTGGGTTATTCGAATGTAATACGCCCCGTGGGTTGTCTGAGTGTAAAGATGAGGCTTGGCTTGGTATAGAGGTTACTCGGATGTAATACGCCCTGAGGGTTATCTGAACGAAAAATATCCTGGACAGAGGTTGTTAAGATGTAATCCCTTGAGTTTGACCTAGAATGTAAAATATCCTGATGCTTCAGGTTGTTGGGTCGTAATCAATTCTTACATATATATCCATATTTGTGTGTTCCCATGTTGAGATGATAAGGTCATGAAGCACAAGAGGTGCACCTAGGCAGTTCTCACGGGGGCTTCACTTGTTGGCCAATATCCTATCACATTAGTTCATATTGTGGGTTTTAAAATTATCAAAAATCGAACCAATATATTGCAGGTATTGGGGGGGTGAGGGGTTTAAGGTGGGGGTGGGTAGGGTGGTTTATAAGGATTGAGGTATAAAAAGGGGCGGGGAAGAGGTTTTTAGTATTTTGAGGGGGTTTTTGTTAGGCTACACTCGGTACTCCCAAAGGACCGAACACCTTCAGCATCCGCTTCACACAAATAGATCACAGATCAACACACCAATGTTTGTCACGTGGTTAAAACCATCGAGAGGGAAACAGTCCATGACCCCAGCCAAATAGCTACTTGGATCAATTTATTATGCAAAAGAAAGAAAGTTACATGAGCTTCTCATAATCGATCAACTAGCCAAGGACCCTCTATGCTCTTTAAATAGATATCATAGACCAATTGGGTGTTAAGCCATAGATCAATGGTAGGTATGATCTAAGAGAAGTTGAACCATTAGATCACTCTATGTCTAGAACATATCGTGACCATTAGATTAGAATATTTACAAATGCATACTAATGCATACTAAAGAAACACACTTTTACCTAACAAATATATTACACAAGTTGATCTTAACTAACTCCTAAGTGTCTAAATATCCTAACATCCCCCCTTAAGAACAACTTGGGATATGATTGAAGGATTTACCAAAGTGACACTATTAGGAGAAGGAAGGGGGAATTAGAGCATATCCCCCCTTAAGGACACATTCTTGAACTCCTAATATAGACCAAAGTTTAGAAAACTTTGCTTCTGTAAGAGACTTGGTGAACATGTCTACAACTTGATCATCTATAGGGCAATAGAGCACTTCAATAACACGATCATGAACAATATTTTCGATGAAGTGCATGTGTAGCTCAATGTGTTTGCTACGCTGATGTAGAACTGGATCTTTGGAAAGCTTGATTGCACTTTGATTGTTGCACCAAAGTGGAGTAGGCTGCTGCTTCCTGACTAGCATTAACTATGGCTCAATATTCTGCTTCTGCTGAAGAAAGAGAAAGAGCTTGTTGTTCTTACAAGCCCAAGTGACAGGTCTAGATCCCAGACTGAAAACATAAGCTGCAGTAGACTTTTGATCATTAGGATTGCTGGCCCAATCTGAATCAGTGAAACCAACCAACAAAGGTTTCCCCCCTGTACTGTAATGAATCCCAAACTGAATTGTACCTCGAATATATCGAAGTATGCTTTTTGCTACTTTCCAGTGACTTTCATGAGGAGTTTGCATATAACGGGAAACACGACCAACGGCAAAGGAAAGGTCAGGACGAGAATGAGTCAGGTATAAAAGACTACCAACAAGCTGACGGTACAAGGTGACATCTACTTCAGGGGAAGTACAAGTGGCAGAAAGGCTGACTCTAGACTGGAAGGGAGAAGGGGTTGGTTTACAATCTTCCATGTGGAAGCGACGAAGAAGGTCACAAGCATACTTAGACTGGGAAAGAAAGATTCCTTCTTTGGTTTGCAATACTTGGAGACCAAGAAAATAATGCAAATATCCTAAGTCTGACATTTCAAAATTTTGCTTCAGACTGGATTTCACATGGGTTATAAGTTTAGGGTCACTACTAGTAAGGATAAGATCATCAACATAAAGAAAAAGTATGATGAGATGGTTTCCTACTTTCTTGGTATAGACATTGGGGTCAAAATGGCATCTAGAAAAACTAGTTTCAAGGAGAAAGCTATCCATTTTGGCATACCAAGCTCTAGGAGCTTGCTTAAGGCCATATAAGGATTTCTTAAGGAGACAAACAAGGCTAGAGTTATTCTGAACATATCCAAGAGGTTGTTCCATGTAAATTTCCTCATGTAAATCACCATGTAAGAAGGTAGACTTGACATCCATTTGATGGACTTCCCAGTTATGTAAGGTTGCAAGGGAAAGAACAAGGCGGATGGAGTTCATTTTTGCTACAGGGGAAAAGGTTTCATTGTAGTCAATCCCTTCAACTTGGGAAAAACCTTTGGCAACTAACCTTGCCTTATGTCTTTCAACACTTCCATCTGATGCATATTTAGTTATGTAGACCCATTTACATATGACAAGTTTTCTTCCTTTTGGAAGAGGAATAAGATCCCAAGTATCGTTTGCCATTAAGGAACGATATTCTTCATCCATAGCTGCATCCCAATCTGGATTTCCTGAAGCTTCTGCAAAAGTTTCTGGATCATGATTCTTGAAAACTTGAGCCAAAACAGAAGATGCTCGCTGAAACTGAGAACGTGTTCGACGTTGATCTCTAGGATCATCGGCAAGATCACCAGCTACTTCACATGTTGAACGGACCCATTGAGGAAGTATTGGTGCTAGTGCAATTGGAGGAACATGAGCAGGCGGAGCTGAATTTTCATCCTTATTGTCATCATCAGAAACTGGAGTTGGAAACCTGTCAAGGAAGTTGGAAGAAGAAGAAAAAGAAGGAACAATCGTCGAATCAAGCTCGCAGGCCAAAGATGGCACACTCGCCAAGTTAGGCTCGCGGGCCAAGAGATTTTCATCAAATTTAACATCTCTTCCAATGATTATATCATGAGAATGTGGCTAAAGAAGTCTATAACCTTTTACATCTTCAGAATATCCAACAAATATGCACTTTTCACTTTTAGGCTACAATGCTTTCCGTTTTTCATCCGGAATGTGAGCCCATGCTTCACAACCAAACACACGAAAGTGACTGACATCTGGTTTAATTTTACTCCATGCTTCTTCTGGTGTTATACCCTGTAAAAATTTAGTGGGTGTGCGATTAACTATGTAATTTACACAATTTATGGCCTCAGCCCAATATTGAAGACTTAGTCCCTTATATTGGATCATACAATTAGCCATTTCTTTTAAAGTGCGGTTCTTCCATTCAGCTACACCATTTTGTTGTGGTGTATATGGAACAATGTGCTGTTGTTGGATTCCTTGTTCAGTGCAAAAAGTAGTGAACTTGTTGTTAACATATTCTCCTCCATTGTCAGATCTTAACTTAATAATTTGATGACCAGATTGTTTTTCAATAAGGGCCTTGTAGGCCAAGAACATGTTAAATACTTCGCTCTTAAGTTTTAGGAAGTAAACCCAAGTGCGTCTGGAGTAGTCATTAATGAAAGTTAAGAAATATTTGAAACCAGAAAATGAAGCAGATGGAAGAGGGCCACACAAGTCACTATGCACAAGCTCCAAGGGAACCGAGGCGTGCCAAGAGGAACATTTGTCAAAACTATCTCAATGATGTTTTTCGAGTACACAACAGGAACAAACACCATCCTTGCAAGATACCAGCGGAAGACCAGTCACCATATTGTCTTTACATATTTATTGCAATGAGCGATAATTTAAGTGACCAAATCACTCATGCCAAAGTTTTCTCAAGTTATCACTATGAGCAACAAAAACTGAAGGAAAATGTGATGACCCAAAGTTGTTAAATTTGTACAACATGGTCATATCATCAACAGTTCCAATAGCAATGATATTTTGAGGATTTTTAAAATCCTTGATTACAACTTGGTGAGGTGTAAATGTCACAGTTTTTACCTTCACCTGAATGAGTAATTTGATAGGTTGATAACAAATTGCAGGAAATTTTTGGAACACATAGTACATCACTGAAATGACCATTTTCTACTAGAACTGTTCCAGATCCTACAACACTTAGAGATCTATCATCACCAACAAATATTTGTTTGGTGTTACATTCATGCATAGTAGAAAATATGGCTTTATCCTTATCCATATGATAAGATGCTCCAGAATCAATGAGCCATTCGATTGAAGTAGAAGAAGAAGATGCAGTATAAGAGTAACTAGAAGCACAAAGTGCATGTCCATGAGAGGTAGATTCTGAAGACGAATCTATGCTGATGTGGTGCTTCTTCATCGCTGCTTCCAAGGCTACCATCTTCTTAAAACACTTAGATTCATCATGATTATCTTTCCCACAAAAATTGCAATGATGCTCAGTCTTCTTTCCTTTTTGCTTGGATACTTTGTCATTTTTTAAAGAAGGAGCTGACTGAGAGGGTTTGAGACCCTTGTTGTTTGGCTTATTACTGCGAAAATTTTGTTTCTTGGGAGGCTTGGACTTTTCTTTCTGTTGGGACAATAAGGATTTCCCACATGTATCTGCATTGTTAATTATTCCAAGATGAATGAGCTTATCTTGCTCTCTAATTAAGGAAGCACAAAATGATTCAAGACTAGGCTCTTGATAGCTAGCTTCAGTCAACGATTCTTTCATGGAGTAGAATGTAGATACAAAGTAGAATATGCAGGTCCAAGTTTGGAAAGAATATGATAAATACATTGTTTGTCTTCTTTATTAATCTTGCATTCTGCACATAAGAGTCTAAGAGTTTTATACTTAGATAAATAGTCTTGAATGCATGAAAAATCATTTGGATTTAAGGAAATCAACTCATTCTCAAGTTGACGACCCTGAATTTCATTGTGTTTACCAAACACAGATTCCAACTTTTTCGCATGGGGACTTCACTTAGTGAACCTCTCACATAGCACGTGCGATCGTGGGATATTAAAGAATACCCTTAATTTCTAGAGATATTGACCCAAAATATTTTTGTTGAAACCCCCTCCCAATACTTAAAACCTCCTCCCCACGCTTTTTTATACCTCAATCCTTATAAACCACCCTACCCACCCCCACCTTAAACCCCTCATCCCCCCGATACCTGCAATATATTGGTTCGATTTTTTATAATTTTAAAACCCACAATATGAACTAACGTGATAGGATATTGGTCAACAAGTGAAGCCCCTGTGCTTTTTCGAAGCTTTATTAGGTTCATCAATTTTAGATATGTGGAATCTCAAATCAATAGAGATTGACATCCTAATTAATCCACGAGATTCATCACATCTATTTTCCCATTTAATTTTTTTATCATCATCAGTGGGTTTTGTTTCTTTCCCTAAGGTTATCCTGAAAATTCCCCTACTTCGTAGAACATTGTCCATACAATATTTCCATGAGAAATAGTTAGAACTTGTAAGTATAATATCATAGGGGGTGGCCATACTGTAAACTAATGGCTGAAAGAACAGAAACTAACTGTCTGGATGCAAAGAGCTCGAAAAAATATGCGGTTTAAAAAAAATGGCACTGAAAACTGATTCTAGATGATGAAGTTATGCTTGATCAAAGAAAAAGTTGAAGATGTCCCCAATAGTGACGTGGCAGATATTAACTTGACCAACTAAAAAAA
>LPNX010043692.1:64354-80237 GCA_001517045.1 Pseudotsuga menziesii
CAAAAACAAAAACTTTTTCCACACAATGGGGTTAGATCTTGGTTAGCTTACCCGGAAGGTCTACGTTTTCAAGTTTTCTCGTTGTTTTTGATTTGCCGTGATCGCACAAGGTGCACGACAAAGAGCATACGTAGCCGAGAAGACAAGAAAAAAAACTTTCCCTCACTATTTCTGATTTGTCGCGATCACGCAAGGTGCACGGCAAAGAGCTTACGCAGCCAGGGAAGTCAACAGTCCGACACTAAACAAAAAAGATCTAATAATAAGATTGATAAAATATGAGAGATTTAAAAAAAAAACAAAGCTGTCACTATAACTTTATACCTTCAGATTTGCCGAAATGGGTGTTTCTGGAACAAACGAAAACGGTTTTTGGTGAAACGAAAATAGTTTCCAAATGAAAACGACACTCCGGACGCAATAGAACAGCTCCCACAGGCCAAAAATGCATATAAAATATAGAACCAGAAACCCTTTCAAAGTTTCGGCAACACTGGTTCCAGATCTTGATCAAAACCAAAAGCGACTTTTCATAAAAGCTCGGATACCATGTTAGGGTACACAGAGTACTCCCAAAGGACAGAAAAAATTTAGCAACTGATTCACACAAATAGATCACAGATCAACACACCAATGTTTGTCACATGGTTAAAACCCTCGAGAGGAAAACAGTCCACGACCCCAGCCAAATAGCTACTTGGAGCAATTTATTATGCAAAAGAAAGAAAGTTACATGAGCTTCTCATAATCGATCAACTTGCCAAGGACCCTCTATTCTCTTTAAATAGAGATCATAGACCAATTAGGTGTTAAGCCATGGATCAATGGTAGGTATGATCTAAGAGAAGTTGAACCGTCAGATCACTCTATGTCTAGAACATATCGTGATCGTCGGATTAGAATATTTACAAATGCATACTAATGCATACTAAAGAAACACACTTTTACCTAATGAATATATTACACAAGTTGATCTTAACTAACTCCTAAGTGTCTAAATATCCTAACAGTTTCAACAAAAAGAGTTTGGGTCAATATCTCTCGAAATGAAGGGTATTCTTTAATATCCCATGATCGCACGTGCTATGTGAGAGGTTCACTAAGTGAAGTCCCTGTGGCGGTTCTCTAATAGAGCATAGGTCGACCGTGGATGCTTTATTTGTTTGTTTTGTCTTGTCTTATGCAGGACAAAAGAGATGATCTGTATACGATGAGAATAAGGTAGAAGACGCAGGTTATTACCATGGAAATGTAACGCAGGTTTTGGACAGTTCCTACGTGATGGGTTGCTCGAGATGTGATGAATACCTATCATATGACTAGGCCTACATCCAACAAGAAAAAGGGTTGGCTTTTTAGAAAATTATGATGACAGATAGTATGGTAAGATGATCAAATAATAATATTATGATTACAACACCTATGGTGATGACTCAATGACTCCATGATGATGGATCTGCGATGAAGACCTAACCAAATTTGTTGATGACTGTGAAGAGAGAGAATACCTTGCTAGTTAAGAGGGAATGTTGATATTTGTAACTTTGGAATATATTCTGATGTGTATTGTCATTGTAGGTTGTTGTATCCCCATTGGGTATGTGTTTACCCCCTTGTGAGATGTACTAATTGTGTCTAGACCTTGAGGTACAACATCCATTGTAAGTCGGGGCAATAGTCCCTGGTGTAACATCATGTAATGTGTATTTGGAGCCTCTATGGGAGAAGTCGACCCTATTAGGGAAGAAATGTGGGCCCTATTCTTATGTTTGGTCAATGACTTGAAAGGGTATAAATAGGGAGGCACCCTCCCTCGTTTATACACACCTCACACTCTCAAGTTTGCATGAGAGAAAGAGAGAGAGGCAAAGGGAGGAGAGATAGATAATTGTTGAATACTTCTTATTATTGCTTTTGATCATATTACTATTCTGAAGAATTTTTCGGGGTTTTCTCCTTTATGGTTTCCTCGATGAATATCTTTGTGTCTTGTGTATCTCTTATATATTATGCATCTAGATGTACTTGTTATTCTTTCTGACACAGATCCTAATGAAGCTAATAAGATCTAGAAAAACTAACATTTCTTAACATGGTATCAAAGCCTTGGTGAGAGAATATTAGTAATATCATAGCTCCTTTGGTCTTAAAGGCCTTATCTCCATGGTAGTTTTCCATGGGAGATTTGATAGGAACATCTATGAAAGCTTGATTCCATGGTAATGATCCATGAGTTACTATTGGCATGGTATATATACATACAAATCTCAAGCAAATCAAGCAAGAAAAAGGTGCGAATTGATACCATAGTCCATGGTAAATTTTTTTGAAACACATACATTGATTTGTGGTATCTCAATTCCCAATCAATAAAAGAATTGGATCTGTTCGCTGCCCTTGTAAAATGTTCTTGATATTCTGAATTGCCCAATCTCCATGCTAGATGTTGTTGTATTTTCTATCACGTGATTGTTGTCACACGATATAGAAATCTCTATACCGACAAAGATTGATGATCGCTAGACTAGTGGAACCTCAGGACTCCACCCTAAAGTGTCAGGCTAGCTGAGGTAGCCTCTTTTTAGGTTTTCCATATCTACTAATATCAAATCCAGACTAACCATGGGAGGTGTTCCCAGTCCAAATTTCTTAGATACTTGTCAGTGGAACCAAATTTCTCACAGTAGTCGTAGGAGGGATTTGTGGAGGTTGCAAGGCACCTTAGGGTTTATAAATTTAGGAATATGGTACCCACAGGGGATTCATGTAAGGGGACAACTTAGAGTTTAAGAATACGAAGATAAAATCCCAAAATCCACATGAACAACAAACTAACAATCCAAATGAATACTTTAATTATTCTAATTAACAATAACACATATTAAAGTCAATAGACTTAGTTTGTGGAGGTTTCCCTAATCATTTAATTGCACCACAACTTGGGATAGATTGAAGATGAAGTCTAGGAATATTTAAAGACAAGTGCATTATTAGTTATGTTCTATGAAAAAGATATCAGCTCCTAAATGGGTGAAATCTAGAGTGTTTTATCATTTACAATCTCAGATATAAAGGGTATTGATGGGATTTGGGAGCTGGTTTATGTTTAAGGATAGTCTTAACACTAAAAAGGCTCGTTGTCATAAAAATATCATATTTGAACTTACATTACAACCAGCTAAAATATACATGAAAAGGGAAATACAAACACCCACATATATTTAATTAACCTTTGAGAACCATTGCCCAGTCCTAGAGCAATATGGAGTCAATAATTTCATATTTTCAAATGCAATCATACCCCAACAAGATGTTGAAAACTACAACCATAATAATACTAACAAATCGCCCCCTCCCCCCACATACAACAAAATCTTAGATAAAAATATAGGATGAGATGACAAATGGTTTTTCGGCTATCTAGAACAAACTTGTGAGGTTCTTACATGTTCTTCAGAGGTTGGTGAAGTCATCCTACCCTTCCTTGCATCAAATTTTGTAGATCCAGGTCTGTGAAGATGCAAGACTCAAAGGAAATCCAATCAACTCAAGAATGTGAAGATCCAAGACTCAAAGGCAATCCAATCTTATTTCTCAAGGGTCTCTCAAGTCAAGGAGAAACTTGAAGCCATTTAAGAACATGTTGAAGAAGGAGAGATATTTATGACTACTTTGAATGGTCTTCCAAAATCATGGGACTAATTCATCCAAGGGATATGCACCAGAAATATGCTTATAAAGTTCAACGAATTGTGGAAGGAATGCACTAAAGAAGAAGCTCGACTAGTGACAAGAGAGGAGAAGATGTGGGCATATGATGATTAAGCCCTAATAGTTCATGCAAACAAGGATATAAGTAAGAGGGAGAATCATCCTCACAAAAGGCCCAAAATATTCCAAAATAATCATAGATCACAAAGGGACAATTCCAATCTTAGATGGTTCACATGTGCCGAGAAAGACCACTTTGCAAAACTCTGCCCCAGAAACAAAGGATCCACTAGGACAAACAAGAAGAATAGGCATCATGCACATAATGTTGAAGGCGATGAACAAGTAAGTAAAAGAGAAAGGGAAGATTCCTCGAGTGATAAGGAATATGTACTTTGATCTAGAGGAATTCAAAACATGAAGAAGAAGAACCTCTTATGCATTTCAATGTTGTATAAAAAGGGATGTAGTCATGAATGAAGAAGAAGGGACACATAAATTCAGCATGAGTACACAGTAGAAGACTTGCCCACCATTTATGATGGTGAGCAAGATAGGTCCTTAGAATCAGACAATAGAGTAAAACACACTGTCAAAGACTCTAGTAATTACTACAAGAAGACAAAGATCAAGAGGGAGTCCAACAAACAAACAAAGATAAGAATTTCAATGATCATTTTCTATATATCCAGTTTCTTAAATGATATTGTTTAGTTGTGTACATATTTATATCCCTAGAAATGTATTATGCATGCCATAATGTTTGCATTTATGAACAATATATTACTAATATGCATGGGATGGGTAAGTGGCCTATGGTTGTACAACACTTATATGATACTTATTTAGAAAGAAACCTCTTTGTTGACATATTGGGAGTAGTGCACGCTCTTAATAATGGTTTAGTAGTGATGGAAGGCATCTAGAAAGTTACCGTAACGATATCGGATATGGATGAAAGTTGTGTTGAATCATTGGATAAGATAGTTGCACGATTGTGTGGAATATGTATTTATGCATAAGAATTTGTCATTATGAATATGTTTTGTAAACTATGAAATGTTTCTAATCATGCAACTAATTTTGACTAGTAGGAAAGAACGTGTGCAATCACCTACAAGAAAAGAATGATGAAGAACAAGTGATGATGGTTCAACCATAACACTCAAAGCATATTTACTTAGAAGAAGCACATGAAGAAGAAATTGAAGCTCCCAGACTTAGAGACACAGTTACAGAAGAGGGGACTTCAGAAGAACATGAAGTCCATGACATGACAAAACCACAAAGACCTGTAGATCCACCTCGTGAACATAACTCCTATAAGAGAATACCAACATGGGCACAAGAATAAATCCAAGATGTAGAGAGGTATGGTGCTCCATATGGGACTTCCAAAGAAATCAAAAGGCTGAGACCATACTCCATCTATGTAGCGCTACTATGTGACATCATTGATGAATAACCTTTCAACCATGAGGAAGCAACATAAAATAAGGAATGGAAAGATGTCGTGATCAAAGAATATTAGTCAATCATGAAGAATGTTGTCTGGGATGTGGTCTCAAGACCAAAAGGAAAGTTCGTTGTGTCTTCTAAATGGATCTACAAGATCAAGCATGCAATAGATGAAAGCATAAAAGAATACAAGGAAAGATTTGTAGAACATGGCTTCTCCCAGAAAGAAGGCATAGATTACAAGGATACATTTGCACCTGTAGCGAAATACACTTCCATCAGCTATGTACATGCCTTAGCTGTAGTAATGAAATGGAAGATACACCAAATGGAACTCAAGACAACTTTCTTAAATGGTGTAGTTAAAGAGGAAGTGTATGTGGAGAAGCCACTGGGATTTTAGACACATGACAGACATACTCATGTGTGCAATATTATAGAAGGCCTTGTACAGTTTTAAGCAGGCACGCAGGACTTGGTGTGGTAGGATGGATAGTTTTCTAATGAGCTTAGGATTTACAAAGAATAAAGTAGATTCCAACCTCTACTTCAAAGTTGAGGATGTAAAACCAGTAATTTTAGTACTGTATGTAGATGACATGTTCTTAATAGGTGAGGATGACCTCATTGTAGATACAAAGAGGAGGCTTGCCATAGATTTCAAGATGAAGGACCTGGGGATGATGCACTACTTCTTAGGTCTGGAGGTGTGGCAGAATCCATATGGGATATTCCTTAGTCAAGGAAAGTATGCAGTAGATACTTTGAAGAGGTTCGGAAAGATAGTCTGCAAGGCGATTGCCACACCCATGGAATCAAACTTGAAGCTGCGATCATGATGCTTCTTCAAATATAGTTGATTCCATGACGAATAGAGAAATGATTAGTTTATGGATGTACTTAACAAACACGAGGCTAGACATATGCTTTCTTGTGAACACATTGAGTGAGTTCCTGATAGATCCGAGACGTGATCACCTGGTTGTCGCAAATCATGTATTGAGGTACCTAAGGGGTATAATTGAGGATGGGATGAAGTATGTGACATATCAAAATATTAACATACATTGGTATGTTGATTCAGATTGTGTATTCAATGCCATAGATAGGAATATCACTTCAGGATGTTGCTTCAGTTTGGGATCCAATATGATCTCTTGGTTTAGCAGGTGTCGACCCAGGATCGGATCCCTTATTTGTCAACAAAACCAAATATATCGACCCCACATAGTAGGAATCCGTCGACAACACATGCGACAAAAATGAAGTCTCACTTGATATATCTTATGGGGATTTCTAGAACCAGGTTTTTGCAATTATGTCGAAGAATTTTCCTTACCAGAGAACTATCAAGTCACTCGACCAAAATCGAGAAATAGACTTCTTTTTCATACATTCATTCAAGACAATAATCCATTGATCCCTAGACATATATCATAGTATGTAATATAAATAATTAACACACATTAACTAGTATTCCATAGATCATATCATTAGATGTGTGACACATATGTAATTCACAACAGATTCTGCTCGACACATTCAAATTAGATCATTCACAACATATATGCATTTGACATCAACATAGATATTAAAGTCACATAGAGACAATATGCAATGTGGAAACCCATCAGGGAAAAACCGCAAATGTGTTCTTCATCTGGCATGAGAAATGGTTTAGCACCTTTGGTCTGCACACACAGTCAGCAGACTCTTCTTTAGATATTCTTTACAATTTATGTATTCATTTATCTCGTCTTATGCTCTCTAGCTAGGTCTTATTCTCTTTCTTCATCTAATTTCCTCCAGGATTGTCCACAAACCACTTGGATCGATCCTTTTATAAGATTTTATTCTTTTACACTTCTTGATTTAACCATCGATTGACTCTCAACTGTTAGTTGACAAGCCGTATTTCTAATTTTTCACATCTTGTTACATCTAAAAATAGGCACTATCGGTCTAAATTACAATCATGCTTTATTCCTAAAAGAAATATTTTAGTCTAACAAACTATTTAACAAAAATAAGTCGAACTCCTCTATTTGACTTGCTTTTCTCCTCCTTTATCGCATCTTCTTCTGTCACAAATTTTGCTCACCTTGCGATTAAAATATTCATCTTTCTGATAAAAAACATGTCTAACTTTTTCTAGGTCCAACATGCCCAAAACACTCACTTGTGGGTCGTCCCGAGCCACATTAGTATGATATCTTGTTCAGTGTGACTGAAAATCCTGAAATATTTTCACAACATGCTCTATTTCTTGTTGCACTTCTTCCTACACTGTCTTCAATTGTTCCACAAGTTTGTAATTGATATGTTTCGAAGTTGTCAGTCTCGTCAAATCCATATCTTGTCACACCTTCTCATGCGCAGGTTGTTTAACACCTATAACCTTTTATGTTTCTACCTGCAGCTCTAAGACACGATCTATTCATCTCTACTGTTGTATTCACAGTACTGCTACTTGCTGTTGTAATTTATTCATATCAGTAGCCTTGGACATTTTCTCCACTTTCGACAAATTATTTAGGTCATTATTTAGTTTATTAAAATATGCTTCAGCAGTATGCAGCTGCTCTGTAACTTGTTCTAGCTCTGCGTTGTTGAACAAGGCTTCCTATGACTAAGAAACATGTTTGATTTCTCTTGCACAAATTGCCTCTGCCTCTTCAATATTCTTCGTAGCCTCAGTCGTTTCCTTCCTTCACTCTTCCAATACCTCTGGAGGTGTACTAGGAATCATTTTTTATTCCAATTCTGCGACCTGCTTACGGAGGTTCTCATCTACTTCTCTAAGTTGAAATACTTTTGCTTCTAAGAACATTTTTGGTGTAATTCCTTCATCCGTGAAGTTGCTACAAGTAAGTGTAATAGCCGCATCTAGTTGATGCCTATCCTCCTGCCAAGTTTTTGCTTTCAGTTCTATTTCCTTGACTATTTGTTTCAGCGGCAAAATAGTCTTCTTTGATGTCTTAAGTTGTCTAAAGATATGGAATTCTCTTGTTTTCATTTCTTCAACTGCAAAATGTTGAATAGCATGCAGTTGATACATTGGTACTACAGATAAATCAAAAGTAACATTACCAAGATCCTTTATTACTGCATTGAGCTCTAACATTCCTAAGTCAATCGCTTGACCAGCTACCTGAACCTTCATTTGTTGAGTCAGTGACGATGTATCAACATGTATCTCTTCAGTAGTGCCAGCTTGGTCCTACGACATAGTTGAATATTGTGTTTGGTATACCACAACTCAAACTTATTTCACTACAATACGAAGCATTTGTAGTAAATTGATAATGCTACTCACCCATTATGTGTAGTGTTCATCCATCTTCTTGCAGCTTTCATTGGATACTTCCTCCATTTTGATTGAGATAAGGTTATAATCATCATTTGTAAGACCGATGACTCTAGACGATATATCGACATTCCTCTTCTTGCGACTCTTCTCAGAATTTTTTCTTTTATAATCCCCCAACTTTGGGTTTGTCGGGGTTGCAATGGACTCATTTTTACTATCATCGGGAGAGCTATCTTCAGCTGGTGGATATTCACCTTGATTTCCATTCTGCTTCTCTGGTGGGTCATCTTGTCGCGGCTCACTTTCTGCGGAGGTTTGATCCTCTACTATAGGTACTCTCCATTCTTAAGGCCAATCCTAAATAACCACGTCAATCTCTTCAGTCGATAGGTGAAACTACGTGGCTAACCACTGGTTCTACATGTCTTGTCACAACTGCAAAAATATATGATGGGCCCCGACTGAAAATCATATCATACTGTGAAACCTTTTCATGGTTTCCGTTGTTATTCTTTCCTGTTGCTTAATAAAACGCGGAAGTGCCTCTCTTTGTAAGAAAATATCAATATTGTTCTCTTTCTTCCATCGGGGTTTCTATTTATCGAACAATAGATTCTGGTATTGAGCTCATCAGCATGGGACATGGACATCTATCCCTTGGTTGTCTAGAAGTTCTGCCCATCTGATAAATGAAGTCAAAATTAACAGCCATGAATAGCTAAAGGGATTACCATTTTCTTATGTATCTTCAACATCTACTAATAGCTCGTTCAACAGATAGGTTTACCATTTCATTTGGACACCCACTACGCACTGCTCTATCGCAACAATTGTTTCGATGGTGCATTGGTTCGATCACATATTTTCTAAGAATCTTGTTGGATAGACCTTGGTTGTTAACCGAATGGTTGTGTCATTTATAGAGGAGATGGAAAAACCTCTCTTATATATCATCAAATCATACTTCTCCTTTACCTCCTAGTGAAGAATTGCGTTGGGTCTACTCCTACAAGTGGAAGTCCTATAATGGATGCTATCAGCTCTACATCCACCAATATTTTCCAGTCGAGCCATAGACATCCTTCGTGAAAACATACCAGCAACTATTTCATATAGGCATTAACTTCTGTTGTGCGGCTAAAATGTGGTATGTGATCAACGATAGCAATCTAGATTTATCCAATCCTCTATCCCACTCCATCGGGACTATGTGAATAGGTCCATCCTAAGTTTCTCTGATAGAAGTCATGTATCTATTCATCGCAAGTTCTGGGAACCCATTTTTACATCATGAAATTACAAAATTTTTGGTAAGTCAGATGCCAGGAGATGTTCAAGTCCACATGAGACTTCCAAAAGACTGAACACCTAGAGCGTTTATGAAGAGCTATTTCCAATGGTAGTAGAGCGTTTATGAAGAGCCGCATTCATTGATGATCTAGATCTTGAACTAATGTTGTCGAAGCTTTGAAATGGTTTTTGGTTATGATTTTCTTGTGCATTTCATGGTCGTGTGAGGTGTTCCATTTCATTCAGAGCTTCATTTCCATTGGAAAATAGTTTTCATTTGATCGAAAAAAGGTTCATGTTTTCCCCATATACGACTATTTCATCATATATGAAGGTATATTGTGTTTTTAGACAGAAACGGTTATATTATATAAAGAAGGTGGTATAACCACAGAAACAGGGCCTAGCTTACAAAACGCCCTTATGGAAGCGGCAAAGCAAGTCAACCATCCTTAGCCTTCCTTAAACACGCCCTTATGGAAGCGACAAAGAAGGTCCAAAACTCCCTTACTAGAGGGGCTAACTAACACAGTAAATAACTGAAGAAAACATAAGTTTAGGATATCAGATCACTAACAGAGTCCAATGAAGCCTTTTAGAACTAACGATATACTGACAGGAAGACATACAATATATACTTCGGTAAAGGGTGGACCAGAAAGCATTCCACAACCAGCAGGAGACAAAATAGTGTGAAAAATCCATGGGCTACTTGGAATCCCCATAGGGATGGGATGACGAACTTGATTTGTTTGCGCATTCCAATTTGACCACCTTCAGCTCGAGCTTATCAACCTTCACCTCCAAATTTGCCAAAAACTTGATAATTGCAGATTCAGACTTTTTGACAGTGCGTTTGAATTCCTTTCTCAGGAACGCCAGGTCTCCTTCCACATTTCCCAGCCTTCTGCCTCCTTCAGAATTGATTACGTCCACCATGCCTTTAAGCTTCTCCACTTCCTCTTTAACATCGTAATCAACCAGAGCCGGCATGGATGATCCCAACAATTCAGAGGAAGCCATAATTTCTACCATGCTTCTGACCACCTTCGGCACCAACACTCTCAGAATCTTCCCACAGCTTGCTCTAATAACAACCTCAATTCGCTTGCAGACCAGCCAGACCAAGGTTCCTCTTCCCTTCATCTTCCTGGCATTTATATCTCTGCTCCTCACGCATGAAAACAACAGAACACCAAGGATCATCATACTATCCATTGAATCACACATAACCTTTCCCAGTTCACGGTGGATCAATGAGACTACTAACCTCCTGCTCTCATTCACGAATCACTCCCTCGTACATGGATTTAAATGCTCCCCTATGCTACCATGATCTCCCACGCATTGGCACATGGACATCACACATCCAAAATTTTCCTTGAGCTCCCATGTAGTGACACTTGTCCTCATCACATGTCCTCTTGTCCACGCCGTGACCCTTACTTCAACCTTGGTCCTATGGTAGGGGGAAAAAATCATGAGACCCATTGATCTGGAGGGAACCAGGGCTTAGGGTGGAGCCTACGTTTGCTGCTAAGTCCGCCTCCTTGTTGTGGATTCTAAGCATAAGAAAAAAATTGACTTTGTGGAAAAAGCGCACTAAGGACTGGATCCTGTTTAATAGTTGTCTAAGGTGCAGATGATTTGGCAGATTGCCTTCAACAATTGCTTGGATAACTATCCTCAAGTCTCCAAGCACTGCAAGTCTTGTAATTCTCTTGTTCTTGGCAATCACAAGTCCTTGGCAAAGGGCTAAGGCTTCAACAATGTTGTTTGTTTCCGTGCCGAGCCCCGGCCCCCCAATAGAAGGTAGTTTCAATTATGTCGTTCAGGGTGAAGAAAACCCCGCCCCCCTTGTTGCACCGGATATATGAAGGTATATTGTTACAATGACGTTTTTTTTTTAGTTAAAAAAAAATCTCATATATATATATATATATATTCAGATCTAGTTTATTTTTGGTTTCAGATTATTGCATTCCCCATTTGCATATGCTCTTTGTCGTGCACCTTGCTTGATCCCGTCAAATTAGAAACAAAAGGGCAACAATTTTTTTCTACTGCGTATGGTCTTTGCCGTGCACCTTGTGCGATTGCGGTAAATCATAAATAGTGGGAAAACTTGGACTTTTTGAGTAAGCTAACGAGGACTAATCCCAAAAGTGTGGCATACAAGTATTTTTTGTAGTTTTTGTTTTGGTTTATGTGAAGCGTTTTGCAGGAATAGAAGCAAGAACACACTTCGAGATAGAAGAATTAAAAAAAAAACTTTCTTGCATCCCTTCTTTTACATACCTTTTAAAATTAGCTCACTTGGTTAAAAGTTGTTTTATTAATTAAAATATATTGAGTTCAAGTTTTTTTAGTTGCTTGTCTAAAGTGCATGTAATATCTATTTTTAAGTTTTTTTATTGTAAAACTGCATATTACTTGTATTAACACCATTTATAGGCTAAGTAATTTGCAAGGGGTTTGGCCAATAATGGTAAAAAAGGTATGAAAATTTCCACATCATAGAACCTTAAAAGACTGTTGATGAAGGCCTGCAGGTTTTTGAAAGGACATTTTCAGATCTGGAATGACCAAATACATAAGAAATTTTGATTTTTGACTTTGAAAATGCTTATGGATGAAGAGATCCTCCCTTAATTGAATAATAACAGGAAATGGACGGTATGGATGCACCATGGAAAATATCAAAGGCCATAAAATCATTTCTGCCCAAGGAAAGTCGGGAGTAGAAGAGCGGAAAGGGCCAAAAATTGGTCATAGAGTTGGGTTTTCCACCTTCTATTTTCTGCTGTAGGTGAAAACGGAGAGGCGAAAATAGAAAAGATAAAACGCATTGGTGAAAAATAGTAAATTCTGACTTCCGCCATATCCAACGGTTAGGAAAACTCCTGCGCAGATCAATGGTGCAGAAAGGTGCAAAGGTTGGAATTCAAAAAGGGAAATGCTAAGTTTCAGCCATAAGAAAGTTCATGTCCCGATTTTCACATTTCATGAAGATTTGACGGTTCAGTGAGCTCCGGCACAAATCAACGGTGCGTAAAGAAAGAAGAAGGGTGGGTAACAGAAAGCAGAAAGACAAAGTTTTGGTGTTGAAAAGATGAAGTTTTGATTTTCGATATTTGCAAGATCGATGACCCAGGACGCTTCCGCTGAAGATCAACGGTTCAGAAAAGAACAAGAAGGGTGGATACCAAAAAGCGGAAATATATAAGATTTGATCGTGAAAAAGCTGAAGTTCTGATTTTCAATATCCACCAGATCGACGGTTCAGGAGGATCACAAGATAGATGGTGCGGAATGAAAATGCCAAAAGTGGAAAGGCGGAAGCGGAAAGGTCAAAATTGAACTTCGAAGAAGTTAAAAATCCTGATTTCCGCTTTTCAGGGTCTAATATCGAACAATTCAGAACTCTTCCACCCAAATCAACGGTCCAGAGGAGAACGAAGGGCGGATATCAGAAGGCATAAAACTTAAGGAGTTTTTCATGAAAAGATGAAATCCCAATTTTCGTGATCCCAAGATCTACAGCTCATAGCGCTTCCGCTAAAAGATCGACAGTGCAGAAAGAAACAGCGGGAGCAGAAAGGAGGAAACCGAAAAGGGAAAAGAAGTTTGATTTTGAAAATTATAATCTCGATTTTTGTTTTCCACGATCAGGATCCGACGGTTAGGAAGGCTCCCGCGTAGATCAATGGTGCGGAAAGAAGAAGAAAGGTGTAAGTCGAAAACATGATAATTTGGTTGCATAATAAAGAGATCCTACTTTCTGCTTTCCACCAACCCATATCTTGATCTCAGATCAACGGCTCGGAGAGTGTCTGCCTAAGATTGACTGTGCAGAAGAAAGGAACATGTGCACGATGTAAGGATACTTCTCAATGTGCGAAAACAAGTAGACCCCATAACTTTCAACGGTCCATATTTCCCTTGATCTAGGATCCACGGTGGGGATTGATTCTGTTGATCTAACATTCTCACAAAAATTAACTTTTCAAATATGCGAAATGGCTTAAAGATCGATGTATTTCGACAGTTGCGATTTAACGAAGATCAGATCTACGGTCGTGGTAGATTCTGCTGATCCAACTAGCATGGATAAATCAACCTTTCAGATCTGTAAAATCTTAAATAGACACATCATTAAACGGTCCGGATTAAAGCTGGTAAAGATTAACGGTCCAAAAGCTTTTTCGCAGGTGAAGATGCAGGCATGAATGAAGGTGTCGCAGACCGCTTGAAGATCCTCTAAAATGTCATTTTCAGTAGGTGACCCTGAGTCCTTGCTGTCCAAATCCTCGAATTGATCCATCATGTGTGATCCCACATGCTTGTTTGTTTGGTATATGATCATGGTGGTTCCGCCAGGTCATCATTTTTTTTATGTTTCGAGGTTGGTATCGGGATCCTAGGACACTATAAATATACCCTCACTAGAGAAAGATAGTGTTGGGACTGTGAGAATTTTGTGTTATGCATTTTGTGATCTATCAATAATAAAATTGCAGATCCAAATGCTGTTTTGTTGCTACAGAGATTCATGTGCAATTCGTAATTACAGTCTATTGTTTCCGTTCCTTTATGTATGCCTTCTTGTTTAACTTGCCATTATTTCTTCCTTCAGATCTAGAACAAGTGTATAATAGTTCAAAATTCATATTTTTATGGTCTGCCTATTGTTCTAGGTTTTCACCAATATTTCCCACCAAAATTGATGCAGAATTCATTTTTCCGATGCTCTGTGTTGATGGACTGTCATCTTTCTTCTTTTATCACCAAACCAACAACATTTTAACTGTAACAGAGTGCTTTCTTTCCTTTGTAGTTCTTTCCCTGCAAACTGTTATGTGATTCATTTATATTTGTAATGCCATAACCCAATTTATGCTTGCCTTATTTCAACCACAAACTCAATCTGAATTTTGTTTTATTTATTTATTTATATTTTTCCCTATTAAAAATCCGTGAGAGATCCCTCTCTAGAAAGAAAGAATCCAACTCCTTTTCTTAAAGTGGTTTTGTTGTTACCTTAGGATTTACCTTCCACAACCTTGGGTACATTCTAAGTGCTAACAAATTGGCGTTGTTGTCAGGGATGAAAGTGTAAATCAACCCTGGGAAAAACGACAAGGATTCCAAGAAGAAATGGTTTCTGTGGGGAAACAAAGACTTCTACTATTGAATAAGGTTGTATAATTTTCCTTGGCGACTCCACATTGACTTCAAGCAAATTTCAGAAGGAATCCTGGCTCTCAGGAGGGCATAGAGAAGAGGTAAACCTAACACTGAAATACTATTGAGTGTGGATAATCCAAAAATTTTGCTTAGGAGTAAGGGAAAAGAACAAATAAATATTTCTCAATTTGGTGCATCATCTTCTCAAGAATTTCAAAGTATTCAAGATTTTGGGAAGTAAATAAACTTTCAAAGGTCCTTAGTGAAATCTAAATCTGAGTCTCATTTGAAGAAACTCATATTAACACCAGTAGGTTAGAATCCTACCTGCTTGATTCTCTTTGGAGCAACCTTCATAACTCTGTGAAATATGAAGAAAGAAACCCTGTGGTTCAAAGTTTCCAGCCTTATACCCTACCAGTTGTTCAAATCCTTCCAACCTTTCAACATCCTCCTTCTGTTCCAAATCGACCTAGATAGATGGCTTCCAGATTTACCCCATTGGCCTTACCTGCTGTGTTGCATGACCTTCCGCAGGGTTATTCCCAGATAATTCCGTTCTATGACGGGGAGGGAAATTTCACAGCCAGACAACATGTTGATAGGTTTGATGATTTTGTAGACATGGATCTTGTTATCATTGTCACGTCCCCATGCCCCCGACCGGCGTAGAGGACGCGATCTACTAGCTTTAACAGACCGGGCTAACCGCCCATGAACATGTACAGGAAGTAAAATCGCCTAGAACAGAATGCTTAAGCGAATTTGAACTAAAATATGCACCCAGAATTATTAATCATTCACAGATGCATTTTAATCATCATTCACAGCAGAAAATAACAGCTTTCAGACATGCATTCATTCAACATGTTCATTTCATTTTAATTAACAGTAAATATAGAATTGCAGAGGTAAAATGCACAAGAT
>LPNX010043699.1:3923-19679 GCA_001517045.1 Pseudotsuga menziesii
ACTGTTGAAAATGCATACTAGCTCATGATGAAATCACTACAAGCTGGACATATGTGAAATAAAATTTTATATTTAATTTAAATTATAACATAAATGATAAAATATTAAAAGCTTTAGTAGGTGCAAATGAAGAACTAAAATGAAATGGATGGCTATGATTCCACATGTAGGTAAGGTAAAAGGGGCTTATAGGAGGCTGGGGGAACTTAGCTAATGACTTCACCTAAGTCTTTGAATCTATGGATTATTAAAGATAGATTAATTAACTATTGTATTAAGTTATGCTAATCTTTGCAATTAGTTGTATTAAAGTGAAACATGAGCTTCTCAAACCAGCACGTGGATGCTTAACAAGCAAATATATGCTATGCTTTTTGCCATGTAAACATGATTATTCAAATTATTATTCTGTGGAAAAGGTTAGTGGAGACTTGGTTGCTCAGAGGGATTGTACACATTGTGGCGTGTACTCCTTGCAGGCTTATGCTACTGAATTCATTTTCACTGGTGGTGATGAGTACAGTCACACTCTAAGAGAGATTTATAAGGGATTTACAGCCATAGAACTTCTGTAAACCTCTAGGTGATTTATTTGATGGTGACTTAGTTGATGGCTGAGATAGAAGGGAATTTTCCATTTATAATTTTATTATGAACAAAACTCATTTTCTATCACAGAAACCATCAATTGCCCAAGAAAGGAGAAATAGTAAATACTATAATAAAGTTGGACAAATATTTAAAATGAAGTAGCTTACAGTCGATTAAAAAATAAAAATATCTTGCCGCCGACGATCCACGACCTCCTTCAGGCTGCGACCCACGAGCTCTTTCAAGCCGACGGCCCACGAGCTCAACCTCTGCAAACTCCACTCCTGCAATTGAAAAATCCCATTCACTCACAGGCTACAGCAGTCAACGAGGGAAACTCCATTCACTCACACGACAGCCTCACTCACACGGCAGCAGAAATGAGGAAATGATTCATGAATGACTCACAAGTAAGGTAAGTAGATAATTTAGGGTTTAGTTTTTTATTTATGCTTTTTGTTTTTGTTTTTTTTTTTTGTATTTTTTGTAATTTCGAATTTTAAAAAATAAAAAAATGCAAAATCGTGGGGGGGCATGTGGGAGCCCCCCGTCTTCGGGGAGGGGCGTGTGGGAGCCCCCCGTCTTCGAGGAGGGGCATGTGGGCACCCCCCACAAGCGGGGCGTCGTTCAGAGTTAGGAGGTGCGCCCCCTCCTGCATTTCCTGAAGTTTCCTTTTTTGGGGGGTGTGAAGAAACGTTTCTGGAGGAGCCCCCAAGCCCCCGGGGCGTGGGGGGCGAGGGGGGCAAGCCCCTGACCCTGGGGGGCGAGTTTCCGTGGAACACTGTATATAAGTGAGTATGGATAGAAGACTTATGTTTAATATTAATTAATTAAAAAATTAATTTGAATTTTGAAATTATATATTTATGTTGATTTTAACATGTTATCAAATTTTTTTTAATTTATATTAATAATTATTTTATTCTTTATTTTTAATTTTAAAATTACTAAAATATTTGTTAAAAATTAATTCAAATTGCCAACTCCGCTCTCTATTTTCTAAAACTCCCTATATCCAAATTTACTGATAAATAAAAATACAATACCCACTACATACATTTTAAACCACAATCCCTAAATCAAAATAAGCTCTCCATCTTATATACTTCAAAATATACTAACTCCCTATATCCAAATTTACTGATAAATAAAAATACAATACCCACTACATACATTTTAAACCACAATCCCTAAATCAAAATAAGCTCTCCATCTTATATACTTCAAAATATACTTCTCACCTTTTTATTGCCTAAACCAGACATCATGATAGATCAAAACAATAAAATTTACCAAAACAGTTTATAAGTTGTCCATTTCACATATATGTTTCCAGAGGATAGCCATCACATCCCGCATTACAATCTGTGAAACCAATCCCTTCACGCTGCTGCAGACACCATGATAAATGCCCTTGGTCAATCGCAAAAGAAAATAGGACAAAGCTGACATCAAAGAATGATAGTAGTCTCAATAACCACAAAATAGCAAGGATGGAAACAAGTCAAATGTTAGGTTCTTCACATATATTCTTATACTGAGGTTGGTGATTTGAGACAACATCTAGAGGTTTTCTTACATTCTTAAAGTTCAATATGTACATGATTGTAGGTTTGCAAATTAAAATCTTTATTGAATGTATAATATATTCAATTCAAAAAGGGTAAAAACCAAGCACCCAAGGAAGAAGCAGATATATACTCTTGTAGAAGGACCTTTTCGACCTTATCTTTCCTTTCCTCTATTAAGGAGGAAAACGATGAAATCTCTCATTAAAAAATGACGTAAGAGCCCATTCCAACCTTCTCTTTCTTCAAATGCAGTCTTTGTCATGCTCCTTGAATTCCCCTCGAATAGCTCATCATATATGGAACATAATGTGCAACGACATATATCCATGAGCGAGCACCGTTTGAGCTTGGCATCATATGGTAACATTACATGTGGATTATTGCTCCATTTTATAACATATAGAATCTTCGCACCATGTTGTGTGGTATAACATGTTATTACCATATGCTAGAACTGTTAGCATATAAATGAACCATTTGATGGAGTTTAGTCTAGTTATGTCTTTGCAACAAACAATCATCTAAAACAACCATTGTACCATTCCTCTTCTTCTTGGATCAGTATAGCTTAAGACGAATAATCCTCCGGATCAGTAGTGATATTCATTCCAGCAGGTGTCTAAGGCCAGAGGGAGATGGGAGGACATTACTGTCTTCATTTTCAACAGCTGGAAACCTGGCTTCATCAATGCCTTTTAGCTGAAAAAAATGTCCAATGATCTCGACTTGTCTAGGTTCTTCGAAAAAAGAGGTATGCCTCCGTATGTCCAACATTCATTATTTGGTTTTTGGTTGAAGATACCTCCAACCAGTGAAAATATGAAGAGATGGCATATTTAAAATATTGGACTATTTCATAGGAAAAGTAAATATCGTACTATTCAGTCAAGCTATTATTGTTGGATGAATTTATGTCTCCAGGAGCAACAAAAATAGTATTTTACAGGTTTTTACCCCCCCTTTTTTTCATATGGATTCTGCTATAGAATAGCTTTAGTTCAACTGGCCATGATGGGCTATGACAAGCAGCTGGTGGCTATGGGGCTAGAGGTACTTGGGTATTATCCTACCAGCATTGAATAGATCTAGTGGAAAAAGAATCCTGCTGCTCGAAGAAGTTTATAAGGATTTGCTATAAGAAATGGGAAAACATTTATGGCATTTTTTCATTGGAAATTTTTTATTTTGAGAAATTCATAAGGTATAGTTAGTTTAATAGAAAATAAATTGCAATATATATCTTATAAAGTCTTCATAGTCTAGAACTCTGCTAATTTCTTTAATCGACTCAAAGTACCGACTTTGGACTATAGAATGATGGCAAACGTAAGAAGTCTAGTTCGAGACTTCCAGTAAAGGAGACAATAGATAAAATGAATGATGTTGTCAAGAGTATAGGCTTCTTAGTAGGAAAAGTAAATCCTTGCAAGATTGCTATGTTGTACATAGTTATCTTCTCCTCCCTTATTTTTTCTAAAATCTAAAAATCAAACATATATTGCAGCACATAGATTTTTACATTGAGATACAAATAAAATGCATTGAATGGGGGATTTTTTAATAATAAGGTTAATGGATTTTTTTTATGTTGTTCACTAGCCTCAATATGACATAAATACCTTTCTGAGCCAAACCTGAGAATTTTGAGTAAAAATATAATCAATACAGGAGTTTAAGATTTTAACCATGACAAGCATATCTACTAACAGACAAATTTGCAGCCAGCCAGTAATAAAAATAACGATTTGGAAACAAAGAACTAAATTGCACTAGATGAAATCTTGTTATTCTTAAAAAGCAGAAATTGGAAATTAAATTGGACAGTAACACAAAAATTAACATAGTTTAACATTCTATAGCATCAATAACAAAAATTACAACAACAGGAATCCATTAAAATTACAAATTTATGGAGATTACTATTATATGCATGACACAACCAAACGAATTGTGACGCAGCTTTGCCCAGGAATTCATGGCTAAGTACATATCCATGTAATTTGAAAGAGTTCTGGCGTGAAAGACATTTCAGGAACCAAAAGACAAAAGAACTTATTCTTTGGTTGTTCTACATATCAAGCATAAAATAGCCCAAATGAAATTTCTGTTGAGGCCATAATGTTAACAACGACCAACCTCTCACAAGAAATTTGTGTCCTAGTTTATGGCAATAGCCAAACTCAGCGCCCTCTCTCAAAGTCAACACGAGTCCTACTAGAACCTCCTTCATAACTTTCCTTCATTGCAGATCCAACACTTGCCTTCATGGTTCCTCCACCACCAATATTGTCCATCGCTTTCTTCCCTTTCTTCACCTCCGTCAAGAACTGATCCAAAACAAACGGATCAGCTTCTTCTGCATCCTTTTCAAACTCGACTGGACTATCCCTAGTTCCTTCCCTTCCAGTAGCACCAGCAAATCCTTTATCGGCTCTGAAACGATCAGTCTTAAGCACCTTGTCAAGCTGTTCATCTGCTCCTCCATAAATTTCATTATCTGCATCCTTCTTTGGTCTATAAAGAGTGGATAGTGTGTTATGAGCAGTAAATAAACCCTTGTCATAAATATTATACTGGTCATCAGCTGCAAATCCAGATTCCATGCCCTTCTCCTGGTTGAAGAGTCTCTGATCATAGGCAACTTCACCTGTTCCTCCAGTGGTATTGGCCATTCCAAGTGCAATTTTCTCACTAACATCACGGTCTCTATCCCTGGTAATCTTGCTCTTCTTCCCAACATGCCCTTCCTTTTCCTCCGACCTTCTTTCCCTTTCTCTCTCTCTTCTCCTCTCCTCATGAAGCGTTTCACGCTTAAGCCGCTCCTCTCTTTCCTCTTTATTTTCCCTTGCATTATCCTTAGGGGCAGCACGATCAGGCTCTGTCTTCCTTTTCACTGCCACCTCCAAAGGGCGTGAGAGTCGCCCTTTTAGGTACTCCACTGGTGACCTTATCAGCACCGACAACACCAGCTCCAGTACCTGGACCTGGACCAGCTCCACTTCTCTCCATCCTAGCTCACTGAGCAAGTACACGCAATTCCTGTTCTTTCTTCTCCTTCTCATTGAGCATCAGCTCCTTCTGAATCTTTGATCTCATCTCCATGGCCTCTCTAGCCTTCTGTTCAGCTACATACAAAGCCTCCGAAAGCTTCGCAAAGTTGTCATTGATCTGAACCTCCTGCAGCCCTCTTCCATCAGCCGCAAGACGTTTGTCAATGGTAGATTTGGAAGGCTCAAAATTCAAATTCAAACTCAAGAGGGAGAAAGAGCCTTACCAATCAAAATTTGAAATTTGGAGTTGGAGGTAAATGTCATGTTAAAGTGTTTGAATTTGAATTTGAAACTTGGCTCCTTTGAAACAACCATCGCATCCATATAATGATGGGCTGCCAACTGGACAATTCTCAAATCAGTCAGGTGGAGGAATTAAAGGCTGCCAACTAGAGGATTCTTGAATCAATCAAACGACGGAGGACTTTTAATTGATGGCTACACAGAATCAGATTCTTGAAATTAATTTACACAAAAATTACATTATTTAAATCTAAATCATTTTTTAAACATTTCAATGAATTGGCTGGTCCAATTACTTATACAGGTAATAGGACTATGCTGATTCCAATCTGAAATTGTACGTCGGCGGTCAACGGGCTCGTCGAAAGTTATCACAGAGGAATCCAATCCCTCAATTATTTAAATCTTAAGAATTAATATTGAGCGATTAGTTTTTGCTTTCAATTTGGTTTTGGTAATTATTTTGGCATGTTGTCATTGAATTGAGTTGAATTTTAGGGTTTGGAAATTTATTTCTTTTTCTCCTGAAAAAAGATTGGGAGGTACTTATTTTGAATGTGTTTTTTAAATATATTTTTTTATTAAAAATAAATAAAAATGGTGTATAAGCAATACATTACATTAGACTAAAAGGGGTACAATAAAAGAACGCCATGTAAGCAAGGAGATGTGGACATATATAACAAGAAAGACAATTTGGAGTGTTGGATTGATGGTGATGGGCACTGTGCACCTAACCTAGGTAAACTACGCAGCCTGTACAATATTGCCAAGTTTTTACTATCTCATTTTAATGCACAATTTTAATAAAGTTTAGGTATAACTTTTAGTTAATAAAGTAGTATTTTTTTAATGTGTTAACAAAATGTAATGGTAAAAGAACTACTTGGTTAATGACATAAAAATATGATGATTTATACTCAATCATTTATATGGGTTCAATTTATTTATTTATTTGTTCACAGGACTTTAAGTAAACCAAGAAACTTAATTTGGTATAAAAGCAAGTACTCGGCTCTTATGTTCTATGGCCCCTTGATTATTTTCCATTGTCTATCCTCTCCATCAAAAGAAACTATGCTGAAACACTCCCCATCCTCCACCTCATTTAACCAATAAAATTTTCCATTTGAGTATGTCCCCTCCCCATGAGGCCGAACTCACTTTTCTGCAGGAATATTTAGTTCAGCCCAATTATCAATCTTTGAATCGTAAATCTGAACCACTATACCCTCGTTTGTTGTGGGCCTCCTTCTCCTTCTCCTTCCTCCTCGTGCCAATCCTACAGTCTCTGCTGTAGAATTTCTCCCCAAGATAAGGGTACAAGACTTAGTAAAAGTATCGAAAGCCAGACTGATGAAATGCCACACATGTTCAGCACGCTCTGGAAGTTGTATCCAGGTTTTGGTGACAGGATTGCAAATGTAATATTCATCATTGCAGTTTGATAAATCCCATTGATGGCAGTTTGATATGCCCCATATAAGCGGCCCATTATTTCCCTTTACGTTTCTCACCCTGAGTAAAGAAACAAATTGATTTGCTATGAAAAGAACTTACCTGTTTCCCATCCTTCTGGAAAGAGAATGTCATCCATGTAAGTGTTAGCAAACACTACTATGGAGTAAGGTCCCCATGGCCTATCCAGATACATTAATCCGTTTCCTGTCATCCTGCATTGCAAAAAGACGAAGCCCCAGTTATCGGACGGAGAGGATCTCTTCTGAGCGGTAAATGCCCCATTATTTTTAGGGATGGCATGTAATTCGCAGTTCTGCAACCAACAAAAAATTATCCAGCCATTGAATCGAGCTATTGACAATGAGGATTTGGAGATTCTTCTGAACAATAGGTGATTTCCCTCCGTCAATCCCTTGAATTAAGTAGCTGGGCCACAGAGTCAGTAGTTTCTTCTTGATAGCTTCAATATCTTTCATGATTTTGTCAATTTCAGCAAATAACCTTCCCAAAGCTCATAATCAAAAAAATGGGAAATTTATAGTAGTCGTATGGTTTGTGGCAAAAAAAATGACAGCTACAAAGTGAAAACCTACTATTTGAAAAAGGTAACGCTTATGAAGGGGTTTTAAAATGAAATTGTTTTGGAAAATGGCGTTTTCTGTCTCTGTTTTTTACTATTTTTAGATCGTTTCTGCTAGCAGATCCTGAAACCCATCTCATGAGCATAGTTGCTAACAAGCTCTTGGAGAAACTACAGGCAAACGTCAAGCAGAACTGCCGAAAATATTTTCGAGAATTTGCAGGAAGACATCCAATTTTTTAGGAAGACATCGAATGTTCCGAGAGAATTGAGATTAAAATGTGGTGATGGTTTTTTTTTTGGGTTCATCTCCGGGTTATGGCACCGTATACAAACTGTCTACAGTAAAAAGGTTTTTTTTCTCTCATTTTCATGTGGTTGTCGATGAGTTGACCATGGTCGACCATGTGGATAACCATGGTTGATCATGTGGTCAAGAATGTGTTTTCACATGTTGTTTGACCATGGTTCAACTCTATGGTTGACTACGATGAACCACGATTCAAGCATGTTTGACCATGATTCAACCATGTTTTCACCATGGATCAACCATGTTAAACCATATGATTAGCCATGTTCACCCATGGTTAAACATGAACAACCCTATGGTTGACCATTTTGTTTGATTATGTTGACCATGCAGTTGATCTTGTTTGATCATAGTTGTCCATGGCTGACCATGTAGTTGAAAATGTGGTTAACAATGTTTGAACATGTGGTTGACCATTTTTATGTGGTTAACTATGTGGTTGACAATGTTCGACCATGGTTGACCATGGTTGAGTATGACTCACCATGGGGTTGTTGATGTCGTAGACCATGTTCGACCATTGTTGACCATGTTTGACCATGTGGTTGACCATGGTTTACCATGTTCGACCATTTTTAGCCATGTGGTCAACCATGTTCGACCATGGTTAAGCATAGTTGAGCATGGGGTTGAGAATGTGGTAGACCATGTTCAACCATTGTTGACCATGGATGACCATGGGGTTGATGGTGTGGTTAACCATGTGGTTGGCCACATGGTTAAGCATGGTTGACAATGTGTTTGACCACTTTTAACCATTTCTAACCATTTGTTTAACCCCGTGGTTGACCGTGTTTGTGTAATATCCCAAATTAAGGAGATCTTGTTATTTTGTGCTATTGTATTGACTTGTGGATGTATTTGTTATTTGTTCAAGGTTTCTTGATGCTTACACTGTAAGATACTCTCTCAGATCTGATCATAAAGTTGTTTCCTGATTGTCTCGTTGGATATGCATGTCAAGTTTCAAGTCTCATTCCACATCATATTTCTCATCACACATGGACCAAACTTATCTTCACTTGCATTAATTATTCAATAAAAAAAAGCAATTAACCATGCTAAATGAGGCAAATAACAGTGGTTTGGCACACATAACCATTAGAAGAACAACTAAGAATGATTCACCCAGTAGGTACATATGACTGATAAATGATCTATTAAGATATTAAACACATGCCTGGAACAAATTGCAGATCTGATATATACTGTATATTGCTGCTCCCAAATATTAAGATGAATAACCTCCTGCTGTAGATGTCCTTGTTTGGTATAGCTGGATACTAGAGAAGATTATGACTTGCATGCAATTAAATATCAGCCCGCTGTTGAGTAATTTGGCCCAGCTAGATAGAAGACGCCTAGCAAGATAATGGATGGTACTTGTGAGGAAAATCACGCCTTCAACAAGGTATCTATGCTATAAATAATGGATTGAAACCCCCCCTTCTCACAATTCAGCAATACACAGCAGATGGCCGCCTTCTCCAAGCAATCTAAGGCTTTAAACAATATTGCCCTTATATGTTTTGATGGCTGTAGCAGCTTGTAATAACCAGCACATTTGTGAATTTACTTCAATGGAAATGTGCTGCCTGATAACAATGCCCAACTAGAAGGATAAGCACTCCAAATGGACTGATCACGCCCCTCTTAGGTAAATGCAGACTTCTAAAATGTGAAGATGCCCTTCTCAATGCTTTAGTCTTCTTCCTTGTGTGAACACATGAGCCCTCCTTATGATACTGCTTTCATATAGATGTTATGCTTTAATAAATAGGTTGAGTTCCCTTCTTAACAGGCCTCTGCTCACTGTTGACTCGTTTCCAATGGACTGGAACCTTGCCCCAGCAATTTTCCGCACTCTTGAACTAGAATAGAACTAGTAGTGGTGGTCACGATTCCAAGAAAATCCCATGCAACAGCTAGTAGAGAGATAGCGGCTTCAACAGATGTTAAACGATTGCTGCCCCATACAGTGTGAATGCACACTTATTCAAATAATTATGATGCCCTATTAATTATGGCCCGTTTACTTAGACTTCCAAGGAGTGCGCCCTCTTTAGATCAGGATACCTTCAATAATAAACCACTATGATAATAAGTCTCCTAGCTGCCAATGAACTTAATCTTTTGACCTAATAACTCAACAATCTTTATCTTCTTTGAAGCACGACGATAGATCTGGATGATCTATCCTCTTGCATTGACTGGAATAATACTAGGACAGATGTTTCACTGCCGAAATCCTGTTAGCTGAAGACTCCGTCTCCAACCCCAACTGCTGTTCTGCACGCTGTGCTGCTATCCAAGGGCTCCCAAAATAATCATAATCAAAAGTGAAGTCTCCTCTTGCTTTCTCCTCTATTTATAAAGTTCAACTGTGCAAAACCCTAACCTTCGACCTAATTAGGTCACTTTATCTTCTAATTTGCCATTGACTTGCATGCATGTCACTTTATATTCTAATTTGTCGTTGACTTGCATGCATGAGGAGGGAGACTTAAATAGTGCATGCATCCTTAAAATAATGCTGATGTCATGTATGTCACTTTTAGGGTTTGCATGCATATCACTTTTAGGGTTTGCATGCATGTTACTTTTGGGAACATTACAGTCCTCCCTCGCCAAAGATTGCTTGTCCTCAAGCAATGCCAACGCAAACCCATAATCAATCAACTGAACCAACTGAATCCGAGGATGATCCCAGGGTCCCAAATTATCCTAGGGGATCTGTAGCACCCTCTGATGAAAGCACTGCACTGTACGGTACCATCACCAGAGACCTCTTGAAAGCACCCTTTAGCAGTCACTGTAATCCCAGGGTCCCAAATCAATCTAAGAATTGCAGAGGTCAAAACGCATCCATCGCTACCTTGCGTAGTATCGATACAAGGAGCATCATGTAGACTCCCAACGTGAAGAACCGGATTTCTTCGGCTGATGTATGCACCTACTCGAATCAGAACACATTCAGTTTGATGTGGGTTATTTTGCAAAGTCAATCGAATAAGAGCCCTTCCCTGTCGCAAGGCCTGAACATAAAAGGAACCACTGGTTGAAGTGCCCTTATTTTCAACACCAGTGACTTTAACTGAAACAACCTCAGGATGGTTTGTGTTAACAAGTAGTGGGACAGCACCATAGGCTTGAAAGAAAGGATTCCCCAGATCATCAAGATATGTTATATTAAGGTGACGATGAGTGCCCATAGAAAGCTCAGCAACATGAAAAGGGAAATCTTCTGTCTTAAATATAAGCTGAGATATTTCAGCAACCTGCACACAAGCAGCAATTTCAACTCCAACTTTAGATGACTCTTGCAGAATATTACTGTCACTAGCAAGGGCCCTATCATGTAATCTGAGTTTCTGTACAATGGAAGATGCTGCCCTGAAAGGATCACTAGGATCATCATCTTCATCACTTTCTCCACTGTCAAAGAGACCTTTCTGCAATAGTGATAACCTTTCCTTCGGAGATTGTTTGCCATTATTTGGTCTTGGAAATTGACGTGCTCCAGTGGAAAACTCATTATTTAAACCTGATGTCTTGTCAAGTTTTTCTGCACCTGAAGATTGAGATCTGCTTTCGGCAGATACATGAATATCAGTTGTGATTATTTTATCCGATGAATTAGAATTAGTTTGATTTGTAGTACTGCTAATACTGGTAGATGGACTTAGTTCATTTTTCTTGGCATCTGAATTAGAACCATATAATCTCTCTAGAACAGATGGCTGTGACCAGACATGAACAGATTCCAATGGACTAGAAGAAACTAGTTCTTCTTCATCATCAAAAAGGCCTCCTGAAAATAATTCCCCATGAAATTGCTTGCTGAAATTACTTGAACCAAAAAGATCTTTAGCAGGTTCTTGAGTAGCTATCCCTTTTTCTCTCTTGCTGCCAATACTTTTATTTTTTTCAGTATCCTTTGTATGTTCATAATTCTGAGCAGTAGGTAGTGACAATGCATTAGTAGATTCTTCTAAACTAGAAGACGTTGAAACTCCCTTATTTTCAAAAAACCCTTCAGAAATCTCTGTTACATTGAATTTTCTGCTCGCGTAGCTTGAACCAGATTGATATGGATCCTGTTTACCTTCCATTGAAGAGTTTATTTGTTCAGGATGCATTGATATTTTTAGTTTTGATTTTTCATTGAAATTACCACCTTTGGAAATGTGAGAACTATCCACAAGTTTTGATTGTAAACTTAGGTATTCATTTAGTATAGAGGTGGACATCCTAGCTTCACTATCCAGGAGGCCTCCTGCAGCTGTATATGTATAAAGTTTTTTGGATAAACTACTTGAAACAACCTGGTGTGTAGTAGCCTGAGACTTATGCCTCTGAGTGTCCATTTCAGCTTCTTTCTGGCCATCTTTAGTTTCATGCTCAACATTTCCTCTCTTACTTGGTATTGACTCAATGGCATTGAGTGCACTTGAATGAAGATCACTACTCAATGCTTCTAAAACTGTCTCTTCAATGTCTTGTTGCCTGAGAAGGCCATCATTTACGGGAAGAGAATCAGGTGAAGCACCAATTTCTGCTATCTGGTTGTGATTCTTATTTGTATCAATTTCAATTTCGCTCAGCACAGACTGTTTTGAATCCTGTGTACTAGTAAAATTTCTTCTTTTATGTGGTTCCTTTGATTTAAGCTGCTCAACAGAAAATTGAGAGACCTTCAAAAAAACAGCAATAAAAAAGGCCCCCGTATCTTGATTATGGGGAAAGATCCTCATACATCGCTCTAAAGGAAGACTGGACACTTCTGCCCCTGCTTCAACGCCCTCATCCTCTGCATCATTCCCCTCTAAGGGCACTTCTTCCAATTCTGAAATAGTGTTTCCATCATTGCTATGTTTCCCTATGTAGTCACAAGCCTTTGAACTCTCACAACGCATATCATTGTAATCAGATTTTTCTTCCATGACTATGCCTTTAAGGAGATCCTCATCCAAATCCTTAGGCTGGCTCCCGAACTGGATGGTGTAATAATCTTGAAAGGACAATGCTGCACATAACTCATCACCCAAGGCTAGATACTCTTGATATTGAGGCAAGTATTGAAGTATTGCTAACCTCTGCCCATTTCCAGTCAAGATCCTTCTCATTGTTCTCATGTTCTCACAAGCTGGCAGAGAAAAACCTTTATTCTAACATGCACTTCACCAACATCACTGACATGCATTTGCATGTACACGCATGTATCAACATGCAATTTTATTCAATTGCTATGTGCCCAAAGCTGGCCAAGATTATGCTCTGATACCACTGTAATATCCCAAATTAAGGAGATCTTGTTATTTTGTGCTATTGTATTGACTTGTGGATGTATTTGTTATTTGTTCAAGGTTTCTTGATGCTTACACTGTAAGATACTCTCTCAGATCTGATCATAAAGTTGTTTCCTGATTGTCTCGTTGGATATGCATGTCAAGTTTCAAGTCTCATTCCGTTGGTCTCCTGGCATGCCATTACCCCTAGGTGGCCCTCTCCCTCGTGTCCTCGTGGCCCAATGACGCCGTTGTACAGTCATTTCCTAAACTAGTTTTTTGCCCAGTGCACTTCAATGCAAATCTGGCATTGGTTGGTCAACTCTGCAAAAACCTAGACCGAGCAAGTGTTGGTGGTCTACCCACGTCGGCATTTCCCATACACACTTGCAGGAGCCAACGGCACGCACTTTCGTCGCTCCGTTTGGTTTTTTGCTCCGGGACCAAGATTGACCAATTGTCCTTGGACGGCATTTTCATGCGACCTAGGGCTTGACATATCTCAGCAACCAGAGGTCGGATCAACGAACCGTCGAATCCATTGGTATCCTGGCATGCCATTACCCCTAGGTGGCCCTCTCCCTCGTGTCCTCGTGGACCAATGACGCCGTTGTACAGTCATTTCCTAAACTAGTTTTTTGCCCAGTGCACCTCAATGCAAATCTGGCATTGGTGGGTCAACTCTGCAAAACCATAGACCGAGCAAGTGTTGGTGGTCTACCCACGTTGGCATTGCCCATACACATTTGCAGGAGCCGACGGCACGCACTTTCGTCGCTCCGTTTGGTTTTTTGCTCCCGGACCAAGATTGACCAATTGTCCTTGGACGACATTTTCATGCGACCTAGGGCTTGACATATCTCGGCAACCGAAGGTCGGATCGATGAACCTTCGAATCCATTGGTCTCCTGGCATGCCATTACCCCTAGGTGGCCCTCTCCCTCATGTCCTCGTGGTCCAATGACACCGTTGTACAGTCATTTCCTAAACTAGTTTTTTCCCAGTGCACTTCAATGCAAATCTGACATTGGTGGGTCAACTCTACAAAACCATAGACCGAGAAAGTGTTGGTGGTATACACACATCATCATTTCCCATACACACTTGTAGGAGCCGACGGCACGCACTTTCGTCGCTCCGTTTGGTTTTTTGCTCCCGGACCAAGATTGACCAATTGTCCTTGGACGACATTTTCATGCGACCTAGGGCTTGACATATCTCGGCAACCAGTGGTCGGATCGACGAACCGTCGAATCTGTTGGTCTCCTAGCATGCCATTACCTCTAGGTGGCCCTCTCCCTCATGTCCTCGTGGCCCAATGACACCGTTGTACAGTCATTTCCTAAACTAGTTTTTTGCCCAGTGCACCTCAATGCAAATCTGGCATTGGTGGGTCAACTCTGCAAAACCCTGGACCGAGCAAGTGTTGGTGGTCTACCCACATCAGCATTTCCCATACACACTTGCAGGAGCCGATGGCACGCACTTTCGTCGCTCTGTTTGGTTTTTTGCTCCTGGACCAAGATTGACCAATTGTCCTTGGACGACATTTTCATGCGACCTAGGGCTTGACATATCTCGGCAACCGGAGGTCGGATCGACGAACCGTCGAATCCGTTGGTCTCCTGGCATGCCATTACCCCTAGGTGGCCCTCTCCCTCATGTCCTCGTGGCCCAATGACACCGTTGTATAGTCATTTCCTAAACTAGTTTTTTGCCCAGTGCACCTCAATGCAAATCTGGCATTGGTGGGTCAACTCTGCAAAACCCTAGACTGAGCAAGTTTTGGTGGCCTACCCATGTCGACATTTCCCATACACACTTGCAGGAGCTGACGGCATGCACTTTCATCGCTCCGTTTGGTTTTTTGCTCCCGGACCAAGATTGACCAATTGTCCTTGGACGACATTTTCATGTGACCTAGGGCTTGACATATCTCGGAAACCGGAGGTCGGATCGACGAACCATCGAATCCGTTGGTCTCTTGGCATGCCATTACCCCTAGGTGGCCCTCTCCCTCATGTCCTTGTGGCCCAATGACGCCATTGTACAGTCATTTCCTAAACTAGTTTTTTGCCCAGTGCACTTCAATGCAAATCTGGCATTGGTGGGTCAACTCTGCAAAACCCTAGACCGAGCAAGTGTTGGTGGTCTACCCACGTCGGAATTGCCCATACACACTTGCAGGAGCTGACTGCACGCACTTTATGTCCATTTTGCTTTCTAGTAATGTTTTATGTTGCACTTTCCTATATATGTACATCTATAATTTGTACTCACGAACTTATGTTGGAAATATCGATCCTCTAAAGGTCCAAAGATGAACGATGGAAAGATACCAAGTTTGATCCTTTTGTGATACATGATGAGCATTATATGTTATATTAAGGTTCCATGTATTCCATTGAAATGTGATAATCATGTGCTGGGAAGAATTAAATACGTGATTGGATGAGAGTCCTCGTATAATTCATGTTGTTCGTTGAATCTTTTATGTAGTAATTTGATATTTTGCTATGTATTCATGGCTATTTCCACTCCAATGAGTTATGTCAAACGTTTTATTAGGATTTCCTAGTCTGCTATATATTGTTGAACCAATGAGTTATGTCAAACGTTGAACTAAACACATTGATGCTCTTATTGATACAAAATTCTAGTT
>LPNX010043701.1:0-128369 GCA_001517045.1 Pseudotsuga menziesii
TGTTTATGCATTGTGAAAACAAAAGATTGTTGCATGCATGTATGACTGAAAATGGAATGTGTGTTTTTGTTGAAGGTAAATTGTGAATGCTGGAGTGGTTAATTCCCTGCCTGAGAATGGACACGAATGAGCTCATGTGCCTGTTGGGGGAGGCATGAAAAATATGAAAGCCTCCTTGATGAGACTTGGACTATCATTGGGTAATTAACTGACTGATTTTAATGTCTATATTATGCTTTGTCTGATAAAATTTCAATGGTGCGTTTCACAGGTGAGAAAAGTGAAACCGGTGGTGCACATTGATCATGGCAGCAGATCAAAAGTTGTTGGACTTGGCTGGAAGTCTCCTTCAAATGATTTCCAAAACCCAAGAGAATCTTGGGGAGATGCTCAAGATACAAAGAAGGCAGAGTGAAATGAACCACCAGATTTTGCAAAACTCTATTGGTTTGCAAAGGGAGGTGAAAAGCCTTCTAGGAGCAATCGGAAAAGGAAAGGAAGGTGGATCAACAATGGGACAATCGTCCAAGCAACCCGATAAGAAACGGTCCAGGCATGAAGACTCAAAGGAAATTGAGCAGGTAAAGATGAAGTAGCCAGTGAAATGCTGGGAATGCGGAGGACATCATTTACGCCGGGACTGCCCAATGAGGGAACATGTTGAGGGCAATAGCCGCAAAGTTCCTAGACTTCGGGATCAGCTGGAAGCTGAGAACCAGCAGGACAAGTCCATGGAAGTTGAGGGGCTTGGTCGTGAACGTTCAAAGTAGATGATTGAACATGGGATAGATCTGCAAAGTTTTGAAATTTTTATGTGCAATTGTATATGTATTGTATATATGTAATGGAACACCGAGGACGGTGTTATTCCAAGGGGGAGGGGAATGTAACGTCCCGGTTTTGACCCCGTTTGCATGATGTATATAGTGTAATTAATCCTGGTGAGGAGCTAAAGGAAAAAGCCCCACCATCGATTTGGTTGTGTATGTTTCAGAAATAGGGGTAGTTGCCGATGGTATATCGTGCTATTTGGCACATTATAATGTGGCATCATGTAAATACGCACATCAAATAAAATAAACCACAACCAACTACGACAGTGCAACATTGAATGAAAAGGGAATGATTCCAAAGGATAAGGGGTGGGGGATGTCAAAGCTTGGTCTATGGGGGAAAACCCATGTGTTGCTACCTTGTTGTGTTTTTCCATATTCCCTTTTCAATCTCTTTAATGTTTGTTGAGTTAGTTGAGGGCAGTTATTGCTGAGTGGTGGTGGTTGTGGCAGGACTATCAGTCCTTGCCCACGTGTCCACTCCACCAGCGGATCCTTCCTCTTCATGTCGCATGGGGGCAGAGGAAGCATTCACTCCCCACTCTTCCATGACTCTTCCCACCCATATTTCCAACCTTCACGGTGGTGGTCTGTTCATTTTCCCTCGGATGGTCTATTCATCCACGCGCTTAGGCCATTGTCGGTTTGCCTCACGTAGAGAGACGTGCTATTCATCATTGCACAATCTGGGATTCTTGTTCTGTGCTCCTCACGCACCAGTCACGGGTCTTCTCTGGCTGTGCACGCAGCGAGCAGGTAGAATGGCCTCAAGGGCCCGACTCTGCTGGTATGTTTCATAGCCGTGATTTTAATCCATGATTTCTGCTTGCTGTTGGTTTCACCCACATAATTGGGTCGTGGTTGTTCTTCCCACGATGTTTGGGTGCTGTTGAGAGTCCAACGTCCTTCTTCCATTTCAGATGGTGTGTGTTTTCCTTCTCCCATTTGGGATTGTGTCTTTGCTTTTGCGCACAGGTGGAGAGTTTGTCCTCCCTCCTTCTCCATTCCTGTATGTACAGTTTTCTCTAGCAACTACATTGAGTAATTGTGCATTATGGGCGGTTGGTTGTTGGGTTGGCTGTTGATTGCCACAGTCATGGGCAGAGTTTCCCATGGCTATGCGGGGAGTGCTATTTGTTATCCATTGTAGACTATGGTTGTTGCCATCGTTTCACTGCGAGGTTGTGGTTGTTGATGCACCCTAGTTTTGGGTTGTTGTTGAGTTGTTTTGGCCACGCAAGGGCCAAGAACAACTCTGGTTGCCTTGTGGGATTGAGCTGTGTCTCATTTTTGGTTTGGGATTGTCACCCTATTGTTATACCTTCATCACAGAGCTAGGAATGGGTTGTCTTGCTGCAGGCATGCAGTGGTTGGTCCTTGGACTGTGCTGGCTTGGCCGATCTGTTGATGCCCTGATAAACCCAACAGTGTTGGTTTGGATGATTGTGTCCCTCGGCTATGTGTAAGCCTGCATTGACCCTTATCCTTGGAGGAATCATGCCCAGCTCGGGGGTGACAGCGTTGCTGAGAGATTGATGAGCATGCTGGCCTATGGTTGGGTGGAACATTGCAGCGATGTAGCTGGTTGCGGGCGAATTCTACATCCAACAGATAAGTAATCTTGACTGTTTTATCTCTGCAATATAGTCCATTGATGTCAATTGAATTATGATGAACATGTAAATGCTGGAATGTATGTTTGCTTCCGTTGTATGATTGAAGAATTATGCATTGAGTAACTGTGAGTGTATGAATGATGATGAATTATGCATTCTAGTATGATGGATTATGCATCTATGCATCCTGTTATGCATTATGTTTAAGTTTCTTATTTCAGCATTGATGTTTGTACATGTTTGTGGGGCTGTTTGCCCATTTGGATTGAGGTGTTGGTCACGTCCTCTTCACTGGTCGGAGGGTCGGGGACGTGACAATAAAGAAGTACTTCCAAGTGCATGATTATTCAGGAAACATGAAGGAAATAGTTTCCATATTCAATCTGAATGGAAGAGCATCCATTTGGTGGGAACACTTCAGGAAAGTAAAGAAGATCAGTGAAAGGAGACTAAAGTGGAAGCAGTTCAAAAAGTATTTCAGGCAGAAATACCTCTCCGAAAGGTATTATGATGACAAGATTAAGGAGTTCCATGAGATGAGATTGGGACATCAAACCATGGATGAATATGCAAATAAGTTTTTGGAATTGTTGAGGTATGTCCGGTACATCAGAGATGAAAAAGTGAAGGTCCAACAATTTCTGAGTGGATTGCCTCAGTCTTACAAAGACAAAATTGAGTTTTATGAACCTAGAACTCTTGAAGAAGCGATAAGGAAGGCTACGTATTGCTATGAGCAAAGAAAAGGTAAACCTGATTACCATAAAGCATGGAATGAAAAGAAGAATGAGAAGTTTGACCAAAGAAGGAAATGTTTCAAACCTTCTAGATTCAGGAATCAACAGAAGCAGCCATCCCAAGCTGCGAGTAAGCTAGTTGGAGTGACAGGTGGAAATCCTAAAGATCCACCATAGAATAAAGGTCCACTCAAATGTTGGAAATGTGAAGGACCCCACTTCCACAGATATTTTCCACTTGAGAATGAAAGTGCAAAGCCAACTTATAACATTCAGGAAGCAGAAACAGTGGGTCAAGTAGCAAGGGAAGCCCCTAGAATTTATGCAGCACTAGAGGACCACCAGGTAGATCACTAGTCAACTGTGGTTGAAGTTGCAGGTAAGATCGTTGAACAATCTGTTTCTATTTTGATTGACCCTGGTTCTACTCAAAGTTACATTACTCCTAGAGTAGTGGATGTTTGTGCTTTTAAGAAGGTAAAGCATAGAAAATATTGGTTAGTTCAACTAGCCACTGGGACTAAGAGAAAGGTCAGTGAAATAGTGGAGAAATGTCCATTGGTTATGAATGGATTGATCACTTGTGTAGATCTGAATGTTCTACTGCTTGGTTCCTATGATGTCCTCATTGGAATGGATTGGTTAGAAGCTCACAGAGTGAAACTTGATTGTTATAACAAGACTTTTGAATGCACGGATGAAGAAGGAAACCCAGTAGTTGTGAAAGGTATTCCGAAGGTGATTTCAGTAAGACAGGTTTCAACAATGCAGTTGAAGAAGTTCTGTAGGAAGGTTTTCCAGTTGTATGCAGCTCATATTCTAGAACCGACAAGAGATGAAACTCCTAGGTTGGAGGACTAGCAGGTGTTACAGAAATTCAAGGATGTGTTTCCTGATGAGATTCTAGGGCTTCCTCCAAAGAGGGACATTGATTTCACCATTGAACTTGTGCTAGGAGCAGCACCAGTGTTTAAGACACCATACAGGATGAGCACGCTAGAGATGCTAGAGTTGAAGATGCGACTGCAAGAGTTGAAGAACATGAAGAGCATTTGAAATTGACATTGCAATTGCTCAGGGAGCATCAGCTGTATGCAAAGATGAGAAAGTATGACTTCTATAGAGATAGAATTCAGTATTTGGGTCACATTATCTCAAAAGAGGGTATATCTGTGGACCCTGAAAAGATTGAAGCCATTATGAATTGGCCTACTCCAAGAAATGTGACAGATGTAAGATCTTTTATGGGACTTGCAGGATACTATAGGAGATTCATTGAAGGATTCTCCAGAGTTTATCATGCCATCACTTCTTTGCAAAAGAAGGGGATAAAGTTTGAATGGACATCAAGGTGTGAAGAAAGCTTCTAGCAGTTGAAGAGTCTTCTCACCAGTGCACCAGTATTGAAAGTTGCAGATCCAGAGAAAGATTTTGTGGTGTGTACTGATGCATGCAAACAAGGGCTTGGAGGAGTCCTTATGCAAGACAACCACGTGATATGTTACGAGTCGATAAAGCTGAAGGAGAATTAGAAGAACTATGCCACTCATGATCTAGAGCTTGTAGCCATAGTACATGCTCTCAAGATGTGGAGGCATTACTTGATGGGTAGAAGATTTGAGCTTAGGACAGACCATTGTGGTCAAAAGTATCTATTTGACCAGCCTACTCTAAATGCTTGGCAAGCAAGATGGCTGGAGTTTTTATGTGAGTTTGATTTTGAAATCAAGCACATAAAGGGAAAAGAGAATAAGGTAGCTGATGCAGTCAGCAGGAAGATGCAGGAAATGCATGTGGCATCTCTTAGTATTTTCCAGTCATATTTGAGGTAGCAGATTGTTAATCATACTCCCGGAGATAAATTGTATGAGCTAGTAAAAGACAAATTGCAGCACCAAAGTCTTGAGAAGACGTATGAGGGATATAAATTGGAATAATATGGACTTCTTACTTATAAGGGAAGAATTTATATTCCAAATGTAGCAGAGTTGATGAGAGTTGTTATGGATGAAATCCATCAAGGTTCGTATTCTAGTCACCCAGGGTACCAGAAGACAATTGCTACAGCTAGGAAGCAGTTCTTTTGGACAGGAATGAAAAAGGACATGGATGAATACATTTCAAGGTGCATGGAATGTCAACAGGTAAAAGTTGAGCATCAACATCTATCAGGTTTGTTGCCACCTTTACTAGTTCTAGAATGGAAATGGGAAGTTATTTCCATGGATTTTATTACAGGATTGTTGATGACTTGGAGACAACATGATTCCATCATGGTTGTAGTAGACAAGTTAACAAAGGCAGCACATTTTATACTAGTGAAGTATACGCATAAGACTGATGACATTGCAAAGATATTCATGAAGGAGATTTTCAAATTGCATGGATTACCTAAGGCAATAGTCTCTGACAGAGATGTCAAGTTCACTTCCAATTTTTGGAAGGGGTTGTTTGTGGATTTGGGTACAAAGCTAAACTTCAACACTGCATACCATCCTCAGATAGATGGGTAGACAGAGAGAGTTAATCAGGTGCTTGAAGATATGCTTCGCATGTATGTGATGGACAAACCAACCAGGTGGGAAGATTACTTACACTTGGTAGAGTTTGCTTACAACAATGGACATCAGGCATCCTTGGGGATGAGTTCGTATGAATCTTTGTATGGAAGAAGGTGTAGGATACCAGTGACTTGGGAAAATCCAGTGAACGGGGTTGTACTTGGACCAGAATTGCTCAAGGAAATGGAGCAAGAGGTTGTAAATATCAGGAAGAATCTGAAAGCAGCACATGACAGACAAAAAATCTATGCAGATAAGCAAAGGGTGAACAGGGAGTTCAGTGTTGGGGATCATGTTTACCTCAGAGTGAGGGCAAAGAAGAGTTCCTTGAAGCTTGGAAGTTCTGCCAAGATGTCACCTAGATATTGTGGGCCTTTTGAAGTGCTTGAAAGAATAGGGCCTGTTGCATATAGACTTGCATTTCCTGCTAGTACTAGAGCTCATAATGTTTTTCATGTTTCTTTGCTTAAGAAATATGTACATGATCCTAACCATGTGATAAATTGGGAAGTGATTCAGGTGGAACCCGAGGGAGAGTTCCAAATCGAGCCAATGCGTATCCTCGACAGGAAGGTCACAATGCTCTGGAATCGAGCCATAGGGCAGGTAAAGGTGCAATGGGAACACTATGGACCTGAAGAGGCTACGTGGGAGATGGAGGATTCCATGTGATTGGCACATCCATTTTTGTTCAATTCTGTGGAACATTGAGGTGGTACCAGTGTAGAATTTTATTCAAATTTTGTAAACCACTGAGGACAATGCTATTTAAGGGGGAGGGGAATGTAACACCCCTGTTTTGACCCCAATGCATTAAATATACATGATATATATATACATTTAAATAATCATGGTGCGGAGCTAAAGGCCAAGGCCCCATCATCGATTTGGTTATGTTATGTTTAGGATTGGAATTGTCACCGATGGTATATCGAGACATACGACACATATTAAATTGTGGCATCATGTAAATGTGCTTTTTAATTAAATGAACCCAACCAGCTACGTTCACTACAACCAAATTGAGAAGGGGCATGATTTCCTAAGGGTAAGGGTAGGGATGTTAAACCTTGAACCCATGGGGGAAAAGCCATGTGTCACCACCTTGTTTGATTTTCTCACCTTCCCTTGCCTCATTCAACCACCACCTTAATTGTTCTGTTGTAGTTGAGGGCATCTATTAGTTGGCAGGAATACCACTATGCTCACGCCTGTATTCTCTCCACGACGACACTCTCTCCAGCGCTGACGGTTCAGTTTCCTCATGCAGGCTGAGGTAAAAGGACCCACGATCCATTGTTTGGGGGTTCATTGTTTTCTCCCTTTTCTCTGGGATTGATAGTGGGTGAGATTTTCTTCCTCCCTTTCATGTAGAAGGATTGTTCCCTTTCTGTCTTGCGCTCCTGATCGGGCAGAGTAATGTCTTGGGTGTTCATCGTTGAACTGTGACTGTGGGCTGCGTCTTTTCCCTCACGTACAGAGTGGGAGTCTATTCCTTCCCCATTTTCTACCTGTGCAAGTTATCCAATGATTGCATTGAGGATCAGGTGTTGTGGTTTCCTCACTAATCGCTGGTTGTAGTCTCCTCCACGTATTGTTGACTGTGTTTTTCCTTTACAAAGTAGTATCTGCTGTATATTGCTGTGGTTTTCTCTTGTGGTTTGTTGGCTGTTGTTTCCCCACTTTTGTTGGATGAGTTACCTTTGTGATTTGGGTTGCTGTGGATCAATGTGGAATCATTTTTGCCACGATAGGGCCAAGAACGATTCAGGGACTTATTTTCCCTTGTCAAAGCTTTAGTTGTGGATTTGTTGCAAGCACGCAGTGATTGGTCTTTGGACTGCATTGGATTGGTGATGAGGGCATGTTGTACTTGAAAAACCTGGTGTGTTTGGGAACCACAAAAACAGAAATAGAGGGCTGGATTTCTTCTCCACAACCCCTTAATAGCATTGGAAGGGAGGTCAGGGTCTGAGCGACTGTGTTGCAGAGAAAGGATTGATTTCCTTGTGTCGGGTGTGTGTGGGTGTCCTAGAAGATAGGCGGGTTCTTGTGTAGGTTTCCATAGCTCTTTAATAAGCTCAACAGTTTAGTATTTAGCCCTTCCCAGCTCCTAAATGGCCTGATAAACCCAACGCTGTTGGCTTGGCTGATCTGAGGTTCGCCTGATAAACTCAACTGTGTTGGCTTGGCTAAACTGTGTACCCTTGTGGTGTTGTTATCCTTGGATATGTGTAAGCCTGTTAGTTCCTTATTCCTTGGGGAATCATTCCCGACTCGGGGGTGGCAGCGTTGCCGAGAGATTAAGGAGAACACGGGCCTATGGTTGGGTGGAACGTTGCAGCGACGTAGCTGGTTCCGGGACAAGTTCTCATTAAGATAAGTATTCTTGACTAATCTATTTTGCATTCCTATTTATTGCTAATGAATAATGATGATGTGCATGTTGAATGCTGAATTGTATATGAATGCATGTTGTTTGTTTTCGCTATGTATATGAATGATTAATTCATCGTAGTAGGTTTTATGTTTTTAGGCATTTTTCTTCAGCATTATATGTATGTATATGTTCATGAGGCTAGATGCCCAGATATTTGATGAATGGTAGCATCGTCTTCACCGGTCAGAGGGTCGGGGACATTACACATTCACAAGTAAATACAACATCTATATAGAAGACTTCTACATAACTGCAATATAAACCAGGCTTCAAACAAAACTAATGAACATAAACATAATATAAGTCCAAAACATAGCTCCATATAGACATTAATCATTCATAAAACAAAAATGTCTTACACATAAAGTATTGTAGGTTTGCATAAGTTCTAGTCTCTTGACTCCCATGTGTCCTCCTTTTCTTTAGCAAAGCTTTACAATATATAGGAAAAGAAACCCAAAATAGTTTTTTTCTATATACACTTTCCTAGCATAGAATTATACCAAAATAGAAAATTTCAAGCTAACTAAATTAAAGTTTAAAACAACTTAATTATGACAGGTGTCTCTTCTAACTGAACTGAATCATCAAATCAAGACCTTCTAGCGATGGGTTCAAATATTTGTTTGTCAACGTATTTGATTCTGACTCTTTGCATATTTCAATATAGCATGCCTTGGGATGCCTATATAAGTTGGAAAGAACCTTGCATACTTCATCAATCTCATGCTTCTCAACATCAAAGACTTTCCACCATGGTGGGTTCTTAGGAAGGGGTACCTGAAATCGGTGAGACATACACATAATGTTGTCCACAAGCTGTCATTTTCCAAATTGCAAGCCTCTTACATCAATTCTGGAGGTGCTTCCGCTTGAGGTAGACAATTCAAGATGAATTTATGTGGATTTTCAACATGGAAAAGAAAACCTATCTCTTTCAATAGGTTTCTTTCTGTTCAGTTCAAATCTATCTTCAACTGTGCATTTTTTAGAATGGGGTTCAAGTGGTTCCAGTGAAAAATTCTCTCTCTTTCATTTCATACAATGAAGCACATTCAAAACCTTCTGAATCCTTCGAGGACTTTCTTCAAGATTTGCCGCAAGCCAAACACAACTTGCCGCAACACGCTTGACATTGAAGCGTGCAAATGATTTTTTTTAAAATAGAATTGATGGAGCAGAACTTGGACTATTTCCATGAGTGCTTGTGGTAATCCAAGAAAAATTTTGTTTTCTTGAATCAATTCGCATCCATATAGATGGAGCATTGTCTCTGTTTCTTGGTCATTTCCATCTTTACGTGATAGTGAGTTCACAATCTGCTTGTCTGCCACATAGAATGTGTCAATTGCTGTGTAAATCATGAAGATGATGATAGTGGTGGATGATAATTGATGTGCAACACCTCGAATGAACTTTTCTAACAATGGTCACTCTTCTATATTAGAATCCCTCACCTCTTCCAGATCACTGAATACCTTCTACATATAGGAAGTGTTCAAGTTAATTTGCATGGAAAATTCCTTAGCCTTGTACCCTTGAACATTCAATATAACATGGTTGAAGTGATCACGAGGGTGAATTCATGACACATAACCCAATTTCATGACATCTGCACTTGCAGGAAGAGCTTGAGCTATCCATTTTGCAAGTTTGTTTGCGTTGTTCTTGAGCTCAGTTACCAAAACATACACCTTGTTGAGTTTCTAGTTTTTGATGCCAAACAAATCCTGAATACTTTGGATCAAATTCATTCAAATAATTCAAAGTGAGAAATTGTGATTACCCCTTAAATCCAAAACACTGTGGACTTCACATCTTGCAACTAGTGCTACGTCCTCATCCAATTTCCAGTTCCTGTATCGATAGGCAACCGATGCCACCTCGTCTCCTTCAGAGGAAAATGGATTAGGTTCCTCGAACCCCACCTTATTTCCATCTCTAATTAAGACCTACTATGAGAAGTTCTGGTTGATATATGCTTCCTCGACACTTAGAGAATGTGCAGAGTTGATATTTTCCTTTTCTTCAGGCAAAGGCTCTTGGGATGTCTCATTTACATACAACAAATATAACTGAGACCCATCTCTTTTTTCAAAGAATAGCTTATTTCCCACCTTCTGAACAATAATGTCCCATGAATAGACTGACTGTGGAGAGCACATCAACGTAGGCAGGATTGTATCTGTGACAAATACAGTAGCTGTGCTTCTTTGAAGATGAATCCCTATTATCATCTCGCCTTTCCTTCTGTTCTAGAGAGAATCTCTCTGATATCCGAGATGAATGTCAGTTGTTTCCAGAACCTGATTTATTGTCTTTGTTATTCACAAGATCTACTAATCATATTCAGCTTTTAATCTTGTGCATAGATTTTCTTTGAATTTATTCAACAATTAAAAACCCTCTTTGATCTTTGGGAATTCTGGAAATGGTTATCACTATTTGCACCAAATGATAAGGTAGGTTTTTTACTCAGTACAAACCAAAACCAAATGTCAATCCTTGAATAGGAACAAAATCTGAAGCATGTTTGCATAATAATGGCACCTGCACATAGATTTGACCTTCAGAAAGCTGGCAGCGTACATGCATTTTAAATAACTGTCATGCGTTGCCATCCCATGTTAATAACCATATACAATATTTGAATTAAGTTTTAAACATCTATTGGAGCTTGGATAAAGAAACTTAATATATATGTAATGCATGAAATAAAAGGAAAACTAACCCAAAGTTTTAAAGAAAAATTAAAAAAAATCAAGAACAAGAGAGAGTCTAAAGTAAACAATCAACTATAGAAAAAGGATAGAACAAACCTAAGACAAACACCTCCTGAACCATATTTACTTGCATCAGTACAAACTAGAAAATCTTTGTTAGGATCAACAATTCTTAATATAGGTGTCATTGTCAATAGAAGTTTCAATTTATCAAAGCTATCTTGACATTCTTGACTCCACACAAATTTAACACCTTTATTTTGTAAAGTGGTTATAGGATTAGCTATTCTTGAAAAAATATCTATAAATTTGCGATAATACCCTATTAGTCCCATGAATGACCTAATGTCATGTACCCTTCGGTACGGTCCATTCTATAATAGCCTTAACTTTAGCAGGATCATCTACTACACCTTTTTCTAAGATAACATGTCCCAAATAATGTACTTCCTTTTTATAAAAATCATATTTACTAAGTTTTGTGTATAGTTTATGTTCTCTTAGGTTTTGTAAAACCATTTGTAAATGCTCCTCATGTTCTCTCTCATTCTTTGAGTAAATTAAAATATTGTCAATGAACACTAGCACAAATTTGTCCAAAACTTTGCTTAACACATTATTCATCAGACTCATAAAAGTTGTAGGAGCATTGGTTAGTACAAAAGGTATAACAACCAATTCATAATGACCGTATCTCGTTCCAAATGCAGTTTTATGGATGTCTTCTTCTTTAACACGTACCTGATGATAACCTGATCTAAGGTCAATTTTTGAAAAAATATTGGCCGCTCTGACTTGATCAAGAAAATTGTCTATTCTTGGTAATGGATATTTGTTTTTAATTCTCATTTTGTTTAGTTTCCTATAATATATACACATTCTAAAATTTTTGTCTTTATTTTTAACAAAAAAAATTGGTGCTCCCCAAGGTGACACACTGGGTCAAATATACTTATTGTCAAGCAACTCTTGTAGTTGCATCCTTAGCTCTTTAATTTCGAGAATACTCATACGGTAAAGAGATCATGATTAGGTGTAGTTTTAGACATTAAATCTATAGTAAAGTCTAAATCTCTCTTAGGAGGTAGTTGGGTTACCCAAATGTCAAATTTTCATCCTATTTTCCCTTCACTATTCCTCACATCCATCCCTATATAGAAATATTGACAAAAAATTTAGACTTTTTTCAAACACTTAGTTTAGCCTGATTTCATACTTAAAAATTGTCATTAATAAAAACGCCTCTCATGCATTTAAATCAATAACCCGACAAGATGAAACACTGAAACTAAGTCGGTAGGAGCGGAAAAATCACATAAAAAATAACATACTGATAAACCCATAAAAAAATAGAAATTTGGTGAATGTGACCCTAGAAAAACCCCACCTTGGGGAAAACCAGTCCAGGAGAAATTATATTGCATCATTTATCAGGCAAAAAATTAATTTACAACATTTATTTCAACATTAAATGATTGTACCAGATTCCTCAATTTTTGTTCCCTCCTTGATTTCTGTTCCTAGATGAAAGTATGACTTGTACAGACTGTACGAATTTCCATGCCCATAAATTTTGTTCTTCTTCTTGAAAGTCATGTCCATAAATTTTCTCGAAATTTGTGCCACTATTGTAGCGTACGTAATGTATGGAACAATATAACTCAACATAATTAAATGCCTTAGGAAATGTTCCTAGTTCCTTGGGATTTGTGTCCACTTGAGAAAAATATAGCTCCGTCTCTCTCTGAAAATAACCCAGGCAAAAAATTGATCACTCTTGGAAATGATTTCCTTCAACTTGTCTTGGACACTACCCTAGGCTCTCTCTTATAGCCTGAGAGTGACTTTTCACCTTCCCCATTCCCTAAATCCAAAGGCCAAGATTAAATATTTTCTTTTCAAGATCAAGGGTTGAGAAACTCCACACCCAAAAGCGATTACATTTAATTTTAATAAAGTCACCTTTACTTTATGAAACAAGTGCACTTTATCTCATAAAGTCACTTTATAAAATTAAAAGAATGGAATACTTTATAAAAAGTCCCATTTACATAAGAGTCACTTTAAACTTTATAAAACAACATTACAAAGTAAAGTAGTCTAGCTAGTGCATGGTCACTTTCGCATACAAGATAAAATCATGCAGAGTACCTCAAGAGTTAAATCTCTAACACTCCCTCTTAGTGAGGGAGGTACTCACTGCCATCATCAACGAGTCCCATCCTCAAATCCATCACACTGTTCACTATAGGAGCTCCCGTTGAACTTGGACCCAACACTACTACCTGCAGTGAACTCCAATTTGAAGATAACCTTTTGGAAGCCACCCTGAAGCCTGAGATCCTAGGTGAATCAATTCTCCACTCTTGTGCATTGGTTCGCTCATGCTAGATGAGCCTCATTCTGGTACTCATAAGAGACTCCATCTCTTCCATCAAAACTCCAAATTGTACCCTTAGCGCCACTGCAGCTTCAGGAGCGTCGTGTTCCTCGTCTCACTCATACCCTGTGGGATGTGCACTGAAATTGTAAATCTAACTGAACCGATCACCAATCAACTATGGATTAATTAGCCCCACTTTCTTCGAGTATATATAAACATGACCCATATCATCTCTATCTAGAAAAATTTACACATGTCCCCTCCAGAATAATGTCGAATACCCTGCATCTTCCAAGGTTGAGACCAAGATCAAGTTTACCCTCATCCCTAGAACAAAGAGAACCCCATCCTGATCAATGTATCCCCCATGACTAAGTTTGCATCTAACATTTCCAACTCCATGCACTGCATGTTCCTGTCCCCCTTTTGACTAAACGAACCGATCAAGACCAGTCTAAGAAATTATACAGAATATATGCCATATTTCGGTCATATGATGTGAGGATCCACTGTCAACATACCAAGTACCATTCTGAACTAATCCATTTCTACCGACAATAGAAATAAGGGAGAACAATGAGAACTCCTCGAATCTTCTCTCAAAGTCCTCTTTTTTGGTGTAGCTGCAACAATTGTATCTTTCTCCTCCTCCTCCTTCTTATTCTTAGGACACTTAGAAGAAAAGTGTCCATACTGGATGCAAGAAAAAAATCAAACTTTTCTCAAGTCCTTCTTGGACTTCTTCTTTCTCTTAGCAGAAAGAGAAACATTCTCTTCATTAACACCCTCCTTCTATCCACCGCCTTGTGATCCTTCCTAGATCTCCTCTTGAGTCAAATCATCCCATAATCTGTTCCAATATAAACGTTTTTCTCAAGAAACCACACAATTGACAAAGACTTCCCATTCCTTAGTGAATCCTTTCAAGACTATTCTCACTAACTCAGAATAAAAAATGACTTCTCCAACTGCAACTAGCTCATCTTTTATCTGGGTCACCCAGGTAAGAAAAGAAGTCACACTCTCACCCTTGGTCATCTTGGTTCCTTGAAATTTTCCCTTGAGAGACAATTTTTGGTTCTCATTCTTATCCTCATACAAGAATTTTAATGTATTCCACATATTATAAGCAATCTTCTTCTCAACTACATGTGGTATTAGGTGGCCTCTTATACCATTTAGAATCAACCTTTGGGATTTGGCCTCTTTTACCTCATGCATATCCAAAGCAACATGATCAGTATAAGGAGGAGGAGTTACCATGGTGCTAACTATGATCCATAGTTGTTAGAACAGTAATCCATCATTAGTACCTTAGTTACACTAGTTAGTCAATTTTATTGCTTTTTTAAGCTTTAATACACTATGAGGTGGGTTAGGGGTGCTTAGGTGGACATATGCCATGTCAAGTTGAGGTTCTATGACCCACATGGGTACTATAGCCTAGTAAGCCAGCCACATATGCACAACCATAATTTTTTGTGTGCTCACATTCATTGAATGTGGACAGGCAAGTTGACTTGGGGCGCTAGAGTGGGATTTTGCCCAAATTTGACTTGATTTGGTGCAATTAATGTTGCATTGAGACTCTAAACCATCCCGTTTTCCACAAACATGCTATCCAAGGTGTAATAATTGACCCAACACACATCATCCATGCCACTTCAGAAATTCGTGGCCATTTGGAGAGATTTGGGACGATATTGGCTCACCTAGGGGGGTTTGATGCCAATTTGGAAATTTTGGGATTTTTGCTCACAATTGGATTCCAAAGCCATTAGAAACTCTTATGATGTATTTATAAACCTGTTAATAACAATTTCAATGTTAGACAGTCCAAATTTATCTTGTTTCCAACTATCATTGTGTGTAATTTAATTGTAATTTGATGGTTTTTGTTGAATCTTGCACCCAAATTTGATTTGTGAACCTCAATACCGCTACGATTCTCCTGTGGTTTGAATTAATCACTTTATAGTTCAAATTTATCACATGGTATCAGAGCTATTTGGATATTTTTAAGTTGCAGACCAAATTCTTAGTGGATTTGAGCTGCTTTGTTAGTGACTTCTAGATAAAATCGAATTGCTGAGTGTAACCTAGTTAGCAATTTCACCACCATCAGCGTAGGTAGTAATGTAGGCTACCCACATCATGCTAACACCTTTCAAATTCTTTGAATGGAAGGCAGATATGGTGATTCAATTGAGAGCCAAGGGGCTTTTCAGAGTTATTATGGGCACTGAAGTGGAACCAAATTCCGCTGTAGAAAAAGCCAAGTATTTTAACAAATTGGATGAAGCATATGGTTTGCTGTGTCTGAGCATATCAAGAGAGTTGTTGTTCCACCTTGACAGTTTGACATCACCAAAGGAGGTTTGGGAGAATCTTGAGTCTCTATTTGGAAAAACTAACGAGCTACGTGGTCACCAGCCTGAGAATGAGTTGATAAGCTTGAGCCCAATGCACTTTGACACAATCCAGGACTTTTCCACCAATTTCAAATCACTTGTATTGCTGTTAAAACAATGTGGGATTGAGAAGAAGGAAGATCGACTGATCTTGTCTATACTTTTGAAGTTATGGCCAGAGTTCTCAGTCTTTGTGAGCACATTTCACTCAGGCAAACTCACCTTTAGAAACTGGCAAATGCCAAGTCTGGAAAGTTTCATGGATTCACTCACTCAAGAGCAGGACAAATTGGTCCAAATGGGTTCCATCAAGACCAAATATCAAGCAATGGCAGCAGGGGTTTCAAATTCAGCAAAGGGAAAACCCAAGTCAAGCAATTCGAAGTTGCCGGACAAGAAGAAATCAGAAAAACCCAAATCTAGTGAGGGATCTATGAATCCACCCAAAGAAAAGGAGAAGAAAGGAAAAGAGAAGGAGAAATGCTCTTATTGCCACAAGGGATTGCATCCATAAAGCTCATGCATAAAGAAAACCATAAACACCATGGCACAACTGCTGGAAAAGAACAACATTCCAGTTCCTGACAGTGTTAGGAAGAAAGATGGAAACTCCAGTTCAAGTGCAGGCAAGGAGAAATGTCATGCATTAGTGGTAGGTACTTCTAATTCCTCATCCTTTATTATTGATTTAGGTGCTTCTAGGCATATGGTATCCAGGAGAGAATTCTTCTCCTCCATGAGTTTGAATGCTGGCCCAACAGTTCGAATGGGAGATGATTCTGAACTCTAGACCAGAGGGATTGGGAGAATTGATTTAGACCATGGGTTCTTCAGTGATGTACTGTATGTACTAGACCTTGCAGCAAATTTGCTATCAGTATAACATATGACCCATACAGGAGAGCCAAAGATAGTAATCTTTACTCCTGACTCTGTAGAGATTTTTGAAATCTCAACAGACCAACTTGTTGCAGTTGGGTATGTTGATCATCATGAGAGAATGTAAAAATTATCTAATTTCCTCCCTACTTCCAGTGATCAAGCAATTCACTCACATGCCATTGAGGTTTCCAAACTATGGCATGAGAGGTTTGGCCACATGAATTACAGATATCTCCAAACATTTCACAAAGAAGGAATGCTGGAAGGTCTTCCACAAATTCAGCCATCTACTGGAGCATGTATTGGATGTGTGATTGGGAAGCATCCTGAGCAAAGCTACGAGAAGGGGAAGGCAAGGAGAGAAACACAACCACTTGGGTTGGTGCATTATGATCTGATTGGTCCACTACCCACTCCCTCATATGGTGGATCTAGGTATGTGCTTACATTTATTGATGACTACTCTCGATTTTACTGGGTGTATTTTCTGAAATTAAAATCTGATGTGTTTGAGCAACTCAAAGTTTGGAAAGCACTAGTACAGAATTAGAGTGGGAAGAATATCAAAGTCCTTAGGACTGATAATGGAAAGGAATATGTGAATAAGAATCTACAACAACTTTGTGAGGAGTGTGGCATCCAAATGCAATACTCAACTCCCTACACACCACAGCAAAATGGTGTGGCAGAGAGAAAGAATATATCTCTCAAAGAGATGGCAACTTGCATGATAGAAGTGAGGGAACTTAATCCAAAGCTATGGGATGAAGCCATCAGTTGTGCTGCTCACATACAAAATAGATCCTTTCACAAATTAGTGAAATGGATGACACCCTACAAGGCATGGTTTGGTGAAAAACCAGATGTCTCAAATTTCAGGATATTCGGGACAAAAGCATGGGAAATAATTCCATTAGAGAAGAGGAAATTCTTGCAGCCATAAAGCAAGGAGTGTCTCATGGTTGGATATGGTGAGGACACCAAAGTTTACAAGCTCTTTGACACATCCACAGGAAAAAATTTTGTTGAAAGAAGTGTCAAATTCAGAGAAAATCCAATTCCAGACTTTGAACTTGCACTGGGGGATTGCTCCTCTCCTCAACCATTCGAACATGTAAGTGATGAAAAATGATATATTTTTTTTCTGATAATTATGATATGAATGTTGCTAAAGATGATATTTATATATATGACTCACCATATAGGCCCAAATGGACTGAAAAATTTGTGCAAGAAGCTGGGGAATTGGCAAGAAATCCCCAGCAGCCTAGGAAAACTAGATCACAAAATAGTAAGGCTTCATTTGCAAGTGATAGTGTTCTTGCTGAGCACTGTTACATGCTGATCAGTTCTGACCCACAGACATATCAACAAGCTTGTATAGACCCAATATGGAAGTCATCAATGGAAGATGAGCTTCAATCCCTCCAAGAGAACAATACATGGGAATTGGTTCCCCTTCCTCCCAAGAGGAAAGTTGTTCAATGTAAATGGGTCTACCAGACCAAAAGTGATGCCATTGGTTCTGATATAAAACATAAGGCTAGATTAGTGGCTAAGGGCTATTCTCAGATCCATGGAGTTGATTACACAAAGAATTTTGCACCAGTTGCAAAGATGGACTCAATTAGACTAGTTCTTGCACTAACAGCTAGTAAGTGTTGGGAGGTTCACCACATGGATGTAAAGAGTGCTTTCTTGCATGGTGAACTACAGGAGGATATATATATGTATCAGCCTGAATTTTTCTAAGATGATCCTTAATTAGTATGCAGGATGAAAAAATCACTGTATGGACTCAAGCAAGCCCCTAGGGCTTGGTATGCAAAAATAGATGCTTTCTTGCTTTCAATTGGCTTCACAAGATGCAAATCAAATCCTAATGTGTATTTGTAGAAAAATGATGTTAACTTGCAAGTCATTGTTTTTTATGTTGATGATATTCTTATTATAGGTTGCTGCACCAATTCAATTGGCCAAATTAAGAAATCTTTGCACAATGAATTTGCTATGACAGACCTAGGATTGCTAAGGCAATTTTTGGGCTTAGAAATTGAGAAAAATGGTAAGGGCATCATGATGAGTCAACCACAATATGATTCAGACCTACTAAATAAGTTTAATATGGCTGAGTGTAAGGCATCCAAGTCTCCCTTTCTTTCTGGTATTAAATTGCATGAATTTGGCAATTCCCCAATGGTGGATATCACACTCTATAGGCAACTAGTGGGAAGCTTGATCTACCTCACTCATACAAGACTTGATTTGTATTATGCTGTGAGTGATATAGAAAGACACATGCACCAGCCACATGAGCTCCATTGGAAGGCTGCTAAAAGAATTCTTCAGTATCTCCAAGGAACTAAGAAATTCAGAGTGCTTTACACAGCTAGTTCCTCACTTCAACTAGCTGGATTTTCTGATTCAGATTGGGCCGATGATCCAATTAACAGAAAGTCAACATCAAGTTTTGTCTTCATGTTTTCTGAGGTTCCTATTTTCTGTTCAAGTAATAAACATCACACCATCTCACTTTCATCAACAGAGGCTGAATATAGGGCAACAATCAATGCTACAACTCAGTGTGTTTGGTTGCAGGGAATTCTTCAGGAGTTTGGTGTCACAATTGATTCTCCAACCAACATTTGGGTGGATAATCAGAGTGCCATCAATATATCTATTGATCTATTATAGAGGCAGAGGAAAAATCACATAGAGATTCACATGCATTACATTCGGGGCTTAGTGCATGACAGGGTGATCTCACTGCAATATTGCCCATCCACCGAGCAAATTGCCGACATTTTTACCAAGGATTTCATTGAGAAGACCTTCACTTACCTGAGATGTTTGCTTGGGGTGAGTGAAGGATGGAAATTTTTTATTATATCATTGCAGGTCCAATCCCATGTCCATTCTTGAGGGGAGGTTTTTTCCATGTGGTTTTCCTTCTTTCCTCGGTTCACATGGAGAAATAAAAATTGAAATTTCTGATTATGTACTTGAGGTGACTGCAACCATTGTTGCCAAGGCCTTCATAATTTTGTGAGCATACTTAGTTGTTGTATTAAGGGAGGGTGTTAGAACAGTAATCCATCATTAGTACCTTAGTTACACTAATTAGTCAATTTTATTGCTTTTTAAGCTTTAATACACTATGAGGTGGGCTAGGGGTGCTTAGGTGGACATATTCCATGTCAAGTTGAGGTTCTATGACCCACATGGGTACTCCATCCTAGTCATCCAGCCACATATGCATAGGCATAATTGCTGGTCTGCTCCCATTCATTGAATGCGGACAGAAAAGTTGACTTGGGGTGCTAGAGTGGGATTTTGCCCAAATTTGGCTTGATTTGGTGCAATTAATGTTGCATTGAGACTCTAAACCATCCATTTTTCCACACCCACACCGTCCAAGGTGTAATCATCGAACTAGAACACATCATCCATGCCACTTCAGCAATTCGTGGCAATTTGGAGATATTTGGGACGAGATTGGCCCACCTAGGGGGGTTTGATGCCAATTTGGAAATTTTGGGATTTTTGCTCAAAATTGGCTTCCAAAGCCATTCGAAACTATTATGATGTATTTATAAACCTGTTAATAACAATTTCAATGTTAGACAGTCCAAAATTATCTTGTTTCCAACTATCATTTTGTGTAATTTAACTGTAATTTGATGGTTTTTATTGAATCTTGTACCCACATTTAATGTGTGAACCTCACTAATGCTCCTAGATTCTCATGTGGTTCGAATTACTCACTTGCTGGTTCAAATTTCTCACAATGGTATATTTTCCTTGAGAGCAAAAATCATCCCGACTTTCCACTACAAGTAGTTGGACATACCATCCAACCGATCCTCATATCTAGTAAAATCAACCATCTCTGCTGTCAAATAAAATAATAGACCATCAAAAGAACAAGATTTTCACTCTTCCCCACCACCTGCAAGTCACATTCAGATAAGGTCTTCCAATATACAAGTTGGTAAAAAAAACAACAAGAACCCTTTCCCAACAACTCAACAATCTTGTTGTACCCACAATCAACTGTAATCACAGAGCCTCAACTCTGATACCATGTAGAAATATTGACAAAAAATTCAGACTTTTTTCAAGCCGCTAGTTTACCCAGATTTCAGACTTAACTTGTCATTAGTAAAAACACCTCTCATGCATTTAAATCAATAACCCAACAAGATGAAACACTGAAAAAGTCTGTAGCAGTGAAAAAATTACATAAAAAACAATAGACTGATAAACCCATAAACAACAGAAATTTGGTCAATGTGACCCTGGAAAAACCCCACCCTAGGGAAAACCAGTACAAGAGAAATTTTATTGCAACATTTATCAGACATAAAATTAATTTACAACAACATTTATTTCAGCATTAAATGATTGTACTAGATTCCTCTATTTTCGTTCCCACCTCGATTTTTGCTCCCAATTGAAAGTATGACATGTACAAATTGTATGGATTGTACGAATTTCGTGCCCATATTTTGTTCTTCTTCTCGAAAATCGTGCCTATATTTTTTTTCAAAATTTGTGCCATTGTTGTATCATATGGAATGTACTGAATAGTACAACTCAACATAAATAAATTCCTTGGGAAACATGCTAAACTCCTTGGGATTCATTCCCACTAGAGAAATTTTTTTTCTCCTTGGGATTTGTGCCCACTTGAGAAAAATACAACTTTCTCTCTCTTTGAAAATAATCCAGCCAAAAAAATGCTCACTCTTGGAAATGCTTTTCTTCAACTTTTCTTGCACACTACCCTAGGCTCTCTCTTATAACTTGAGAGTGACTTTTCACCTTCCACATTCCCTAAATCCAAAGGCCAAGATTAAATATTGCATTTTCAAGATCAAGGGTTGAAAAATTCCCCCCCTGTTAGTGCCAGAAATTGTTCTCAGACTACTAGAAGAACAAGCCAACACAATCTCAATAGTAAAATTAAGTAAAATAGGTTTTAGGGTTTTTGTTTATGGTTTTAGTTTTAGAAACTTCATTAGCAAGAAGGAAATAAACATCCAGAAGCTAGTACAAAAATGAATCATGCAAGTTGGATAAACTGGGGATCAAACACATCCCAATAAGCCATAAACATTACACATGAAATACTAATTCCACCCACAGGCTACAAGCATNTTACACAGGAAATGAAATTGTAGATTGAGAAATCAACCAGATCAGAAATGAAAAAGAATGATAGGTAAAAGGGCTTATTAGTTTATATATAATCAATAACAGTCATCCACTTACATAAGAGTTATAAATGCTAGCTTGAAAAATCAAATCTCCAAAGCCTCTCCTTGAGTGAAAAATCCCAACCAAAACTGTATGTTTGTCTTCCTTTTATCATTACAAAAGTAAAGTAGTTCCATAACTACCTTCTAGGTCAAAAGTTGAAATAGTTACATCAATTAGTTACATGATAACTCAAAATCTTTAAAGACAATTAACCCAAAAATAACAAATTGGATTTGGGGAAATTTGGCGAATTTATCAAAATTTGGGTCTCAAAGACGTCTTCACATCTCTCGATCTGGGACACCTGTGTAAAAAATGAGAGAGTTTTTTTTAAATGAGTATGTAATGAACAAAAACCTCTTTTGTTTTTTCAAAATTCCCCTTCAATTGATTGGAATACGTGCTGAAAATATGTGACTAAAATAGAAAATTATTAAATAATTCAAACCCTGAAAATAGGCCACAAAGATGAATTCGAATCGCTCAAACGATAATAGCTGTTGCAAAAATGAGAGAGGTTTTTGTGGATGAGTCAGTTTTGGACAAAAACCTCTTTTGGTTTTTCTGAATTCGTTTCCAAGTATTTGTAATCGACTCCCAATGACAATGACAAAAACAGGAAAAACATAGCTGCTACAGGAATCTCCTCATCAAAATATTTCACAAAGGACTAAAAATGAGGGTTAGATTATAAATCAAAACTTGGAATAAAATTTTATTATAAGTTTTTGAAAGCTTAAAGATGTACATATTAAATAATAAGCCCAAAAGACAAACCTTAAAACTAAAATAATGAAATAATTCAACTATTAAAAGCATTAAATCCAACCAAAATTGTTGATTGTAAAAAATTCTTAAAATCAACATAAAATGTAAAATCATTTTAAACCAACGGTTGAAAATTAGGACAAAAAAACCAGATAAAATAAGAACAAGATCTAGTTATAACACCCCCAAAAAGCTGTTACATTTTATTTTAATAAAGTCACTTTTACTTTATGAAACAAGTGCACTTTATCTCATAAAGTCACTTTATAAAATTAAAACAAGGTAATTCTTTATAAAAACTCCCATTTACATAAGAGTCACTTTAAACTTTATAAAACAACATTACAAAGTAAAGTAGCCTAACTAGTGCATGGTCACTTCCGAATACAAGACAAAAGCATGCGGAATGCCTACATAGCCAAATATCTAACACAGTATTCATCATTCCATTAACCATTCCTTATACCATTTTCATAAATAAATATGGGTTCCCTTATTATTTTCAAATTTATTTATTTTTAAGTATTTTAAGAGAATTTATGATTAATTTTAGAAAATTAACATGTTTATATTTATATCTTAAAGTTTTGTGCGCTTTGTGACGTGTAGGAATATTTGAAGATTTTCAACAAAAAACACTTCTCAAATATTTCCTCTACCTTTTCAAGATTTGGAGATAATTATTTAAGATCATTAAAAAAAAAACATCATCAGAGGATTAGTGAGGATTTGAAGGGATAAATATTTTACAATTATGGAAAATAGGTTGAAAGAAAAGTGGATTTACATTTAAGCTCTTTTCAAAGCAAGTCATGTATAAATAAGAGTGCTCTCTCTTCATTTGAGAGTAGTGGAGGCCTCTCTAGAAATAGAGAAATAGAGAAATAGTTTATCTTTTTGAGAGTTAGTCATGGATTTGATCCTTTTGGAATGGATTTGATGTTTTAGAATAAACATTTTGATTTCTCCATATTGATTTTGATTTATTTATTATGAGTTAGTGGTGTTGATTTTATGTGAGGTCACATGTCAAATGTTAATTGTTTTGGATTAGTTTATTTCATGCAATTTTATGCTTTCTTAGTTAAATTTATTTTATGTAATTTCATGCTTTCCTAGATTAGATTTGTTTTCATGCCATTTCCTTCTTTCGTAAACTAGATTCAATTTCAGTCGCATGTGTTTTCTTAGATTAATTTAGTCGCATGTTTTCTAAGTTTTCAGTCAAATGTGTTTTCAATTTCATTCGTATGGAATATTAGATTAAGTTAGTGGTACTTTGACCCTGCATATATTTTGTTTGTAATTCACACGTTTACACTCTCCTCGGGTTGACAATTTAAATCGTTGGATAGTTTATTAATGGTTTAATACTTTTCACCAACATTTTGGTGCCATTAACGGGGACTCCAAACCCTAAACTCCATCTCTTCATTCTCTGTGTGAAGAAATTCTTTTGGTGGTGCGTTGTAGTGTATCTCTCTTAGCTAATGCATTGAAGTGGTGTAAACTATCTATCCATCCTATGTACTGTAGCACGTCATCCATATACATCTTGATGTTGCAATTATTAGGAGAATAGTCTACATCACGAGTTGGATATTGTTTTGTGCCATTTCTTAGCTTCCAACGAACTCAATAGACCGTGAACCCTAGATAGGTACATGAAATAATTTGGAGTGTAACTATTGTTATGAATTTTTTGGTTTCGTCTTGATGCATGAATCTCGAGTGTAGAACGTGAGTTGCTCAACACCATGGAAAGACCAGTGTGGAGACTCTTTGCCGAGCACTGTGGGATCTCAGCTCATATAACACTTGGAGATATCCCGCGACTGCAATACCTCTTAATATAATGCAAGACAAGACGTAGGTGTAATTTATATCATCCTCATTATCTCCATACCAATCTACTCCATGAAGTTCAATACAATGAGGATGGAAACATCTAGAAGAGGATCAAATAGAATACGAGAATATTAGGATTGAAGATTAGCCACGATAGGTCTTCATTCCACCACCAATTGGATATCAACCTTATCGTTGCAGATATTCCCCAAGATAGGGTTTTCTCTTGAGATTCCCACCATATTAATTTAAATCATTCAGATGTGTTGTCGACCTTATCACCTAGATTCCTCCTTTCCTCTAAAAATTTAGTTCCATATTTCATGTCCAAGTATCCATCACCAGATTTCAAGGGTGCAATTAAGATTCAATTCCATATTTTGTGCACTAGAATAACTTCACTAGCAGTTGAGTGCATAAAAGACAGGTTCCTCTACCCTCTCTCACATTGCCTAACTAAGCAATATAGAATCGATGGTTGATAGGATGAAGTGAGAGTGGTCAAAACTATAGCTTCTCTAGAAGCAGTAGATCCTGTTAAGTCAGAATTTTGTTTCTTCAATTTTGGTAATTTTGGTTTGAGTTATATTTTCTTTCAAGGATTTCATTTACTTTATTTTGATTTTGCCCTCCTTTTGGAAAAATTTGTTTAGTGTTTATTTGAAATTTTGAGCTTGCTTTAGAAATTTTGAACTTTAGGCTATAGGTTGGTTTTTGATTAAGGGTTTTTTAAAGTTGTTTTATCAAATGGTGGACTCATAAGGCATATTTTGAGCATACATACACTCAAGCAACTTTTAAAACCTTATACAAAATATCAAAAAGCTGAAAAGGAGCGAAAAAATAGCACTAAGGATATTCTTGTAGCATTGGAGCGGAAAATTACAAAGGGCGCGCTACAAGAATATCGCGGCCCTCTTATTTTCCGATTTTCAAGCAAATTTTTGTTATAATTGCAAATGCTGAATGACTAATCGCATATGTTGAGCTGTTTGATACGTGTAAGCTGCAGTTTTAACACGATTCCAGGTGGTTTTAAGTCGTGAATCAAAGCATAGCCATCATTGATCCTAATGCGGTGTGGTTCGACAGTTAGTAGCAAATATCGGTCTTATCTGTCATGATTTTCCTTTCTACATGCACTAAAAAAAAAAAGGTTCGTGGGTTAAATTTAACAGCTAGAAAGATGGATTGTGTCGCTGCATAGCAGAAGTAGGGTTATCAAGGCTGGCGTAAATTAGGGCTTTCCAATTCCGTTATTTGCAATCAAAGTGATCGTAGAAGGACATCTGTACACTCAAGGTGAAGCATTTGACACCTCAGGAGGTGAGTTTAAACCTTTGCAGCCGATCAGTTGGTAGGTATTTTACAATAAATTCCTATAATTGAAAATTTGGGGATTTTCTCGATGGGGTCGTTTTGGAGAAATTGATTGATGGAAAAGTTAAAATATGCTCCTAAATGAAGTCTTAACCCAATAAATAGCTACTTGAGCTATTTTGAAGAGTTTTCTTAAACAGAGCACTAAAAATATCCCTAGGTTTAAACCATTCAGTTTTTGGAACTTCGAGACAGTCTGGGTGAAAGTTGTTCATGTTTTGACCCTCAAATACACACCAAAAGCTCTGATATTGATACATTTTGCGTTTAATGAGTTGACTGATTAAGATTGCTGGCAGACCTAATGTCAATTTTGACACATAGGCTACAGGTAGCAGCATTGGAATGTATTGCAAACTGTTTTTCTTTGTTTTTTCCTCACACAGGTGGTCTTTAAATAAGCATGAGAAGCCAATGATTGTTGTCATATTTGCAAAGTAAATAAGTTTGAAGAATGAGGTTGGCATTGATACACAGAGTTTGATGAGAGTCTCTTGTCTAAATGAATGATATATATGATACCTAAGAGTTGCTGGAAACTTGGGTTGCTTGGTGCAGAGTTTAATTGTGTAGAAACAGATAAAGGCAACAAGGATTTGAATAGTACAAGAAAGCCTAGTATCAGTTTGATGAGCTGAGAGAGATAAATTGAGATGAACAGTCTGCAATAAATCTTAAAGTGACAACAGAGTTCATTCATGAAATACTTTTATTGTGCAGAGATGTTCATGAATCATGCTGACAGGATGTAGATACTGATTTATAGTCTGCTCTACAGGTTGAAGATGGTCTTCTGTTAAAAAACAATCTGATTGGTAATGAGGTTTCAAATCTTTTGCAGTTAACCTATACACAGACCTAGCTTGTATTGTTAAGACAAAGCAGCATAGAAGCCCTCGGTTATGTGTATTTGTCCTCCTATTGAGAAGTTTTATTTTACCTTTTAAAAATAAGCAGGTCTATCTAGAAATGTACAGGAAATTGTGGAGAAGTTTGAAGAAGCAGGAAACCAGTTTATAAAGCATCTTCTGAACCCTAAAGACAGACAACTTTTAGTTTCTGAAGGAAAAAAGATGGGCAAGAGTGGAAAAAGTGGTAAAGTCAATAGGGTTGAGCCCACTGACTTAACCTGGATTGAGAAGCTCCCTGACTGTGCTGAGTTGTTCCAACAGGCAGGTTGGCTAAATTTCTTTAGGAAGATAGATGGCTACAATGCACAAGTGTCCTGTAAATTTGCTCAAAGTCTTAAAGATGATATGGTCATTTTTTATGCTCTCAAATTCAAGTTGACTATAGAACTAATTGCAGAGGCCACTGAGATTAGTAATGAGGGTGAACCTTGGTTCAAGAAATTACCTTTTGACTTTGAACCACAGAGATACCTGTTACCTGATGTGACTCCTGATTGGAATAAGGGTATCCCTATTCAAAATTTCAGAAAGGAGTGGGTTGAGCCAATTAGGATACTGCAGAGCTATGTGACCTGCGAGGGTAGGTATGCATATGTATTTAAATATCACTTTAGATTTCTTCACCACATGGTGGGAGCCTCAAAGATGAACCTGCCATTCTTATTTTTGAAGAGCCTGCAGAAAATGTCCAGCAGGATAAAACAGCATGAAGATCACACATCCCAGTCAATTTTTCATCATGGATTGATCAAGCTAATCATCAGTACTGTGTTGCAGCATGAGGGTAAGACTTGGGACTTTTTACTGTTTTGGTCAGGTTTCCATGTCAAACAGGAAGAGTAGCAGCCTAAGAGGAAAATAGACAAAGGGAAGGTGATGATGAAGAAATTAGGTCAGAAAGCTAAGCCTGCAGACAAAGACGAGTTCAAAGTTGAAGAGGTAGCAGGGCAGGTGAAGATGGACAGCAAATTTAAAAGGTCTTCAATTGGCACCACAGGCAGGTATTCATTGTTTGCAAAAGAGGAATTGCAGCCTAGTCTGTAATTGACACCAACAGCATATTCTGAAGAAACTAAAACTGTTGTTGAAGAAAAAGCTGCTACACCTAAAGATGAAGTTCAAACCAAACCAAGAAGTCCACTCACCATCCTCTCAGATGATGAGGGATATCTACTAGAAGAAGAGCATCCATAGCCCATTGATGAACCAGAAGGCAGGCATGGAACTTGTGAAGAATTCCTCACCTCAGACATCAAAGCAGCTAAACCTCATAAGAAGAAAAAGAAGGCTGTAACTTCATATTGGAGGCCTAAAACTAGGCCAACCAATAAATTAAGATGGAATATGAAGAAGATACTTAATCCTAAATTGGATTCCAAACAAGAGACTGTTTTAATTGATACTACTTCAAATGAAGAGACAGAAGTTGGTAAAATAGACAGCAAAAACAAAGGAAAATCAGTTGTTAAACCGTCTTCTCCTCAACCTGCAGTGTTAAAAATATTGTCATAGTCTGCAAAAGAGACAAGTCAGCCTGCATCTAAATTATCTGCAATAATTTTTGAGATAAAAGATAAACTCTTAAAACAACAGCAAGAAGAAAAGGCAAAACGATGTCCTGTTGAAAATCAGGAGTGGGAGGAAGAAGATGAAGCTATACTCAGACAAGTATGAATTTTAAAAGAGCCTAGTATTCCTACTGACTTCTCAGACTTTCTAATGCAGGATGCAAATATACTTGAGATCCCTAGTTTTGATGAAGAAAATTTGCAGGAAAGTGTTCAAAAATACAAGCAACAGATGAAACATTTACAAGAGACTAATGATGGGTTATTTAAAGTCAACAGAGGGCTTATAGAGGAGTTGCAGGATGTCCATCATCATTTCCTGGAGCTATCAGAAGTGTCTAAAGTGGTACTAAACAGGAAAAGAACTTATGACAGACACTGCAAAAAGCTAGAGAAGACAGTTAAAAGTTTACAGCAGGAGAATGAAGACCTTCAGAGAAAGATAGCTGATATGGAAAAGAAACATAAAAGAGCAAAGAGAAAAGCTCAAAGCCTAGATGGTATAGCACTACTTGCTGAAGCAGCGAAGGAGCTTTGAATCGGTTATGCTTTAGTTAGTGTATCTGTTTGATAAACATTTCTTGTTAATGATTTGCTATTTTTAGCAATTTTGTAATTTTGTAAAAATGTACTTTTTACTTTACCTTAGTAAGTCGATGGAGACAGTTAGGATTAGTGACCTAACTGATTTTGTAGAAGATTACTATTTAGAGGAGTTAGAAAGACATTTTGTAGGTTCAATTTTTGAGAGCTTTCAGGAGGTCTTGAAGCTTAGTTGGTTTTCAGACTTGTTCATGAGCAAGGTACAAAACTCTTGTATGCAGTGGTTGATGAAACTATGAGATATTTATGAATTTTACCCTTCAGATTTATGTATTGGCTTCATTTTCATCTTTTCTAGTTGCTTAAATTGATAGATTCATTGACTGGTTTATGTTATATTCTGGTAATGCCTGTCATTTATGTTTGAACCTCAATACTGTTTCTGTTTGATCTTGTTATATATATCATGCATCTTCATCTTTTATTGCTTATGATTCAGTAGCTTCTTTACTTATGAATGTATTCCCTGACTGTTCTCAAAGTTCACAACCAAAAAACACATTGCAGAAACCCTAAACCTTAATTTTATTGAGTTTTATATTTGAGTGTGTGTTGGCTTGTTTCTCTGGCCTTAGAAACAATTTCTGACACAAACATCTTTGGCGCCATTGCCGGGGACGAAGCTGAAGCATATCTTCCCTGGGATACTTATCAGTTTTCCTGGTTTGAGAGATGGACTTGAACCAGTATCTTTGAAGGCTATTTTCACCAAATTTTGACACACTGGCTTCTAGAGGAGTGGGAACTCGGAGCAGACCTATTTCACCGTTACATTCAGGGGTTTTAGACCCTGAACAGATCTTAAAAATAGCAAGAAAACTCAGAAGGTCCCAATCTTTACCAGCCTTGTGTGATCCTGAACAGTTGGGTGTTTCATTACATTCAGCTGAAATCTCACCTTGGATAAAACCTACCATTCCTGAGAGTACTTTTCAAGTTTTTACCAATCCTGAAACCCTTTTGAAAGCCAAGACTGCTGCTCCTGGTAAAATACCCCTTTTTCAGCTGAAAGTAGGAAAGAGCCCTTTCCTAGCAAGTTCTAGTCAAACTTCCTCATCTTCAAAACCACGGTCCAAAATGGCAGCTCAAAACCCACCCATGGATATGATGGACAAGATGGTTGCAGCAAGGTATGCACCATTAGTCTTACCCCAACCTTTACATGCTTTGCCTGGAGGAGATTATCAGAAGTATATGCCTAGGTTCAATGGGCAGGGGGAAACCACTGCTGAGGAACATTGGGAGGCTTTCCTGAGTTATGCAGACAATCAGAACATTGAGATCAAAGATGTATGGATGAGGGTATTTGTTCAGAGCCTTGATGGGGATGTAAGAAAGTGGTTCAGAGAATTACCTGCCAACTCAATCACCATAATTGAAGAACTCCAAGACCTTTTCCTGAGGCAATGGGGAGACACAAAGGACCACACTTACTATATAACTGAATTTGGAGCTCTCAGAAGAAAGAAATATGAGATTGTGGCTGATTTTTCCAAAAGGTTTAACAAAATGTATAGTAGGATTCCAGCAGAAATTAAACCTACCGAAACATCAGCTAAGCTTACCTATGCCAATGCATTTGATCACAAATTCTCTTTATTGCTGAGAGAAAGAAGAGCTACCACTTTGCTGAACATGCAAGATGCAACATTGGAGGTAGAGTCAAACTTACTGGCTTCAAACAGACTTAAAAAAGAAACACCTCAACAGCTGTATGAAAGGAAGGGAAAGAAGGAGGTTGTTTCAACAAGTGCTGCACCTCAGTCTGCTGAAGCCAAGATAGATGAGATGGCTAAGCTAGTGAAGATTCTTACTACCAAACTGAATAAGTTAGAGCTTGAAAAGAATTCTGCCAAACCTGCTCTAGAAGCTGAAAGGAACCCAAATAACCAGAATCAGTTCAGGAGGCAGTTTGCTCCTAGATTTATACCAAGAGAGAGCATAAATAATGACATCCAGAGAGAAAGAAGAGAGAATGAGGAGCAGAGAGTGCCCCCACCTTTTCAAAATAATGTAGCTGATGAAGAAGAAGTTGATGGACAGCTGCTCTTTGAAGAGACTGAGATTGATCAGGATATGAATCACTTTGGAGATGGTTTGTCTACAGGTTTTGTTACTGAAGAAGATTTTCTGAACGCTGAGTATTATGATGCTGATATGTATGAAGTTGAAGATGATTTGGAATTTGAGAAAACTGCTGTAAATGCTGCTGCTCAACAGAATGAACATAAGAAGACTATCAATCTCAGATCAGGTCCAAAGCAAGTGGTCCAAATTCCAAAGAAGAAAGCACCAGTTCCAGCTGCACCTGTTCCTACTGTACCTGTTCCTGCTGCACTTGTTCCTGCTAAACAAGTACTTGATCCTGTCATACAGAAGAAGCAATCTGCAGAAAAATCTAAGAAGAATGCTGAAATTGAAGAGGTAAATAAATCTGCTCAAAGTTTTAGTTTGGAGAATGAACTAGGGAAGCTGAAAATTCTTGTTCCTTTGACTGAATTAATAAAGAATCCCTCATATAAACAGACAGTCCTGAAAGTGATGAATTCAGCCAATAATCAGCTTGTTTCAGACACTGTTAATTTGCAAGAAGAAAATCCAAAAATATTTATCGGATCAGCCCTAGCTGAAAAAACTGAAAATGAGGCTAGTGCTTCACCTCCTTTTTATGTCACCTTGACTGTCCATGACCAAATGATTCACAATTGTCTATTAGACTCAGGAGCCTCTCACAATTTGATTCCCAAAGCTATTATGGAAGCCTTAGGTCTGAGTATTACCAAACCTTACCATGATTTATATGCCTTTGACTCCCGAGCTGTGAAGTGTCTAGGAGTGATTAAAGACATGGTTGTTAACCTTGCTCAGTTGCCTATGAAGAGTGTAATAATGGATGTTGTGGTAGTTGACATCACTCCAAAGTTTGGCTTGCTGCTTTCTAGGTCATGGGCTAAGAAGGTTGGGGGAACCTTACAGATGGACCTTTCATATGCCACCATCCCTGTTTTTGGTGGAGAAACTAGAAGACTATACAGAGAGCTACAATTTGCTTACATAGTCACAGATGACAAAAACCCCACTAATCACCCCCTATATGCTGTTGACAAAGATCTAGGGACTTGCATGTTGAATTTCAGTGATGAAGATAATTCTGTTGGCCTCTTACAAGTTGAAAAAGAAAAACCAGTGAGACATTGCAGGGAAGAAGAAGATCAGCTGTGGGAATTGTATTTTGATGGATCCTCATGCAAAGAGGGTGCTGGAGCTGGATTCTTACTCATTTCTCCTGGAGGTGAGACAGTGAAACTCATGTATAAGCTAGAGTTTGTTACCACTAACAATACTACTGAGTATGAAGATCTGATACTAGGACTGAAATCTGCTAAAGACTTAGGCATTCAGCAAATTACTGCATATGGCGACTCCGAGTTGGTTGTTCAACAGGTGAAGAACAACTATCAAGTAACGCAGGATTTGTTGAAGGTCTATCAGAATGAGGTATGGGATATGCTCGATAATTATTTTATAGCATTTAACATTACTCATATTCCAAGAAATCATAATGAGACTGCAGACTCTTTAGCTTTGGCTGCCTCATACTTCAGAATTCCTAAAACTACTCAGCTAAGGTATCCCATAGAGGTGAGGTACAGACCATGTGTACCTGAAAATGTGAAGCACTGGAGGGTATTTGAAGATGACATTGAAATAAAAAAATTTCTTGAGCTTACAGATGATTTTACTAATGCCCAAATTGATCAGGATGAGGATGAAGGAGAAGAACAAGATGATGAGTTTGCTGAAAATCAGTTTACTGCAGAAGAGATAGCAGGTCATAAAATCATTGAGTTGAAGAGCAATTTTATTCCTAAAGGTCTAGTACCTTTAGAAATAATTTTTACAAAATATGACACACCGTCAAAAATAGTAGTTCAATCTTCAGAAGACAATGTAGTTGACTGCAATATTGGTTCAGCAGAACACCCAAAAATGGTAAAAATTTCTAAATCTCTGACAGCTGAACAAAGAAGTAGATATATCAAGCTTCTGAAGGAACATGTAGATGTGTTTTCCTGGTCTTATGCGGAGCTAAGAACCTATGATACAGCAATTATTCAGCACAAGGTCCCTTTGAAGCCCAATGTCAAGCCTTTCCGACAGAAACTGAGAAGGATCAATCCAGCTTTATTTCCTGTGATTGAAAAGGAAGTAAAGAAGCTGCTGGATGCAAAGATAATAGTGCCTCTCAGGTATTCTTCTTGGGTTGCAAATCTGGTTCCTGTCAGAAAGAAGAATGGGGAAATAATATTATGTGTTGACTTCAGAAATCTGAATAGGTCATCATTAAAACACAACTATCCTCTCCCCAAGATTGAACAAGTTTTACAGCAAGTGGTTGGAGCTTAGAGGATATCTATGGTGGATGGATTCTCAGGGTATAATCAAATTTCCATGCACCCTGATGACAAGGAAAAGACAGCCTTTACAACCCCCTAGGGGACCTTCATGTATGACAAGATGCCTTTTGGCCTGATGAATGCTGGAGCAACCTTTCAGAGAGCAATGGACATTGCCTTTGTTGGGGAAAAATATAAGTTTGTGGTTATCTATCTTGATGATATTACTGTATTCTCAAAATCTGATGATGAACACTTGAAACACTTGAGGCAAACCTTTCAAAAATGTAGAAAATTTGGTCTGTCCCTGAACCCCAAAAAGTCACATTTTGCTGTGCAAGAAGGTAGACTACTTGGTCACCTGGTGTCTGCTGATGGCATCAGAATAGATCCTGAGAGAGTCAAAGCAATACTGAAGATTAGTTTGCCTAGGAGTAAGAAAGATGTTCAGTCATTCATTGGCAAGATAAATTTTCTACGGTGGTTTATTCCAAATTTTGTTGAAACCATCAAGCAAATCACAGCCATGTTGAAGAAAGATCAGGAAGTCAGGTGGACTATTGAGGCAAAGGCTGCATTTGAGAAGATCAAGGTAGCTCTTACTGAAGCACCAGTCTTGGTAAGTCCTAATTTTACCAAAGAATTCCTTACTTTTTCATTTGCTTCAGAAGATACAATTGCAGTTGTCTTACTTCAGAAGAATAAGGAAGGTTTGGAACAGCCTATTGCCTTTTTCAGCAAAACCCTCAGGGATTCTGAGCTGAAATACAGTATACTGGAGAAACAAGCTTATGCTCTAGTAAAGGCTTTGAAATTTTTCAGAATTTATGTCTTGCATTCAAAGGTTGTTTCATTTGTTCCAAATGCTGCAGTGAAAGATGTCTTGACACAGCCCGACAGTGAAGGAAAGAGAGGAAAATGGATTGCAAAGATTATGGAGTACGATGTGGAAATCAGACCTACTAAGCTTTTCAAGGGACAAGGTTTGGCCAGGCTGCTGGCTGACTCAAATTTTCAAGCTCTAGGATTGCATGTCATGGCTGAAGAATCAGTTCCTGAAGAAGACCAAGCACTTCAGGAGAAAGAAAGGATCATGGATTTTTATTCATCTTCAGTTTGGTATGCTGATATTGTTCATTTTCTGTTATTTCTGCAATGTCCTGATCATTTAGACAAGAAGGCTGCTAGATCTCTGAAACTTAAAGCCACTAAGTACTGTTTGATAGAGGATCAATTGTTCTGGAAAGATCCAGGAGGTATCTTGCTCAGGTGTTTGGATCAATCTGAAATAGGAGAGGTGATTTCAGAGTCTCATGAAGGAGCCTGTGGAGGGCATAAATATTGGAAAGCAATAGCTTACAAAATTTTGAGAGATGGATATTATTGGCCCTCCCTGTTCACAGATGTTTACCAGCAGGTAAGAGCCTGCCTTCCTTGTCAGAAATTTGCAAGTAAACAGAAATTGTTATCTCTGCCTTTAAAGCCTATTGCAGTCAATGCCCCTTTTCAGCAATGGGGTTTGGATTTTATTGGAGAGATAAATCCAGCATCTTCAGGACAGCATCATTGGATTCTGACGGCCACAGATTTTTTCACAAAATGGGTAGAAGCTATTCCTACAAGGAATGATACAGATAAAGTGATTATGGAGTTCATTGAAGACAATATTTTGAGCAGGTTTGGCTGTCCACAGAGATTAATAACAGACAATGCCAAGGAATTCAAATCCAAGGAAATGGTGGCCTTTTGTGAGAAAAATGGCATCATTCTGAAGCATTCAACTCCCTATTATCCTCAGGGAAATGGCCAGGCTGAATCATCTAACAAGAATATCATTCAAAGCATCAAGAAACTGTTGAAGCATAATAAAAGGTCTTGGGATTCAATGCTGAAATATGCTTTGTGGGCAGATAGGATCACTGTGAAGCAGGCCATTGGTTCTTCTCCTTTTCAGCTGGTTTATGGTACAGAGGCAGTGTTTCCTGTTCAGCTAGGGATTCTAGTGATGAAATTCCTCCAGAATTCTCAGGAGGAACCAGATGATATGCAAAGGAGAATCTTTGAAATGATTGAACTACAACTGAATAGAGAGAAGGTGGATGAAAAGGCACAGCTGTACAGAGCCAAGGTTAAAAACAGGTTTGACAGAAATATTAAAGAAAATACTTTCACAGAAGGTGAGATGGTTTTAAGATGGGATGCAAGGAAGGAACAAAAGGGAAAACATGGTAAGTTTGACAATCTTTGGTTTGGCCCTTTTCTGATATCAAAAGTTTTAGAAAACAATACTTTTATCTTGCAGTCCCTGGAAGGTGAGGAGTTGTCCAGCCCTGTGAATGGACGATTCCTCAAACATTTTTACAGTTTATAAGGTCATTTTTCACTGATCATTGTACATACTGGTGTGAGTGAGGTTGAATAAAGACTCCATAGCCCAATGGAAGTTTTCAGACAGGTAGATAGAAGACAGAAGGCACTGGTCTACAGGTTCTTGAAGCCTCGCAGGGAGGACTTCATCCCGCAGCTGGAGCCAGATGTTAAGTTAGAATTTTGTTTCTTCAATTTTGGTAATTTTGGTTTGAGTTATATTTTCTTTCAAGGCTTTCATTTACTTTATTTTGATTTTGCCCTCCTTTTGGAAAATTTTGTTTAGTGGTTATTTGAAATTTTGAGCTTGCTTTAGAAATTTTGAACTTTAGGCTATAGGTTGGTTTTTTATTAAGGGTTTTTTAAAGTTGTTTTATCAAATGGTGGACTCATAAGGCATATTTTTAGCATACCTACACTCAAGCAACTTTTAAAACCTTATACAAAATATCAAAAAGCTGAAAAGGAGCGAAAAAATAGCACTAAGGATATTCTTGTAGCGCTGGAGCGGAAAATTACAAAGGGCGCGCTACAAGAATATCGCGGCCCTCTTATTTTCCGATTTTCAAGCAAATTTTTGTTATGATTGAAAATGCTGAACGACTAATCGCATATGGTGAGCTATTTGATACATGTAAGCTGCACTTTTAACACGATTCGAGGTGGTTTTAAGTCGTGAATCAAAGCATAGCCATCATTTCTCCTAATGCGGTGTGGTTCGACAGTTAGCAGCAAATATCGGTCTTATCTGTCATGATTTGCCTCTCTACATGCACTAAAAAAAAAGAAGAAGGTTCATGGGTTAAATTTAACAGCTAGAAAGATGGATTGTGTCGCTGCATAGCAGAAGCATGGTTATGAAGGCTGGCATAAATTAGGGCTTTCCAATTCCGTTATTTGTAATCAAAGTGATAGTAGAAGGACATCTGTACACTCAAGGTGAAGCATTTGACACCTCAGGGGGTGAGTTTAAACCTTTGCAGTCGATCAGTTGGTAGGTATTTTACAATAAATTCCTATAATTGAAAATTTGGGGATTTTCTCGGTGGGGTCGTTCTGGAGAAAATGATTGATGGAAAAGTTAAAATATGCTCCTAAATGAAGTCTTAACCCAATAAATAGCTACTTGATCCATTCTAAAGAGTTTTCTTAAACAGAGCACTAAAAATATCCCTAGGTTTAAACCATCCAGTTTTTGGAACTTCGAGACAGTCTGGGTGAAAGTTGTTCATGTTTTGACCCTCAAATACACACCAAAAGCTCTGATATTGATACATTTTGAGTTTAATGAGTTGACTAATTAAGATTGTTGGCAGACCTAATGTCAATTTTGACACATAGGCTATAGGTAGTAGCATTGTAATGTATTGCAAACTGTTTTTCTTTGTTTTTTCCTCACACAGGTGGTCTTTAAATAAGCATGAGAAGCCAGTGATTGTTGTCATATTTGCAAAGTAAATAAGTTTGAAGAATGAGGTTGGCATTGATACACAGAGTTCGATGAGAGTCTCTTGTCTAAATGAATGATATATATGATACCTAAGAGTTGCTGGAAACCTAGGTTGCTTGGTGCAGAGTTTAATTGTGTAGAAACAGATAAAGGCAACAAGGATTTGAATAGTACAAGAAAGCCTAGTATCAGTTTGATGAGCTGAGAGAGATAAATTGAGATGAACAGTTTGCAATAAATCTTAAAGTGACAACAGAGTTCATTCATGAAATACTTTTATTGTGCAGAGATGTTCATGAATCATGCTGATAGGATGTAGATACTGATATATAGTCTGCTCTACAGGTTGAAGATGGTCTTCTGTTAAAAAACAATCTGATTGGTAATGAGGTTTCAAATCTTTTGCAGTTAACCTATACACAGACCTAGCTTGTATTGTTAAGAAAAAGCAGCATAGAAGCCCTCGGTTATGTGTATTTGTCCTCCTATTGAGAAGTTTTATTTTACCTTTTAAAAATAAGTAGGTCTGTCCAGAAATGTACAGGAAATTGTGGAGAAGTTTGAAGAAGCAGGAAACCAGTTTATAAAGCATCTTCTGAACCCTAAAGCCAGACAGTTTCTAGTTTCTGAAGGAAAAAAGATGGGCAAGAGTGGTAAAGTCAATAGGGTTGAGCCCACTGACTTAACCTAGATTGAGAAGCTCCCTGACTATGCTGAGTTGTTCCAACAGGTAGGTTGGCTAAATTTCTTCAGGAAGATAGATGGCTACAATGCATAAGTTTCCTGTAAATTTTCTCAAAGTCTTAAAGATGATATGGTCATTTTTGATGCTCTCAAATTCAAGTTGACTGTAGAACTAATTGCAGAGGCCACTGAGATTAGTAATGAGGGTGAACCTTGGTTCAAGAAATTACCTTTTGACTTTGAACCACAGAGATACTTGTTACCTGATGTGACTCCTGATTGGAATAAGGGTATCCCTATTCAAAATTTCAGAAAGGAGTGGGTTGAGCCAATTAGGATACTGCAGAGCTATGTGACCTGCGAGGGTAGGTATGCATATGTATTTAAATATCACTTTAGATTCCTTCAGCACATGGTGGGAGCCTCAAAGATGAACCTGCCATTCTTCTTTTTGAAGAGCCCGTAGAAAATGTCCAGCAGGATAAAACAGCATGAAGATCACACATCCCAGTCAATTTTTCATCATGGATTAATCAAGCTAATCATTAGTACTGTGTTCCAGCATGAGGGTAAGACTTGGGACTTTTTTCTGTTTTGGTCAGGTTTCCATGTCAAACAGGAAGAGCAGCAGCCTAAGAGGCAAACAGACAAAGGGAAGGTGATGATGAAGAAATTAGGTCAGAAAGCTAAGCCTGCAGACAAAGAGGAGTTCAAAGTTGAAGAGGTAGCAGGGCAGGTGAAGCTGGACAACAAATTTAAAAGGTCTTCAATTGGCACCACAGGCAGGTATTCATTGTTTGCAAAAGAGGAATTGCAGCCTAGTCTGCAATTGACACTAGCAGCAGATTCTGAAGAAACTAAAACTGTTGTTGAAGAAAAAGCTGCTACACCTGAAGATGAAGTTCAAACCAAACCAAGAAGTCCACTCACCATCCTCTTAGATGATGAGGGATATCTACTAGAATAAGAGCAGCCACAGCCCATTGATGAACCAGAAGGCATGCATGGAACTTGTGAAGAATTCCTCACCTTAGACATCAATGCAGCTAAACCTCATAAGAAGAAAAAGAAGGCTGTAACTTCATATTGGAGGCCTAAAACTAGGCCAACCAATAAATTAAGATGGAATATGAATAAGATACTTAATCCTAAATTGGATTCCAAAAAAGAGACTGTTTTAATTGATACTACTTCAAATGAAGAGACAGAAGTTGGTAAAATAGACAGCAAAAACAAAGGAAAATCAGTTGTTAAACCGTCTTCTCCTCAACCTGCAGTGTTAAAAATATTGTCACAGTCTGCAAAAGAGACAAGTCAGCCTGCATCTAAATTATCTGCAATAATTTTTGAGATAAAAGATAAACTCTTAAAATAGCAGCAAGAAGAAAAGGCAAAAAGATGTCCTGTTGAAAATCAGGAGTGGGAGGAAGAACATGAAGCTATACTCAGACAAGCAGGAATTTTAAAAGAGCCTATTATTCCTACTGACTTCTCAGACTTTCTAATGCAGGATGCAAATATACTTGAGATCCCTAGTTTTGATGAAGAAAATTTGCAGGAAAGTGTTCAAAAATACAAGCAACGGATGAAACATTTACAAGAGACTAATGATGGGTTATTTAAAGTCAACAGAGGGCTTATAGAGGAGTTGCAGGATGTCCATCATCATTTCCTGGAGCTATCAGAAGTGTCTAAAGAGGTGCTAAACAGGAAAAGAACTTATGACAGACACTGTAAAAAGCTAGAGAAGATAGTTAAAATTTTACAACAGGAGAATGAAGACCTTCAGAGAAAGATAGCTGACATGGAAAAGAAACATAAAAGAGCAAAGAGAAAAGCTCAAAGCCTAGATGGTATAGCACTACTTGCTGAAGCAGCGAAGGAGCTTTGAATCAGTTATGCTTTAGTTAGTGTATCTGTTTGATAAACATTTCTTGTTAATGATTTGCTATTTTTAACAATTTTGTAATTTTGTAAAAATGTACTTTTTACTTTACCTTAGTAAGTCGATGGAGACAGTTAGGATTAGTGACCTAACTGATTTTGTAGAAGATTACTATTTAGAGGAGTTAGAAAGACATTTTGTAGGTTCGATTTTTGAGAGCTTTCAGGAGGTCTTCAAGCTCAGTTGGTTTTCATACTTGTTCATGAGCAAGGTACAAAACTCTTGTATGCAGTGGTTGATGAAACTATGAGATATTTATGACTTTTACCCTTCAGATTTATGTATTGGCTTCATTTTCATCTTTTCTAGTTGCTTAAATTGATAGATTCATTGACTGGTTTATGTTATATTCTGGTAATGCCTGTCATTTATGTTTGAACCTCATTACTGTTTCTGTTTGATCTTGTTATATATATCATGCATCTTCATATTTTATTGCTTATGATTCAGTAGTTTCTTTATTTATGAATGTATTCCCTGACTGTTCTCAAAGTTCACAACCAAAAAACACATTGCAGAAACCCTAAACCTTAATTTTATTGAGTTTTATATTTGAGTGTGTGTTGGCTTGTTTCTCTGGCCTTAGAAACAATTTATGACACAAACAGATCCAATGACGTGGGTAGAAGTTAGAGACCATTCCATCTCGTGTATGGATGATAGGTTCGTGACTGCACCTCTTTCTTGGCATTATCGCTTTGTTGTAATGGGTGATGTAATTATTGTATATAAATACAGAATGTATGTTCCAAAAGCTATAGATTTAAGGAAGTTGTCATGGATGAGTACATTTGTCTATGAGATAAGGGCGCAATGGTATATATAATATTATTATTACGAAGTCAAATGGAAGAAGTTCAGACCATCAACAAAAGTCTATCACAACACTGTTTCATGCCAATGCCCATGCCCATGCCCATGCCCAAGTATCTCTAGATTTGGTCCTCTTTCGAACGGATCCTCACAATATTTGAGTCGTGTCTACATTGTACCCTGTCATATTTGAGCCCCCAAAAAAGAAACCTCAAGACTGAGCTCTTGCTAGGGTTTTACATCCAGTTTTTGGTCAAGGTCATTGGAGGGTTAGTCCATGCTGTTGATTGAAGGTGGGCATGATGAGGATATGTATGGAAGGGTTTTAGTTTATTTTTAATTATAATTTTATGAGTATTGCTAGTGTTTGGAAGCTATCATGAGGTCTGTTCTTTTGTCAGTCACAGGGAAGCGCAGGTCAAAGGTCCAATTGAGATAGATAATTACAATTAAGTAGAAACGAAACAAAGGGGGGGAATTCTGTCTAGAAATAGTGGTTTGAAACATGCCCTAATTTTAGAATGGATGAGGAAAAACTGACTGTAGGAACATAGACTGATCGCTGAAAAAGAACCAAGAGTATTAGGGATTAGTGAAAGTAGCATATCTGGTGTGAATTTGGGAATTTTGGGTGAAAATAGGGGCTAGGATGGTAGATCGGGTAAAAATATGTGGTTGCATGATTAATGGTGAATTCAATAATAGGCGTGAATGTCTACTGATGGATGGCGAGTCCAGAGGAGGGAGTGAATCACAATGACGATGGTATTTTGTGGCACAAAGACATTGGCCAACACTCCTTGGGGGATTTCTCGATCGTCGTTGTTCAATCCAATTCATTGTTGGAGGATCACATCGAGGTGGAGACCGACCCTTGTGAGTTGTTGGTTCTTGAACTTTAAAAAAACATGTTTATCCTGTCTATTGAGGTCTTACCTGTATCTTGGCGAACCCGATGTAAACTGAAGAGTACTCATACAAATAAAACTTTATCTTCATGCTTCCCCTGATCAGAAATCAACTCACATTTATTTGTTTTATATGTGCATACCTACGGGAAATTTTAGAAGGCCCCAAAGCGATCAACGTATCTTTATGAAGAACATACATATGGACTTAAAAGTTTGATGTTTACAATGCTCGTAACCTTGACCTTCATATGATGCACAACATGACATATCGTGCTGAAATTGCACACAATGTTTCGACATTAAAAAGGAAACCAATTGCGGAGCGTGCTGGACAACTTGATATTGTATAGACTAACAAGTTATCTCAGTTGCGTAGCCAGGACGACAAGTAATGAGGTTGCTTCATGATGCTCTATAAACATTGTATATCATACACAACTATACTCAGTTTCTTTTGAAATTCTTCGTAATTATTATGTGTTCGGATGATACATTCGTTTTCTTTGGCCCAATTTCTATTTTGGTTTTATTGAATGCCTTTTCAGTTTTTGAGATGTACTATTTATAAGAAATATTTTGGGACAAATTTGCATGTGTTTTTTTGGACTCATAAAAAAATAAATAAAACCATAAAAACATTGGTTTTCTTTTGTTTTTAAAGGTTTTTAATAGAAGTAAAAATAATAAAACAATTAAAATTTATAAAATAAATAATAATAATAAAACATTAAAATTAAAATTCCTCAACTGTATTTGTATTTCGTGGAAACATTATTGGAATAATGTTTTTTCATTAAAAATTAATTTATGAAGTAACTCTAAACAGGTTTTGAAACAGGTCTAAGATGCATCATGGTAACAGGTAAAAACAAATTTCATTTAGTTGTGAATTTGATTGACTAATGCACATAGTTTTCCTACGTTTTATGTTTTTCGATTCTCTCACTTTTTTGTTGCATGAAAATACTAAGCTCTTATAGGTTCTGAGGAAATCAAGAATCCTTGTTCATGCATGAGTGATTTGTAAGAATCACAAAACTTTTTTGAAAAAAAACATGCTTCATGAAATCTTGAAGGAGTTGAGCTTTGTATCACATTTGTCATGTCATTTTCCACTATAAAGAGATGTTTAGAAAACAATTTGTGCCATGATTTGTTTATCTACTTTACTCCTTCAAAGATCGCTAGTCATCCATGTTGGAGTCTCTTGTTTCATTGCCTTACACATCACTACTTCCCGGATGTCTACTTTTTTGAAGTCGCATACATTTTTTCCTTATTTTTATTCATCTTTTGCCTCATGAATAAAACCATTCAACTCCCTTTCCATGACTGAATTTCCTTGTTATCCTTGTATGTTTGACCATGAGATCTTTTACTTATAGTCCTACCACTCATTTTGTACAACTCACGTTGAATGATGTGGGATTCTTTAAGGCTCACCTTTCAACAAGTCTTGACCCATCGACCCCAGCACACTATTTGGGATAGAGACTAGATTCCCTTTTAGTACCTTGAGGCTTGCATGCCTTAATGACAAGTTCTCTTGCTGGAAATCATGGGAATACATCAATGTCCCTTGATTGTTAGATATTTCAAGTGGCTCGACATCAACTCATTTATTCTCACTTCGCAACATGTAGTTAGGTACCTTGGCACTCATTGAAGTCAATGGTGAGATTGCCTCGAATTGGTTAGCGTCATACATTAATGGTTAGTAATCCAATGACTTCTTTTCATGCTTAACATCGACACATTTATTCACATGACTAGAATTGTACCATCGATTTTTGTAGCAGGTGAAGACTATATATATATTTTTCATGACTCCATCATCAGTTTTGAAAGAACATACTTTTAGCCATATGAGAGTCACCACAGTTCCACTTTCATCTTTTACTTCATTCAACCAAGCATCAATTCAGGTTCCTTCACTTCACAGTCCATGATCCAACATAAGCATCAACCACATTCTTATTGCATTGTTCATCAACTTTTTGGGTGAGTGGAGGTATGTTGTTTTCTAATATTTAACTATGTAATTCCTTAAACGGTAGAAAATGAATGAATTTGGAAAATTCCCTCACCATGTTACATTACTTTACTCATTTTTATAAACTTAGCACATCTTCAGTTACCGGGGGGGGAGTATATTCATTACCATTTGTTTCCATTTTACACATGCCATCATCTATTTTACCATTCACCAACATGTCTCTTCCCAAAAAAACTTTATTACAATTTGATCTATTTTTGACATGATTCATAACATGAAGAAAAGGTTTTCTAATGTACATTAAAGGCTTATCATTTCCAGTGTATGTATACTTTCAAATATTATGTATTGCAACCATAAAAACAAATGAATGCTGTTAACACAAGAACCAACATTTGTCATGGTTGTCAAACAAGAACCAACCATAAGTAAAATCAGTTGCTACTTATGTGTTTCACATCATGGAATGATTATTGTTAAAACATCATCATGCAAATCCAAAGTTAAGAAGCCAAAAAGTTTATGCACAGTTGCATGAGGACATGCAACACGTTTAGTTGGGGGGAGATGTTGGGTCACTCAATTGTCACATTTTCATCCTATTTTTCCTTCACTATTCCTTACATTCATCCCTTTCCATCACTCCATTAACCATTCCTTATACCATTTTCATAAATAAATATGGGTTACCTTGTTATTTTTCAATTTATTTATTTTTAAGTATTTCAAGAGAATTGATGATTAAATATTAGAAAATTAACATGTATTCATTTATATCTCAAAGTTGTGTGAGCTTTGTGATGTGTAGGAATATTTGAAGATTTTCAACCAAAGGATTATTCAAAAGCTTCTCAAATATTTCCTCCACCTTTTCAAGATTTGGAAATAATTAGTTAAGATCATTCCAAAAAGGAGTATCATGAGAGAATTTGTGAGGATTTGAAGGGATAAATATTTTGTAATTATGGAAAATAGGTTGCGAGAAAAGTGGATCTACATTTACCCCATTTTCAAATAAACTCATGTATAAATAATTGCGCTCTCTCTTCATTTGGGAGTAGTGGAGGCCTCTCTAGAAATAAAGAAATAGAGAAATAGTTAATCTTTTTGAGAGTTAGTCATGGATTTGATCCTTTTGTAATGGATTTGATGTTTTACAATAAACTTTTTGATTTCTCCATATTAGTTTTGATTTATTTATTATGAGTTAGTAGTGTTGATTTTATGTGAGCTGACATGTCAAATGTTGGTTGTTTTGGATTAGTTTATTTCATGCAATTTTATGCTTTCTTTGTTAAATTTATTTTACGCAATTTCATGCTTTCCTAGATTAGATTTATTTTCATGCCATTTCTTGCTTTCGTAAACTAGATTCATTTTCAGTAGCATGTGTTTTCTTAGATTAAGTTAGTCGCATGTTTTCTTAGATTTCAATCGCATGTGTTTTCAATTTCAGTCGTGTGGAATATTAGATTAAGTTAGTGTTACTTTGACCCTGCATATATTTTGCATTTACCTCACAAGTTTACTCTATCCTTGGGTTGACAATTTAAATCATTGGATAGTTTGTTAATTGTTTAATACTTTTCACCAACAATAGCCTTGGTATCTCATCAGGAAACACATCCTGAAATTCCTTAAGGATAGGTTTGGTTTGCTGTTATTTTCAACTTCTCAAATTTATTCTCCACTATTTTGACTGCATAAAGTTGGCATCCTTTCCGGATACACTTTTTGAGTTGAACCACTAAGATTTTTCGTATGGACACATGCTTGTAAATTCCTTTTATGGTATGATATTTCCCTTCTCATCAATACAATCAAAACTTTTATGTAAAAAATTGATAATGGTTTTATGAGATTCCGACCAATCCATACCAATCAAAATGTCATAAGAACCTAAAGGAAGTATGTTTAAGTTAACTAATGTTTCCATTTCATTAAAACTTGATGGATTTATTCTCTCCTCTTGTATTTCTATCAATGGACCCAGGCTCATTCCCTTCTTCTCAACGCAACAAAGGTCGAGATATCGTCTTGATAGAGCATAGCTCAACTGAAAACACCTGTGACGCATATGCCTTCTCACTCGAGATATCTCTCGTTTATGGGTAACTTCCAAAAACAAGATTCTGTAGTTGCATGGGAGGGTGTTTTAGTACCTTGGCCTTGTGCCAAGGATTCCAACAAAGGCTGGGGAAGGGTTGAATAGTTGTATTCATGGTGCTTCAACAACTAATCTGTGACCCAATCTCTCTTTATGCAACTTAAGTAAATAAACAGTAGGCATGTAGCATAAACATATCCGTTAATATAATGCAGCCATCAAACATTTATCCAATTGCGAGCATAGTATTCAACCAATCATTCAACACAATAATCACAGATACATCTAAGCTACTTCAACATTCACACATGAACACAGAATGTAACATGGAAACCCATTAGGGAGAAAACCACAAGGTGCTCTTCATCTGGCATGAGAAAATAGATGCACCTTTAGTCTGTGCACAAAGTTGCAGACTCTGCTTAAAATATTATCTTCTATCTTTACAGACTTTTCCTTCCTCATGCTCTCTGATATTGTCTATTTCTCTTTCTACTCTACTTCTCTTAGTGATCCGCACACATCCTGGATCGACTCAGCCTTCCCTACTCGTTTGCGCACTCAGTTGCATAACCTTTACTCTACTGCACTCAGCAATACAAAGTCATTAACTAGAACACCTACCTCAAGTCTAGGCCAGGAATCTTACCAAGAGTCTAATCAAATAAAATACAAGTCGAAAGAAAAACACTACTTGAGACTACTTAGGTGCTATTAACGACTAACCCATACACAACTTGGGTTCCTTCTTTTATATCCCAATTACATACTCGATACAACTCCCATACATGCTCATTACAAAATCAATACTGACAGGATATAGACTCTAACATACTCATTACAGACTCTTCTTCTGTCGCTATTCAACCGGCTTACTATATCTAGTCATTAGGTTGTCTTTCCTATCCTAGCAACACATAACGGGAAGCAATATCGACGTGACTTACAAAGATGCCTTTGTACCCATGATCATTCAGGATTGTCGCTTTTTTACTAGTATTCCTTACTGTTGTTTTCTGACCATTACACTATTTGCACATATGCTTTTGTTGATATTCTGTTATGCCATATCGTGTTCCATTCTATTCTTTTGACGTGGCTTACTCATCTAGCACAACCTCCTCTTCCAACGCCTTTTCTTTGTATTCTTTTTCTCTTTTAGTTCTTGTGTTGCAACATCCTCTCCCTTTTTCTTGATGTTTCTTCCTCGATCGTAGCTCATTCCTCTTTTACATACTTAGGCAGAATTCTACATGAATTCTGGCATGCTGTCCCTAGGCCCAATAGGCCCCCAACACTCACCTATGGTTCATCCCGATCCACAAGAAGATATTTTTCCATATACTGAATTGCAGAAATTTTTCTCTGAAAATACTCCATGATTTTCACTAGTTTCTCTGTCTCTGCACTTCTTCTTCTTATGTTTTCTGCATTTTCTCCACCAGGTTGGAACTGGGGTGTTTCAGCATGATTTTTTCTAAGATGCTGCTCCTTCGCACACCTTTTGATGTATAGGATGAATCAGGCCTGTAACTCTCTCTGTTTTAACCTGCAATTCCTCTACCTTTTCCTCACGATGCTTCTGTTGTGTGTGCAACACAGTCATTTGTTGTTGTAGTTTCTGCATCTCTGTTTCCTTTACCATTTTCTATGTCAAGGGTAGCTGTTTTATCCTGTTTCTTAGATGCCTTATATTTTCTTCAAACACAGTCATCTCACTTGCAATATTCTGTGATTGATCGCCGTCCATTAGGGATTCCCAAGTCTGAGAGACTTGGTCCACAACCTTAGTGCATGTTTTATGTACTTCTTCTATTATTTTTGCAGCCTGAGTTGTTGCGTCTCTTCTTCTTTCCAACATTTCTGTAGGTGTGCTCGGTCTCCTTTTCTCTTCTAAATTTGTAAATTTTTTCCTAAGGTCATCCTCTATCTCAACTAATTGTGCTATTTTGGCATCTGGTGTCATTTCCTCTGTTATCCCTTCTTCTTCAAAGTTCTTGCAGGCGAGGGCTACTGCTTCACTGATCTTCTGACAGTTCCCTTCCACTTCCATTTTCTTTTTTTCAATTTCTTGAATTTAAAATTTCATTTTACTGATGTCTTTATGTACATCCTTCACCTTCGTTTCCAGGTTGCGCTTGTGCACTTTAATATCTGCATTGACAACACTCTGTATCGCATATACTTCATTCACGTGCATAGAGGAAAAATCTATAATAAGCTAGCCAATATCCTGAAAAACAAGATTAGACTATGGAGTGCCAAACTTAACAACGGTTTTAGATACTTGTACCATTGTTGGTGGGACTTGAATAGGGGGCATAGTTTTCTCCATTCTTGATGTTTTTGATGGGGCTTGTGACTCAGCTATCGCACTTGGACAATAGAAAACAATTTTAACCTCTTCGACTATTTTACATAGAACTTTAAGGAGATTAGTGACTGTACTTGAAATTTCCTCTTGTCATTCTTGTATGGACTTGAAACTAGTTTGCGTTGCTTTGATTATTGTCTCGGTTAGTTGCACATAATCACTGTCCAAGCTATTGGTATTTGCAGTTTTGTCATCCTTCATCTTCTTCTTCTTCCTCTTTGGATGTACTTGTTCTTCCTGAGGTCCCCGCACTCATTTTCTGATTCTAGGTTTGTTGGTAGTGAGGGGGTGTGAATTTTTGCAGAGTCTAAATCCTCCAGGGGGTCTTCTTCTTCATTTTCCTCATTTGAGTTGTCTTCTTGTAATTGGTTCTCCTCTTGTTGAAGTTGCTCATCTGATACTGGAACACACCATTCCTTCAGCCATTGATTAATAATTTCTTGGATTTCTTCCTTTGTCATCATAAATTTGGTTGGTATCTTTTGACGTTGTAGCTGTTGTTGTGGGTGTATGTAAATATGGTGCGAGTTGATCTCAAATTTAATAATGGGGTGAAATTGCTGAACAATGGAATCATCTTACCTGCACATGTTCTTTACTTGGTGCCGTATATCCTCCCCATGCATAAAGAATTCAACATTGCTCTGCCTGTGTCATTCCTTGAGGTCCTTTTCATACCATAAGTTTTGATATTTTTCTCCTTGACAAGTCACTGGCAAGTCGATCCCTTGGTAGTCTTGCAGGTCAGACCATGCTACAAATTAAATTAAAAGTAGCAGTCATGAATAGTGAAATGGCCTACCCTTTTCCTATGCATCACTGGCATCTTGTACAAGATCATTCAACAAGAATTGACACCAGTTGATCTGAGTTTCTGTCACACATATTTTTGCAAGCGCAATCGCTCCTGCAGTACACTGGCTTGGGTGCATTTTATGGAGTATCTTGGAGGCCAATACCTTGAAAGCAAAGCGAACAGTGAGGTTGTTAATGGAACAAATAAAAAATACCCTTTTTCTTCTTCGTACTCTATACCTTTTCTTCATTCACTTGGCTATTGCGACCTCTTGATCCTTTTTGAGTAGTGGTGCTGGGTCCATTCCAGTGAATGGCATGCCTGTGATGGTGACGATCAGCTGAAAATCCACAGGTATGGGTTTTTCTAACCATAGAACCCCTTTATGAAAACATATAAGTAAGTTCTTGAAATAGGTGTTTATTTGTGTACTTCTCCCAAAATGTGGCATATACAACAACGATAATATGTTGGACTGCTCCAGTTTCGTGTCCCATTCCTTTGCAACAAATACTTGAGGCGCCTACAGTGTGTCCTACACAATGTACATATAGTTTCTGCGGTCCAGGTTTTCTTGTGGATTCGTATCATGATTAGCATAAGATAGTGTTACCACATTGGTTAAAATGTCTTTCACTGCCTTCACTCATTTGGGTATTAGTGGCACTATCAGTGGGGTCTTTTCTCCTTTTAGATTTGTATGTAACACCTCGGTTTTGACCCCGTTTGCATTAAAATGTATATGATGTATATATTGTAATTAATTGTGGTGTGGAGTTCAAGGAAAAAAATCCCCACCATCGATTTAATGTTTTATGTTCCGATGATTAAAATCGTTGTCGATGGTACATCGTGCTATCCGACACGTTATAATTTTGGCATCATGTAAATATGCATTTTAATTAAAAATCCCCATAACCAGCTAATTCAATGAAACCATAATGAAAAGGGCATGATTTTCCTAAGGAATAGGGAGGGAAATTATTGAAACCTTTGGACCAATGGGGAGAAGCCAAATGTCAAAGGGAGATCCCATCAAATCCTCAACTGCCCATTTTGTCTTTTTCCCCAATCATTAAATTCTGCTAGAATGTGGTTGAGTTAGTTATTGCATGGAGTGGGAAGAGTATGGGCATAAATTCAAATTGGGTAGAGGTCCCATTTTTGAAAAATGTGTTTTGACTTCCTTGGCAGAAAAAATGCCCAAAAACATATGCCATTCTGCTATACACCCATGTTCTTCATTTTGCTCACGCAGGGAAGCTTAGGAGCTATTTTACCTCCACGATTTTGTTGGCTGTGTGTTCTTCCTTCATGATTTGGGCTCTTGGACGTTTTTCCCCATCTTCAGAAATCCAAGTTGGGTTGTCCTTCAAACAGATGGAAGTTTCTTGAGGGTGAAATCCACGATTTTGGATTGCTGTTTATTTCTTCCTCACTTGGACAGTCGTTCTTCATTTTCTGGAGTCTGAGAATTTCATTTTTGTGATGTTCTTGTGGTTGGGTTCTTCCCCAACGATTTCTGTTGCATTTCCCCAATGTTTACCAAGATGAAAATAGTTTTTGTGTTGCCCAATGATTTTGAGGAGAGACCACATCCTCTTGAGTGTTGTTGATGAATTCATTTTGGCCACGTTAGGGCCAAAACATCCCTGGGATACGACCTGCTATTAGTGGGTTTTTCTTACCCTCCGTGGAAATTCATTATGTGGTTGAAGTGTTCTCCTCTACCCAAAAATGGTGTATATTGTTGTGTATGCAATTGATCTTTAGACTGTCTAAGAGTGGAAAGGAGTATGCTTGAAAAACCTAGTGTTTTGCAGGAGCCTCATAGACAAAGCTAGAGGGCTGATTCTCTTCTCTACACCCCCTAAATAGCACTGGAAGGGAAGTCATGTCCTGAGGGACCATGCAGCAGAGAAGGGAATCATTCCTTGTGTTGGGTGTGTGTAGATGTCCTAGGAGTCAAGCTAGTTCTAGTTTAGGAATCCTTAGCTATTCAGTGAGCCCAATAGCTTAGCATACAGTGCTTCCATCTCCTGATAACTTGATAAACCCAAATTGTTGGCATGGTTATGTGTTGTTGTGTACTCTTGGTCTAATAAACCCAACCGTGTTGACTTGATTGAGTTTTGACATATCTTTAGCTATGTGTGAGCCTGCTTAGTTTCCTTATTCCTTGTGGGAATCATGCCCAACTCGGGGGTGGCCGTGTTGCTGAGAGATTAAGGAGCACATTGGCCTATGGTTGGGTGGAACATTACAGTGACATAGCTGGTTGCGGGGAGCTTCATTCGAAGATAAGTATTCTTGTGTAATCACCCATGCAATTGTTTTGTTTATGTAAATGATTATGAACATGTAAAATGTGTTGAATGCTTGAACTAAATGCAATTTTCTTCCGCTGAATGTTAATTCTTTATGGATATGTGTATCTTGAGTTCAATGCATTTTATTTTACGTTTTATGGGGCTAGTTTCCCGGATAGATAGTATATTGGTAGCGTCCTCTTCGTCAGCTGGAGGGTTGGGGACGTTACAGTGTGGTATCAGAGCTTCGTTGCAGCATGGGCCTCAACAAGCCATGAAGAAGTAGTGATAAAGGCAGGTTACCCTCTGCCCAGCAAAGGAAAAATGTAAAAATCAGGGAGAATTTTCAAAATTTCAATTTGTTTTTTCTAAGTATGGGAAATATCGAATGACTTAGGCCGAAGTCCATCCAATACATTGGATGACTTAAGCTGAAGTCCATCCGATACATCAGAGGACTCAAGCTGAGTCCATCCGGTAAAGAAACCAAGCAGAGAGAAATTTTGAAAAATTGTCTAAGTTTGAAATTTTTCCAAAGGTCTCGGTCGGGAGAACCTGAAGGAGCTGGAGGTCTCGGTTGGGAGGAGCCGATGGTCTCGGTTGGGTAAAGATGAAGGTCTAGGCTGGGAGGAGCCAAGGGTCTCGGCTGGGAGGAGCCGAAGGTCTCAGCTAGGTGGAGCCGAGGTGTCGGCAAGGCTCGTCAGAAGGGAGCCGACACGACGGCAGAGAGAGTAAGAGGATAGGAAAAATTCACAAATTTTTATAAGTATAGGAAATATTGGATATATACATATGTATAAGAGTTTTTAATCCTTTAAAATGTTAAAATGTAGATATTGGACTAGTCCTCCCTACTGGGAATCCATGTATGTATGTGCATCCTGTGGCGGGAGAAGACCAGGATTTGATTAGAGTTCTTGAGGGAAAGCTAGCCAGTCTTACCCAAAGAGTACCTACTTTACGCATTAAGCATATCCCTGCCGCTATGCAGGTGCTAGTGGTTGGTATACCACCTGTCTGGATATGACTTATAAGGTAGGTAGCTAGAGTAGTACTTGTGTACATTGACATCGTTGAGGCTGCTGCAGCTGAGGAAGCTAAAGAAGCCCAAGAGCAGGGTGATCAGGATGATCAGGGGGACCAGGGTGGTCCAGATGACCAGGGTGGACATGATGACTAGGGTGGTCAAGCTTAGACCTAGGAGCATTTTATGGACTTCGATCCATTTTTTGTATATTATATAGTTATGACTGGATATGAGGATCATAAACTTGACCTATCTATATGAACATATATTCACACACACACACACACACACACACACACACACACATATATTGCCGGTTTTATTTACATGTGTTTTGTAATGTGTCTGTTGTATATTTTTATGTGAAATGTGTTAAGTGCCAATCCAAGATATAATTATCATACGCATCAGTTAATGAATTTTGATTTCTTGGAATATGATTGAATGTAATAAACTCAAAATTTCTTTCCAATAACCTAACTTTCATAAATTGATGTATTAAAATAGGGTTCCGCACTTGATAAGTTCGATTGAGCTGGGAAACCACCAGTTGAGAGTCAAGTTAGACTTCCAGCTGAGTGATACAACGTGACAAAGCATCCCATAAAAGTTCAATGACAATCATGTATTCAGCCACATTATTTGTAGCAGGACCTAGGCAATCACCTCTAAAGGAAACTAGCTGTCCCGAGGGTGAGTAAATGACCCATGTGGCTGAAGCCAGGTTACAAGTGTGGTGACTGGCGCCATCTGTGAAACTTACGAACCACTCAGAAGACATCTGTAACAACCAATAGATGGTATAAAAACACAAACTAACGAACTATTGTACGTAAAATACATACAATAAAAATACAGGAAAAAGCGCTAAGCCTAAGGATAGTACTTTTTCAAGTAGAGCCCATTTCTAGGTTTGGGCAAATTATTCCCTTCGAAATATATCAATTCATATGCAAATTTATTCAACACTTTTGACATGACATAAGGTCCTAACCACATAGACCTGAATTTCCCTGCCCTGAGGGGTTCTTTGTCTTGATCCCAGAGCAAGACAAGCTCCCCTTCAGAAAAAATTCGAGGTTTGACCAATTTATCGTATTGGTTTTTTGCCCTGTTTTTATGAGCCTCGTTTGTTGTCAGTGTATCTCTATGTTGCTCATATAGATGTTCTAAATGTAATAAATGTTCTTCTAGCTCAGTCGTATTAGGTAACACATGAATAGCAATCTTTAAGGATGGGATTTCATATTCGACCGGGGTGACTACTTCCACTCTATGAATGAGTTTCAAAGGAGAGAACCCTGTAGTAGTTTTCACATTGGTCCGATATGCCCAAAGTGCAGGATATAGCATGATGTGCCAATTGGAATGGGCTGCATTAATAGTGCGCTTGAGAATAGTCTTCAAGGTTTTATTTACAGCCTCGACTTGACTGTTTGCTTGAGGATAGAAAGAAGATGAATGCTCTTGTCTAAACCCTAGCATAGTGGTCAATTCAGTCATCATACTATTTCAGAAGTGACTACCATGGTCAGTGACAATCTCTTTAGGGATACCGAATCGTGCAATAATTTGGTTGAAAACAAAAAAAGATGCAGTTTACTTGTCATCTTTATAGGTGGGCATTGCCTCTTCCCACTTCATGAAATAATCTACAGCAACAATGATATGTTTTTTCCCCCTAGCCGAGACTGGGTTTCACATCACGTAATCTATCCCCCACTTTGTGAAGGGTCCTACTAAGATGACATGAAATAACATAGCAGGATGCGATCACATCTTTCTGGTGTAAAGTTGACAAGGATGACAACGCTTCATGGCTTCCACACAATCTTTAAAGATCGTGGGCTAGAAATAACCGACACATAAGATCTTCTGGGTCTTTTCTAACCTAGATAAATGACCCCCACATGCTCCACTATGGGCATGATTTAGGACAATCTTTGTTTCTTCGTGGGTAAGACATCGATGCAAAACAAAATCTACCCCCCTACGATATAAAGTATCTCCAATAATGATGTAGTTTTTGGCATGTAGGTGTAGTTTGCGCCATTCTTCCCGTGAGAAGGATGCATGGTACTTCAAAGTATGGATATAGATAAGTATATCTCTATACCAGGGGTCAGAGGTGGAAATAAAAAATATATGCTCATCTGGGAATGAGTCTTCTTCAATGGCTACATCTTCCTCTACCGAAAATTCTGCAATGAGCTTAGCAAAAAATAAGGATTTCTTGGATTTGGCGGGTTGGAAATCTAAGTCAAACTCCTAAAGAATGACTATCCATTTATTGAATTTTCCTCCAACTATCCATCAGGACAAAACATATGGGAAAGGATTAACATCTGCCACTACCATCGTGGTCCTCAGTAAGATGTAGTGACGCAACCTCTGAACAGCATACACAGCTGCCAAGGACAACTTTTCCACGTGCAAATACCTAAGTTCAGGGATGGCTAAAGCACGAATGAGATAGTAGAAGACCCACTCTTGGAGATTATCATCCTCCTAGACTAGTAGTACCCCTATGGTCGACTCAAATGAGGCCAGATACAATATAAAATCATGAGAGTACTCTGGCGGGCGCAATAATGGTGCCGGCAACAAAGCTTTCTTTAATACCTCAAATGCAAGTTGTGCGATTTCATCCCATACAAATGGGGTGTCCTGTTTCAACAGGCACATGAAACCTTTAGTAATATTGGCATAATTTACAATAAAACTTCGAAGGAAGTTGGACTTCCCTTGCAGGCTTTGAAGCTGCCTGATAGAATGAGGAGGAGGAATATTTACGATGGCCTCAACTTTCAAAGGATCCACCTGAATGCCTTTGTTGGAAACAATGAATCTGAGCAGTCTCCATGACTCGACACAGAAAACGCACTTGTGGGGATTCAAGTGAATTTTGTAGTATCTGCATCATTCAAAAATCAAATGCAAGTGATCTGGGTGATCTATTCTCTTACGAGAATGTGTTGGCAGATCATCAAGGTAGGGTTCGACAATGGCTTTAATGTCGTGAAAGGAAAAATTCATTGCCCGCTGAAAGGTTGCCCCTGCATTTTTCAATCCAAAGGGCATTTTCTTGTAGGCAAAGGTACCCCAAGGAAAAATAAAAGTTGTTTTATGTTGGTCTTCCAGTTTAACTTGGATTTTATTATACCCAGAGAAACCATCCATAAACAAAAATATTTCACTTCCCGCACATCTATGAATGGCGTGGGGTAGTTGTCTTTGGGACAAGCTTTGTTTAGATCCTGAAAGTCAGTACAAACATGTATAGTCCCTTGCTTTTTTTCAACAGGAACAGGGTTGGATACCCATTCTGTTAAAGCTATTAGGTAAATGAAACCAGCTTTCAGCAATTTTTCAACTTCAGCCTTAACCGCTGTTGCTTTACGCGGATTGATAGGTCTCAAATTTTGTCGAACGGGTCTAGCATCAGCGTAAGTTTGGATTTCATGCTCAACTATTGATGGATCTATTCCTGAAATATCCTCATATGACCAGGAAAATATGTCACAGAATTCCTTAAACAAGGCTATATAGATTGCAATCTCCTCTGGAGAGTAGTTCGCGCCGACGTGCACATTTTCCTCAACGTTTGGTTTTGCAAAGATGTTGATAGGAATCATAGTGGAAATGTTTTCCATATTCACCTTCTAGTCTCATATGGAACTCCTGGTTCTCATTCTTGTTTAACTTTGGAAGAAAATATGATCGATGGTGAAGATCCTCGTAGATCTTATCTCGTCCGCAGATGGCTTCCAGAATGGCTTCATCCGAAGGCGAAACCATATCTAAGCAGTCTCTAGAATGCAAAGAATTCACTGCCCAAGTGGGTAGATATGCTTCTTTCTATTCTTTTGAGACTATGAGAGGGACTAGAATGGGATCAACAATGGTATTAATGATAGCTTGATAAGCTACTTCCATTTCCTATACGGGCACTTTAGGTTCATGGTGGGGAGGAAGAATCCAAGGATCTGTTCTATCAACAACCATTGTTATAGATTTCCTTACACTAGTAGAACCTAGATAATTAATCGGAGCTAGAATATCAAATATGCCCATCAATGATGTGTACATTCCAGCCCCTAATATCTCTGCAGTAGGTTTAACTTGATCAACCAATGGTACAGTGGACTCGTTAGTTTCCATGCAGCCCTTTCAAGTAAAACTGAGTTGGTCTACAGTAACCAACTTCCCTTCATGTGGAAACACTACTACCCAAAATACGGCCAATGCAATAGCTGACATGGCATAAGTCCAACTTCTCTCCAAGAGTAAGTTATAATCCAAAGGTGCATCAATCACCTCTACCTCAACAAACACTGCTTTCCTTGCCAACTTAATTTTGAAACCCGGTAGGATACCATGTGTATGAAATGACCTTCCGTCGAAAGCAGTAAGTAGGGTGTTCGATGGAACCAACTCTGGAGATCCAAGAGCTTTCCAACAAGAGGGACATGACACATGTAGAAGCACCCTTGTCAACAACTACCCTTCCAATGTTTTTTCTGCCATGAATGACATCTATCGATAAGGCTACATGATATGGCATGCGAATTTTGACATCAGTCAAATTAAACTTCGCCAAGAGGATCGATGAGTCCATACTTCCTAAGGTTGATAAGAGTGCATCTCGCTGGGTGGAACAACTCTGTAACACCTCTAAAGATGACATCGCAAAAGGAGTATGGGATAAATCTTCAACTACGGAGTATTTTTCTGTATCCCTAGCATTGGGATTGTGCAAGGTTTTCTTGAAGACACCTTTCAGTATCTTGGGAATAGGTTCTATAGGTTTCTCAATCGTGAGAGGGTTGGAAGTTTCACCTATCAACTTACCCTTCTCAGAAGCCTCTGTTTCATAGTTCTTGTTCCTAGTCTGGAGTAAAGTCTGGGATCAAACCATGTTCAATATAATTAGGGTCAGGAGAATTTGGGGTGCCCCCTGCTGCATTTGAAGCTGAAGCAGAATTCTGTCCTTGGAGAAAAGGATCCTTCAGGATATCCAATTGTTGGAATTTTAACAACTTCTGAGCTTGTTCCATAAGGGGACATAGATGGGTCAGGTGATCTTCATGGCACAACTTACATGGGAATTTCACCTTCTTGTTTTCTTTTTTTCCCCATCAGCATTGTTTGTGGGTTTTTGCTTGTTTTGGTTTCCCTCACCCTTATTCCCTTTCTTCTTTTTCCCACCAGGCTACTGATTTCCCTTCTGAGAGGATTGTGCAAAAACATTTGCATTCTGGGGTGAGGAGGTAGCCTTTGCTGCCTCCACCGTAGAATGTTTGACAGACAACTCATGGAGCTGTTTAGCTAAAAACTCTACAGTGGGAGATTTCACAGAACCAACCACACCATCGGCATGGGGTCTAGGATTAGGTTTCTCTACATTGTGCATTGGCCTCAGTGCATTAGGGATGATTTCATATAAAATCCTAGACTGATAATATATCAAATCTAGCTGTCGGCCCTTGAGGATAGCCTCTTCCTCATTGGTCACTCTCGAAGTAGATACATCCTTAGATATATATGGCAATAGGGATTTAAGGAGCCATTCTAATAAGAACTCAGGAGGAATAGTGGCTTTGATAAGACTCTTTCATCTTCTCCACTCTTATATGTGATCCAAAATATGAGTGGCCTTGTCCCGTCGAAAGGTAGACAACAACTCTATCCCAAAATCATATCAGACAGGAAGTTGGAAGTGACTAAGAAATACATTAGCCAAGTCCCAAAAATTGTTAAACGCAACAGAAGGCATTTCAATATACCATTTTGCTATAGTACTAGTTAGAGTTCTTTGGAACAGTCTCAACCGAACTGAATCATTGTTCAGTGAGTTGGAAGAGAACCACAAATGGAAAGTGGTGACATGAGCTCCTGGATCATCACCAACTTTGTCTTCGAATTTTGGGATATCCGAGGGAAGCTTGGTAGGAACGGGTGGCCAGGAGGAGTCATGTCCCATCGGGTCATTCATTAGTTTTGAAAAATCTAACAAATTTAACGTTGCTAGGAAATGTAGCTTGGGTCTAACCGAAGGATTAAAAGTACCAGTTTGGGGATTAGAGGGACTTTCCCCCATGTTCCCATATGTGAAGGTGGGGTTTCCCCTTGCTGCTAGTTGCGAAGTGGTTGGGATGCTTTGGAAAGGATTTCATCCATAAGCCAGTGGATTGTTTATGTGTGGTGTAGTGTATGAGGTTCTAGATGCCCTAGTCGAAGTTGGGGTTTGGAACACAGGAGCAGGTATCCCTCTGCTGAAAAGCAAGAAAGGAGAGCTTTTGAAAGGAGCTGAAACTAGAGTTTGAAAACATTGACCATAAGGATTAGGGTTTCTGAACTGCACCCCTACATATGCGGGTGTTGGACCTACATATGGAGTGGATGGGGGAATGTGCACCCCATTCCAAGGAAAACCCTAGACAAATGCCAAGGATCCTATAGGACCACTTTGAGCAGTGTGTGCGAAGGAAGTAGGAACTGAAGGTACACTAGGAATCCCAGTGACCATACCACCAGAAGTACCTACTAAACTTGTGGGAGTCGGTGGTTGAACCACCTGGCTAGATGGAGTTAAAGGTGTAGTAGGTATACTTGTTCTAGGGGCACCTACCGGGGGAGGTGGCACCCCTTCAGCTGGAGCGGTTGAGGTGGAAGTAGAAGAAATTTCTCCTACAGTAGACATTAGTTTTCCCATAGGGACACCAATCATAGGTGGATTGAAAGGACAAACCTGAATGATCATAGGAGTCACCAGTAGACATTAGTCCCTCTAATCCCCAGTAGAGTTGCCAGTTCTATTGTTCAATATTAAGCACCCTTGTAACCTAGGGTTTGGGGTTACCAACTTACTACTAACCTTGCAGAAAATCAACTTTACCAGAGAATAGAAAGGGAATAGGAAGAAAGTATTGACTTACCCGATTACCGACGGTTGATCCAAGCTTGATCTTCTTCCACTCCTCTTCTCTCCAAAGCTTCCAAGGATGCACCTCTTTCACCTGTAAAGAGAAAATTCTCCAAGAAATATCTCATGCATGTATATATAAGAGGTTAGATAAACAATATATCAAATATATAATCAAATACATTCATTAACCAAAATACATGAAATAGATTCAACACAATGTTGGAAGAAGAATTCTCTTTATTAACAATCAGTGAATGAGATAAGTGTACAACCCAGCTTCTAAGATAAGGACTCCTATGAAATCCAAAGGAATCTGAGTTTTGCTGCTCCAAGACTTCTGAAGATATACCACCAGCATAACTTTGCTCTCCAATCTTGATTGATTAATACCCACCCCAAGGCCTCTATTTATACTTTGGGAAATAGAGTTATTTTGAAGGTTGGGGTGGTTGAAATAGTTGGGACAGTTGATGATTAGGGCCCAACTAATCTCAATTAATCGTGTTTTATATTTTTTAAGGTCGAACTAAGCTGTATGTGACTATTAATATAGGCAACCCGCGTATGACACGTGAGTTGCTCAAAGGAAACCCACATACGCTGATGTACGCGGGTTGCAATGTAGATAGTCACGTATAGTACGCGAGTTGCAATGGAGATAGTCGCGTACGCAACTCAACACTTAGAAAATTATATAGCAAGCTGGTTTAAGGGTAAATGCATCCCAAGTCATGCCCATCTATAGTGTTTTGACAAAATTCAATCCTAATACGTCCTTTTGTGTACCAACATAAAGAATGTTGGCACTTGGATAGAGAAGTGCCATTTGGGTTGATAACATCTACTCTGATGCACTCAATGATATAGAGTCATTAGCTATAATTCCTACCTCAAGTATAGGCTAAGAGTCTTACCAAGAGTCTAATAAAATAAAATACAAGATGGAAGAAAGACACTGCTCAATACTACTTAGGTGTTATTAACAGCTAACCCATACACAACTTGGGTTCCTTGTTTTATATCCCAATTACATACTCGATACATCTCCCATACATGCTCATTACATACTCGATACAGACTCTAACAGACTCATTATAGACTCTTCTTTTGTCACTATCTTAGCTGGCTTACTATATCCAACCAATAGTTTGTCTTTCCTATTCTAGCAACACATAACGAGAGGCGCTATTGGCCTGACTTACAAAGATGCCTTCACGCGTGTGGTTTCCACCGGCTCTAGCTGAGCTCGTACCCATGATCATTTAAGACTGTCACTTCCTCAGTAGTATGCCTTACTGTCATTTTATGATCGTTACGCTATTTGCACGCCTGCTTTTGCTGATGTTCTGTTATTCCATCTCGTGTTCCCTTCTATTCTTCTGACATGGCTTACTCATCTAGCGCAACTTCCTCTTCCAACGCCCTCTCTTTGTCTTCTTGTTCTCTTTTACTTATTCTGTTGCAGCATTCCCTCCCTTTTCCTTGATGCTTCTTCCTTGGTTGTAGCTCCTTCCTCTTCTCCTTTATTTTCTTATCCATACTTGGGCATAATTACACATGAATTCTGCCCTGCTGTCCCTAGGCCCAACAAAACTGAACTCACATCCTTTTACCAACACTGTAACTTTTTTGTTTTACTCATGTTGCTAATTGTACCAACCATGCATTGTTTTCTTTTCCTTTAAAAGTTTTCATTTCTCAAGTACTCTTGGTGCAATGTAACTTAAACTAGCTCCTGCATCAATAAGAATGCAAATAGGTATGTTCGATATTTTACCTTCTACTTCCAGCATAGTGGATTGACGATCTGCTTACCAATATTTAAGAGGAACATTAATTTTGGGCACATTTCTGGCTATGTCATTGACTGTAGATGCTTCTTGCAACATGTTTACGGGGGCATTTTTGTGTTAGAATTGTGAGGATAATTTTTGTACAAGTGAGGTCCATTACAACCCCAACATTTGATTTCTTTTGTGTTGTTATTCCATCCATTATTTAAAGTTCATGTACTTTTTTTTCCATTGTTTGTAGATGAACTTGGTCTGTTATAATTATTATTTGTATAGCTTCTTGTTCCTTTCCTAAAAGGAGAAGGTTTAAAGCCCTTCCTGCTCCACCTTTTCATTTTTTATTTTTCCAAGTTCTACTTAATTTAGATCTTAGTTTAAATATAAGGAAGCATGGTTTAACTTTCCTAATTGCTTCATCCATAGTCTTGGGAATGTCAAATCCAATTTTATCCTTATAAGCCAGAGGTAAACAACGGATAAACTAATATACCTTTTCCCTCTCATCCTTTGGATACAGTACGTAATGTTGTAAATTAACAAATTTAGTTACAAATTCTTCCATAGTTAGTTTCCCCAACCTTAAGTCATTAAACTCTTTGGCCTTTTCATCATAATATCACTCTGACATGTACTTCCTTTTAAACAATTGTTTAAAAAATTTCCATCTTAACTCCTTACTGTGTATGTTATTTGCACTTTTTTCCTTCTGCCACCATAGAGTAGCCTTCCCACTCAGTTGGAAAATAGACAAGCATGCTCTCAAATTATCATCTTAATTGTATACTTGAAAATACCATTTTATGTTTAACAAACAAGATTTTGCAACTTCTTCAGATTCTCCATCAAACATTGGAGGTCCTAATTTCTTAAATTCCCCCCGTAACTCCACATGTTTTCCTTTTTTTTATTATATCTTGGTTTATCATTTTTCTTTAATTTTCTAGATGTTAATTGAAAATTGTTTGTGGTTTCTTGATTGCTATAACTCTTTGTCTTTTCCTTTCTTTCCTTCCCAACACTGCAAGAGTTTTGGCCATTATTTTTCCGTGGTGCTTGGTTTGTTATACTTTTTAAAATTAACTCATTTATTTCTTCATGTTCTGATTTAGCATTCATCATTTTGACATTATCATCCTTAAGACTGTCTAGATCAACTCTCAAACTTCTCATAGTTTCTAACATTTCTGATTGTATATCAACATTACATTTTCCTCAAGTTCTACATAGATACTTTCTCCTTCTAGTGCCAACATTCCTTCAGGTATCGGTTCCTATTCCATAATTGTCCTGATTTGACCATTGATAGATCCTTTATTCTTTGTGCATCAATTATTGGTTTTGTTAATTATTAGAAATTATACTAGAGTTTATTGTTTAAGCTTAAAATAAATTATAGACTATATAACTAAGTAGGTATGTGATGACCCAATAGGTCCGAGTGCTATAACATCACTTTGATATCATTTGTAACATACCAAAATTAAACAAGTTTTCACTTCATAAAAAAAATTATACTTCACCCATGGGTGCTAACTACATCTAAATTCTTCTAGTTAATGAAACTATTGTCTATGATTATTCTACTAACCTAACCTTTATAATTGTGAAGAGAAATGAGGCTTGTGGATTACTTATCTCTTGAGCTAATGCCATGTCCACATGATTGCAGGTACAAACCCAAATATTCCTAGAATTTAAGGGTCAACTTGTTACGGTGACTATGGTTGAGCTTGGAACTCCTGTCTATTCGTTGACATTTAATATTTCCATCAACCGAGCTACATGGAAATATCTACACCACACCTGTCTCGCTTTACAGTTGGATTTTTCTACACTATCGTACTTGCCTTGTAATTGGGGTAATATTTACCTTTATACGAGTATAGGGTTTAGTTTATCTATTATCCTGGCAATGTTCAAGTATGCAAAGTCTCCATGGTGAGGCCATGGTATAGCTCCTTGGTCTTCTAGTTTTGCTTGGAGGAATAAAATGTCCAGTTGGGTTCAATTTTTGGGGATTTTCTCTTTTATCGGCTTGATGTTTAGTCGAGTTCATTTTTTGAGGCTTTCCTCTCTTCTCTGCTTAATATTCAATAGAATTTAGTTGTGCTACATCACAAATTATGGTAAGTTGACTATGTATGAGTACTGTGCGTTTTCTATTTGCCAAAACATGGAAGGTATGATAACTTCACCTTACTGTTTTCATTTACTATTATTCATGTACTTTCTAGTTTTTATTACTAAATTTATATTAAATGATATTGTTTTTATTGCAGGCCTTCCAAGATTTAGTTGAGAAGATATCCTAACTCCATGGTTCTTCCACTTTCCGACAAGCACTTGTACTCAACTCTCTTTCACTGTTATAATGGAGAATGTTAAAGCTTGAAGGATGTCGGTTCCTCTTCGAATGATTCTCTAGGTTTTTTCATACCTTTCTCTGCGTGCCTAGGTTGGTATAAAGAGGATTGTTGGGTTAAAAACAATCTTTTGCTTACACTAAATGTATGGTTGTCTTATTTAGATGATTATTATTGCCAATATGACATAATAGAACATGAAATGATAGAATAATTGTACACCGTATTTTTAAATGTTTGTCATTTTTTATTATTATAAAAGATAAATCCTATACATGGTTTTTAATATGTAATCTCATTTTTTAGTATTTGATTCCCACATCCCTTACTGGGATTTACTACCTTTACTATACTTCTAAATATGTGTAGAGGGTTTGGTAGTTTTCTTTGGGTTTTAAGAGAGTTCAAAAAAAGAATCTTGTTTTCTAAATGTATCGGCTATCTTGACGCATATTTACTGCATAGCTTTAAAATTGTATTTTAGTGACTTAAGACTAAATATTCTAATTTTTGAATTCATATATTCTGATATTTTAATTCTGCAGTTCTGGTTTCTAAGCTTGTTTTCCCATTAGTTTGTTTATAACTCTAGTAGAGTTAATACTTGGAAATTTAGGATAAAATCTAGAGTTATGTCTTATTCCTTCAATAAATGATCCAGGTTCAGATGGTTTTAGTGTAAGCCTATTTTAGGGTTTTGCTTAAAATATTAATATAAAACACAACTACATATAACCTATTTAATTGACCCAACATTATAAGTTCTAACCACTAGCAATAAATATACGATGACGATGATGATGATGATGGTTAACGTCCCCTTAGACCAAAATTTGGTCTATCGAACCTACAGAAATGAATTATTTAGTTTTTTTTTAAATTCTATTTCTATGCTCAAAGAGCTTGGAGACAAGCGTCCTGAGATCACTATAATTTGGACAAGTTAAAAGGCGAGGGAGGTCAGGATTGTGACAAATATTATGAAATTGAGATCTCATGTGGGTGTATGCGGGGCATTCTAAGAGGAAGTGATTTTCATCCTCAATGTTTTTATTCTCACAGAGATGGCAGATCCTTTCCACGCTTGGTGTTTTAGGTACTGCCCAACATTCTGTTTCACTATGTAGCTCATGAGAGTTCATTCTTATCTTGGCTATATTAACTTTTTTCTTTGAACTAGTTAAAATGAAGAGATACTTTTGATCTTCTAAAGTAGGGTTGATGCCCTCCTTATAATATCTTAATTTTATTTTAGCCTCTAAATCTTTCTGACACCACATTTTCTCCTTAAACTTAGAAGTAACAACACTTTTAATGTTATTAATATTTTGCAATGCAACATTTTCGTCAATCTCCCAATGGTTTAACTAGGTCTTAGTATCTTTATACCAACCTCGCTTGAGACTTAGGTGGTTTTGGCTGGAATTTAAAGCTAGATTTGGAAGTCTATGGTCTCCCATGTTATTTATTTTGTGCTTGTACAACAGGATCCTAGCCATAGCTAGGCTCTAGATAGGGGAAAGACCCACTTCTATAAGGAGAATAAGGTAGGGTGTATTGCTTTTAATTTTGAGGTTCTACGTTATAAAATGCTTCTTGATTTGCTCAATCTTTTTCCAGGATTATCTAGAGATGCTACAACTCGAAACCTCACACCCATACAAGATAACGGGAGTGACTAAAGTTTCAAAGATGAGCTTATTTTTATCCCACATCACAAGGTTTGCTACTTTACAATTATTTTCAAGACCAAAATAAGATTTCCACCCTCCATTAATCCTTTTCTTAATGCACTCTTAATGCTATAGTTCCAGTTCAGCTTGTGATGAATATCAATTCCTAGGTATTTGTAAGAAGACACTTCCTCCAAGTTGCTATTGTCATACACAAAATTAGCATAAGTGTCCTTCTTGGATTTGATAATCATAATTTTTGTTTTTTCAGTGTTAAAAGTCATACCCATGGTAGAGAAAAAATCCTTAAGAAGTCTTAGTTGCTTATCAATATCAAATGGACACCTTTCCATAAGAACAATATCATCAGCATAAAGAAGAAGGATGATGACTATTCCAACTAAGATTGTGCCAGCACAACCTGCTTCCTCTAAACAACCTTCTAGCTTATCAATGTAAATGCCAAAAAGGGTGGGGGAGAGGGGGAAACCTTGTTAAATTTTGATATTACACTTAATATCTTTCGACCATCCCTCATTGGTCTTAAACTTGGCAATGACATTCTCATATAACCTTATTGCAGAGGCTCTCTACTCGAAAGGAACCTTTAGCTCTTATAATATATTCAATAGTTTATTTCTAGGTACTGTATCGAAAGCCTTTCTAAAGTCTGCAAAGCAACAAAAGAGATTGGATTTGTCATTACGACATTTGTCCACAATTATCCTAAGCATAACGAGGTGGTCCATTGTTGAGTGCTTCCTTCTAAAATCCGCTTGGCCTTTAGCCCACTTACCTTCACTTTCAAGCGATATGCTGATCTTCTTTTCAAAAATAATACCATACAACTTGTCTAAGAGAGGGCTAATCATAATTTTCCAATAATTAGAGGGGTTATTTGTATTCCCGCTTTTAAAAATAGGGGTAATGAGGCTTTGAGTCCAATTTTTAGGGAACCCTTGCTTGACCGCTTGATTGAAATCTTGTGGATGTGAGGATTGAGGATAGGACCTCCAATTTTTAATATTTCTGCCTAGTAACCTTTAATGTCCTTAGTTTTTCCATTTTCCAAACGCTTAACCCCAAAATCTATGTATTCTAATGAGAAAAATTCTTTCATTGTGAGAAGGGTTTCACAGTTATCTATGCCATTAGGGGATTCATAAAGATTTTTAAGATAGGAATTCTAGTTGTGTAAAGCAATTCTATTATTATCTTTAGTTTTTCTAGTTAGAATCTGCCTCCAAAATTTCTTAGGAGCCATATTAGATAGATGTAAGAGATTTTCTTGTCTTTTTCTATTGCATTTTTTTCCCTTTTAGTTAGGGCTTTGTATATTTTTATCTTGTCAATTTTAAGAGACTCATTAAGAGCTTCCTTAATTTCTCTCCTTGCACTTTTACAATCTTTATCATACAAGGGTTGGTTTTGTTATTTCTTTTATTACTTGAAACTTCAATTGAGAACTTGTTAATAGAATATGAGAGGGTTGTGGTAAAATTATGATAGAGGTCGTCTATGTTGTCTTTACTTGATAACGGAAGCAAATTAATTTTTAATTCATTTAGAAAAAAGATCATTTTTATTTCTATCAAAGATCACGTTTTTTTTGCTATGAGGATTATCTTCTATAGGATCTCTATGCATGACAAAATTGAGAGTTACAATTAAAGGTCTATGATTTGAGTTAAGCTCGTGGTCATTTAATATGTCAAAATTTATTATTTCGTTGTATAAATAGATATCAGAAATAACATAGTCTACCACGCTGCTAGCAAGCCCATGGATGCAGGTCATCTGGATAGAATTGGGCCACTTCTTTAGGCCAAGTCATATATATATATATATATATAAATCATTTATCTAATAAAATGTAAATCTTGAACAATCATAATTTAATGCATAATAATAAATTCTTCACTATTTTACATGAGCGTGCACAGTTACCAAATAAAAAATAATCGTAAGTATTCTAACTAGTTCATTCTAATAAATATATTGAGAATAGAATAGTGTTTGAGCATATATGAATGTCTTCTGGAAACTAGAAATTACGCAGCCACACTCCACCCGACCTTAGGAACCTCAAAATATTTTTCAATCTACAAGGATCCCACCCCCTTGGCTAGAACCAAAGTTTATTTTCACTTTCGTAGCTTTCAAGTTGCCACTAGTCAATTAGTCAGAGTTACTTACTACATAACCTAGCATTTTCTTATAGTGCTCACTAGCGGTTCTATTCCAGAGCATGGAACCTTTCTGATGTTCAGTGGAAGTTCTGTGCTATTTTCTAGAAAATTATGTTAGAATTTTATCATTTAAGCAATATTATCTTTGGATCTTAACTGAGAGAATAACAAGCACAACAATCAATCACAAGAGACAATGAACACAAAGATTTTCCTCGGGGAAACCATAAGGGAGAAAACCCCACAACTTCTTCAGAGATAGAATAAGCACCAATGGCAGCAGTAAAACCCAAAGACATAAAAGATGAGCTCCATCAGTTGTTCTCTCTCTCTTATCAGCTCCTCCTCTCTCACTCATCCACTGCAACTGAGTGTGAGTGACTGTGTAATAAATAGAGAGGATCGCTCTCTATTTATACTAGTTTTCGACTTGAAATTAACTCACCAGGGCCAACTTCTCTAGGAGAGTATAATAACCCTAGTGCCCCACAACTGCGGGAAATTTAACCCTTGATCAATAAGGAGGGTTATACTCTATGAATTTACATGACTTGATTACATTACTGATTCTCCCGATAGAAACATCGGGGTATGACATGACTTAATTACATTAATGATACTCCCTATAGGAACATCGGGGTACAATACATAAAGTATACAAATGACTACATTCCAAAGTTACAAATACATCAACACTCTTAAATAGGAAGGTATTCTCTTGACACAATTCATCGGCACAAGTCTTCTTCTCTGGATCATCATCAAATCTAGATCATCGCTGGATCTTCATCAAGTTTGGATCATCACTGGATCTTCATCAAGTCTGGATCATCACTGAATCATCATCAAGTTTGGATCATCACTGGATCATCATCAAGTCTGGATCATCACTAGATCATCATCACTGGAGCATCATCATCAGTATTGCTTTCACTCTCTCGAACAGATGGTGTTATCTCTCAATTCTACTCGTCATAGGAAGTTCTACAGAGCCAACACTTTTTCATGCTGGTTGTAGGACTATCCTCCATGTAGGTATTTATCTTCTTCATCACTTATATTTGACCACATGTCAGAAAGGCCCACCCAACACTTATATCTGACCATGGGGGGGACACATTGTTAGAATTTTATCATTCAATCTAGCATTATGTTAGGATCTTTAATTGAGAGAATAACAAGTACAACAATCAAACACAAGAGACAATGAACACAATGTTTTTCCTTGGGGAAACCATAAATGGAGACAACCCCGCAACTTCCTTAGAGATAGAATCAGCACCAAAAGTAAAACCCCAAAATAGTAAGATGATCTCGCGACAATAGTAGCCTCTTTCTTCCTAGCCCCAATGTCTTCTTCTTCCTCAGCTATGCGCTAATCCTGAGTGTGAGTGAGTGTGTTCTAAATAGAGAGGCCAGCTCTCTGTTTATACTAATTTCTGACTTGACAAAACCCTACTAGGGATGACTTCTCTAGGAGAGTCTAATAACCCTAGTGCCCCAGAACTGCGATGACTTTAACCCTTGATCAATAGGAGGGTTATCCACAATGAATTAACATGATTTGTTTACATTATAGAACCTCTCGATAGGAACATTGGGCCATGAAATGACGCAATTACATTACAGATACTTCCCAGAATAAACATCGGGGTACAATACATGAAATATACAAGTGAATACATTCCAAAGTTGCATATACATCAACACTCCATCTTAACTAGGAAGGTATTCTCTCGACATAATTTTTCAGCACTGGTCTTCTTCTCTGGATCATCTTGTCATCTGCATCTTCAAGTCATCTTCATCTTCTAGTCATCTTCATCTTGGATCTGGATCATCATCACTGGATCTGGATAATCACTCGATTTGGATCATCATGGGGACATCATCACTGGATCTGGATCATCACGGGGACATCATCACTAGATCTAGATCATCACTTGATCTAGATCATCATGGGGACATCATCACTGGATTTGGATCATCACTGCTGGATCTGGATCATCACTTGATCTGGATCATCTTGGAGACATCATAATTGGATCTGAATCATCACTTGATCTGGATCATCACTAGGTCATCATCATAGGTGCTATCTCATGATTACTCTTGTCACAGGAAGTTCTACAGAGCCAGCACATTTTCATGCTGGTTGTAGGCCTAGCCTCCTTGTAGGTCTTCTTTAGCCCTTATATCTGACCCTAAGTTAGAATGGCCAGCACTCACATTTGACCATGATAGGAACACATCCAACATCATGTCAGAAAGGCACAACCCTTACATTCACCAGCATGACAGTACTCAACTACTATCATCTGTGAAAAGGCTCAGCACTCACATCTGACCTTGACTTGTTAGAAAGGAACAACACTCACATCTGAACTTGACTTGTTAGAAAGGAACAACACTCACATCTGACCTTGACTCATCAGAAAGGCATAGCACTCACATCCACTAGCATGACAGTACACAACTACTATCATCTATGGAATGGCACAACACTCACATCCACCAGCATGATAGTACACAACTACTATCATCTGTGGAAAGGCACAACACTTACATTTGACCTTGAGTCATCAGAAAGGTACTCAGTCCTAGACTGAGGGTTCTTGGTAACTGACTAGGTGTCTCCATTCAGAGAATGACAGTAGCCCTTATATCTGACCCTAAGTCAGAATGCCCAACACTCACATCTGACATTGAAGGAACCAATCCTCTCACCATGACATAATGGAAACAACCCTTATATCTGATCAAGTGGGAACGCATCCCTCAATCACATCAGAATGGCCATGCACTCATATCTGATCATGTGAGAACACATCTCACAGTCATATCAGAATGGCCCTCATTCCTAGACTGAGTTTTCCTGGTAACTAACCAGGTACCTCCATTCAAAGAATGGAAATAGCCCTTATATATGATCATGTAGGAACCAATCCTACAGTCACATCAGAATGGCCAACACTTATATCTGACATAGAAGGAACCAATCCTCTCACCATGATAGAATGGCTTAGCCCTTACATCTGACCATGGAAGGAACCGATCCTTTCACCATGTGATAATGGATTACGGAATCATCCCTTCCCCTTGGGGGAAATCTCAATCTAGAGAACACCAAGCTTCTCCCTGAAGTACTCAAACTTCACTCTGGCTAATGGATTCATCAACACATCAGATATTTGTTCGTTTGTCACAACATACTGGAGCTTCACTACTCCTCTCTGCACCATATCCCTGATATAGTGATACTTGATCTCTATATGCTTTCACTTATCATGGAACACTGGGTTCTCCGACAACTTCACACAACTCTGGTTGTCACAATATATACAAGTAGCATCCAACTGGAGATCTAATAAATCAGATAGTAGCTTCCTTAGCCATACTTCCTCACAACTAGATGAACAAGCTGTGACATACTCTGCTTCAGCTATACTCAGTGCCACACAGGATTGCTTCTTGCTAAACCAAGAGATCACACTTAATCCCATACTGAAGCAACACTCTGAAGTGCTCTTCCTATTGATGGCACTTCCTGCCCAATTTGAATCAACATAACCCTCCAGGTTAATCTTCTGAATCACCTCATACTTGAGCCCATAATCAACTGTACCCCTCAGGTACCTCAGAATATGCTTTGCATCAATCAAGTGAACATGTCTCGGATCTGTCATGAACTGGCTCAAGGTGTTCACAGCAAAGCAAATATCTGGTCTCGTGTTCTTCAGGTACATCAAGCATCCAATCATTTGACGATACATCATGGAATCAACTGCTTCTAATGAAGCATCACTTAATAGCTTCAGGTTCAATGCCATAGGTGTGGTCATGGCCTTGCTGTCCATCATCCCAAATCTCTTCAGGATCTCTACCATATATTTCCCTTGTCCCAGGAAATTCCATCTGCATTTTGCCACACCTCCATGCCTAGGAAATAATGAATCATACCCAAGTCCTTCATTTCGAATGCAGCAACAAGCTTTTTCTTCATATCAGCAATCAACCCATCCATACCTTTTACAAACAGATCATCTACATATAGTAGGAGCATCACTCAGTTTCCATCTTCAACCTTGTAGTAAAGGTTGGAATCTACTTTACTCTTGGTAAAGCCCAAATTGGATAGAAAGCTATCAATTCTTTCATACCATGTCTTGGGTGCCTGTTTCAAACCGTACAGGGATTTCTTTAATCTACACAAATGAGACTCCCTGTCATGTGTCTCAAAACCGAGTGGCTACTCCACATACACTTCCTTTTCCACTACACCATTCAAGAAGGTAGTCTTGACATCCATCTGGTGTATCTTCTATTTCATCACTACAGCGAGAGCAAGTACTGATCTAATGGAATTTTATCTGGCTACAGGTGCAAAAGTTTCTTCATAATCTGTTCCTTCTTTCTGGGAGAAACCATGAGCAACAAATCTTGCTTTATATTTTTCTATGTTATCGTCTGCAGCATGCTTGATCTTGTAGATCCATTTGGAAGTTACAACTAACTTCCCTTCTAGTCTTCGGAAAACATCCCAAACATCATTCTTCATGATCGATTGATACTCTTCGATCATAGCATCCTTCCATTCTTTCCGTTCTGTCACTTCTTCATAATTGGAAGGTTCTTTATCGATGAAATCACATAATAAGGCTACATAACCAGAGCAGGATCTGGTCCTCTTTCTTTCTCTATGATTCTCTTCTGGAGCACCATATCTTTTCACACCTTGGATAGCTTCTCGTACCCAAGCAGGTTTTCTCTTATGAGGATTCTTCTCCTAAGGTGGATATACAGGTTCTTGAGGTTCTTCAAATTCTCAATCTTCTTCTTGAGTTTCTTCATTCATGGTTGTGTCATGAATTCTGGGTGCTTTCAATTCTTCAGGAACTTCAATAGGTTTCTTTCTGGATTTGTTGTAAGCCGAGTCTTCATCAAATGTTACATCCCTACTAATGTTAATCTTCTTGAACCCTGGGAAGTATATTCTGTAAACCTTCGAGCTTTCAGAGTATCCCACAAATATACCCTTCTTTCCTGAAGGATCTAATTTTGTCCTCTTCTCTTTTGGAATGTGTATGTACATTGGACAGCTGAATATTATGAGATGGATGACTTTTGGTTTCTTGCCGGAAAAGACTTATTCAGGTGTCTTGTTCTTGAGTACTCTGTGTGGAGTACGGTTCTGTACATACACTACTGTTCTGGCAGCTTCTGCCCATAGATGCATAGGAAGATCTTGATCATGAAGCATTTCTCTTGCAGCTTCCATGATAGTTCTATTCTTCCTTTCTGCAATCCCATTATGTTGTGGATTATATGGAGTGGACAAATCCCTCTTAATCCCCGAGTCTTTGCATAACTCTTTGAATTCATTTGATGTGAATTCTCCACCATTATCTAATCGAAAGGTCTGATCTTCTTTTCGGTGTGGTTCTTGATCAAGGCTTTGAATTCCTTGAACTTGCTGAATACTACATCTTTGTTCTTCATGAGGTAAATCCATGTCTTCCTAGAAAAGTCATCAATGAAAGAAACATAGTATACATACCCGCTTAGTGAACTTGATGACATCGGACCACATACATCGGAGTGAATGATTTCCAAGATTCCTTTTTCCTTGCTCTTGCTACTTGGACATGTATTCTTTGTATTCTTTCCTTTTGTACATCCTTTGCAGACTCCGTCATGTTTTTCTTGAATTTTTGGAAGACCTTCAACAGCTTTGCATGCAAGTGGTAGTGCTATGTAATGCACATGTGCAAGCCTTATATGCCAAAGCTCATTTGGCTCTACTGTGTCATGGACTAAAGCTTGTTCTAGATGGCCCTTCAATTTGTATAGACCTCCTTCTTGTTCCCCAATCACTATTGCATCATTAATAGTCTTTCCCTTTGTCCACATGATAACTTGGCCATCTATAAATGAAACCCTCATGCATTTTGCATCTAATGCAGATATGGAAGGAGGGTTCTTCTTTAGTCTTGGTACAACCAATACATAGACTTTCCAGATTCTAGCTTATAGGAGGATTCCCCACTACCTTTGATTGGATACTGGTAGTCATATCCAACTTTCAACTTGTGAGGTGATTCATGTTCTGAAAGTTTTACAAAGGACTCTTTGAATCCTGTCATATGTTTGTCAGCCCCACTGTCTATAAGCCAATCATTGCTTCCATGTGTGATGTTTCCTGTGAGAGAAGAAATCAAGACATATTCTTCATCACTTGAACAGTCTTCACTTTCATATATGGTTCTCTTTGTGGAAGGTTCATCATCCTCTGTAGCATGAGCATGATGTCTTCTCTTGTTTCCCCTTTTCTTATTTTGTCTTTTAGGACAATCTTTTGCAAAGTGTCCTACTTCATCACATGTATAACATATACTTCTAGACAAATCTTTTCTAGAGTTAGTTTTATGGAAATGCTTACCTCTGGTGTGATGAGAAATTCTTTTTCTTTTCTTGGAATGAACTGTGAGGGTTTGATCTTCACTTCCCATCTTTTCTTCTCGAGCTGCTATCCGAGCTTCTTCTTGAGAGAATTCTTCCCATATTCTAATAAATTTGACATATTTCTTTCTGGCATAGATCCCTTGAATAAAGGAGTCCCATGATTTATGGAGACCATTCAAGGTGGTCATCACAATCTCTGCATTCTCCACTTCTTCATCTACTGCTTCCAGTTGTTCCTTGATCTGAGAGACCCTTGTAAAGTAAGATTGGATGGTATTAGCATTCTAGATCTCTACATTCTTCAGTTGGTTTCTCAGAGTCATTTTCCAATTTATGTTCTTCCCTTCAAACAATTTGGTTAGGGAATCAAACATAGATTTAAGTGTCTTTAGGGAGGAAAACTATGGTATGAGGTGATCCTTGATTGAATCAGCAATAATCATTTTTTCCACAACCAACTTCTTCTTATGTAAGGCCTTAGCCTCATCTCCCTCTGGAACTGGAACCTCCTCATTGATATAGGAGTCCAACTCATTTTCTTCTAGGACTAGGGAGATCCTATACTTCCAGGCTCGGAAGATATCAGCTCCCTCAAGATTTTCATCAAGCTTGGTATGATGAGACATCTTAATTGAGAATTTCAAATGGAAATACAAAATATTTAGATCTTACCAAGTTAAGATGTTGGATTTGAATTTGGAGCTAAATTTGTACAGTGTTGGTTCAGGAGAAGATTAGGGTTTGGCTTTTCCATAGTTCTGTCCAACCAAATGCTTTGATCTTGATCTCTATAATTTTATTTTGAGGAGGATATCAATCATGGACTGGGCTCACTGAAAAATTCCACCTCTATGGAAAGCCCTAATTTCCGGCAGCACTGTCAAGTCCAAAACTGAAAAAGCTCAAAATTGGATTCTGCTTCGATAGAAGGATGTGCCCTAGGAAGGAGAGTTAATCCAACCTTCTTTTCTTGAAAATGTGTGGAGAGAGTGTGACATCCCCGAACCTTCGACCAATGAAGAGGATGCTATGATACATCAAATCATTCGGGCATCTAGCCCCATGAACATGAAACATAAATACATATAGTGCTGAAGCATGATACTTAAAACATAAAACATTTTATGAAGCATAATCATTCATATACACAACGGAAGCGAAACATATCAATCAGCATTCATGCATATATAGATCAGCATTTAACATGTATATCATTGTTCATCAATGGTAATTATAATTGCAGATACAAGTTAGGCAAGAATACTTATCTTATGAAGAACTTGTTCCGCAACAAGCTACGTCGCTGCAACGTTCCACCCCCGATCCAGGCATAGGCTCGCGTGCTCTTTAATCTCTCAGAAACGTTTCCACCCCCGATCCAGGCATGATTCCACAAGGAATAAGGAACTAACAGGCTTACACATAACCAAGGATAACAACCCACAAGGGTACACAGTTCAGCCAAGCCAACACAGTTGGATTTATCAGGCGAACAATGGATCAGCCAAGCCAATAGAGTTGGGTTTATCAGGCCATCCAGGAGTTGGGAAAGGCTAATGCTAAGCTGGTGCATTGACACTAGAGCCAGCCTGGCTTCTAGAACACCCACACACACCCAACACAAGGAAATCCGTCCTTTCTCTGCAACGTAGTCCTTCAAACTCAGATCTCCCTTCCAGTGCTATTCAGGGGTTGTGGAGAAGAAAACCGACTCAACGGCTTTGTCTGTGTGGTTCTCAACCCACCAGGTTTATCAAGCATCTCAGGCCCTCATTCACCACTCCAATGTAATCCGAGGACAAAACCACTGCATGCAAGCAGCCAAATAGCTATTCAAGCTTCTACAGGGAAAAGCACAGTCAGTCCATTGTGGAAAACAACATCCCACAACAACTATGAACCCATAGCAATTTCTCAATGCAATCATGTCCAAACAGAAGTCAACACACACACATGAACCCACAACACCCGCTCCTCAATACGATCATTGTGAGACTTGCACAGACTAGAAAATGGTAAGGGAATAGACTCTCAAACTACACATGATGGAAAAGGTCACTGGAAAACAAAACTGGGAAAGAAATTACGGCCACGACCAAACAATAGAGTAGTAGTATTCAGCTCACGATTCAAAGATGAAGGTTTGAACAAATGCCCAGTCTAGACATGCATGGGGAAAATTGATTCTCTGTCTGAATGGAAAGAACACCATACACATACCGACGATCGGTGATGAAATGACAACAGTCTAACGAAAGTGGGAAAAGACCAATGCTCTGCGTGAGTAGGGGAATAATACTCAAAGATTAGCAACGCATGAGAGACAGAGGGTGAACCCCAAACAAAGGAATGTGTATTCCTTCAACTCAGTTCGTGTGAGGTGAATGAACAACCACCATTTGGTTAGTGGACATACCATCCAGAAGGTGGTCATGGAGAGAGTACAGGCGCATGGGGAGGGAGAATGGCCATCATGGCGTAGTGGCCTTGCTATCAGTGAATAGATTCCCCCCTAACAATAGAACAATGAAGGTGGTGGTTCGATGAGACAAGGGAGGGTGAGTGAAGAGAGTGGTGACACATGGCTTTTCCCCTCCATGGCTCAGGATTTAGCTTTCCCCCTCCTTACCCTTAGGAAAACATGCCCCTTTTCAATTTAGTTGCAGTGAACATAGCTAACTGGGTTATTTAATTAAATGCATGTTTACATGATGCCGCATGTCCCGATATACCATCGGTGACCATTTCAATCCAAAACATATCATAACCAAATCATGGTGGGGCCTTGGCCTTTAGCTCTGCACCAATATCATTTACAACATATGTATCATATATACTAAATGCAAGCGGGGTCAAAACTGGGGTTTTACATTCCCCTCCCTCTTCAATAGCACTGTCCTCAGTGCTTTACAAAATTTGAACAAAATGCTACACTGGTACTGCCTTAGTGTTCCGCAGAATTGAACAAAAATTGATGTGCCAATCGCATGGAATCCTCCAGCTCCCACATAGCCTCTTCAGGTCCATTATGCTCCCATTGCACCTTTACCTGCCCTATGGCCCGGTTCCAGAGCATTGTGACCTTCCTGTCAAGGATAGCATTGGCTCGATTTGGAACTCTCCCTTGGGTTCCACCTGAATCACATCCCAATTTATCACATGGTTAGGATCATGCACATATTTTTTAAGCAAAGAAACATGGAAAACATTATGAGCTCTAGTACTAGCAGGCAATGCAAGTCTATATGCCATAGGCCCTATTCTTTCAAGCACTTCAAACGGCCCACAATATCTAGGTGATAGCTTGGCACAAATTCCAAGCTTCAAGGAGCTTTTCTTTGCTTTCACTCAGAGGTAAACATGATCCCCAACACTGAACTATCTGTTCTGATCCTATGCTTATCTGCATAGCTTTTCTGTCTATTCTGTGCTGCTTTCAGATTCTGTCTAATCCTAACAACCTCTTGCTCCATTTCCTTGAGCAATTGTGGTCCAAGCACAACTCTGTTCATCGAGTTGTCCCAAGTCATTGGTGTCCTACACCTTCTTCCATACACAGCTTCATATGGACTCATCCCCAAGGATGCCTGTTTTCCATTGTTGTAATCAAACTCTATCAAGTGTAAGTAATATTCTCACTTGGTTGGTTTGTCCATCACATATATGTGAAACATATCTTCAAGCAACTGATTAACTCTTTTTGTCTGCCCATCTGTCTGAGGATGGTATGCAGTGCTGAAGTTTAGCTTTGTACCCAAATCTACAAACAATCCCTTCCAAAAATTGGAAGTGAACTTGACATCTCTGTCAAAAATTATTGCCTTCGGCAATCCATGCAATTTGAAAATATCCTTCATGAAAATCTTGGCAATGTCATCAGTCTTATGCGTAGACTTAATTGGTATAGAATGTGCTTCCTTTTTCAACTTGTCTACTACAACCATGATGGAATCATGTTGTCTCCAAGTCATCGACAATCCTGTAATAAAATCCATGGAAATAACTTCCTATTTCCATTCCGGAATTGGTAAAGGCTACAACAAAGCTGTTGGATGTTGATGCTCAACCTTTACCTATTGACATTTCATGCACCTTGAAATGTATTCAGCCATGTCCTTTTTCATACCTGGCCAAAAGTACTACCTTCTAGCTGTAGCAATTGTCTTCTGATATCCTGGGTGACCAGAATACGGAGCTTGATGGATTTCATCCATAACAATTCTCATCAAATTTGCTACATTCGGAATATAATTTCTACCTTTAAAAGTGAGAAGTCCATCTTCTTCCAATTTATATCCCTCATACCTCTTCTCAAGACTTTGCTGCTGCAATTTGTCTTTTACCTGCTCATACAATTCATCTCTGGCAACATGATTAACAATCTGCTACCTCAATTCTGATTGGAAAATACTAAGAGATGCCACATGCATTTCCTGTACCTTCCTGCTGAGTGCATCAGCTACCTTGTTCTCTTTTCCTTTTATATGCTTGATTTCAAAATCAAACTCACATATAAATTCCAGCCATCTCGCTTTCCTAGAATTCAGAGTAGGCTGATCAAACAAATACTTCAGACCACAATGGTATGTTCTGAGCTCAAATATTCTACCCATCAAGTAATGTCTCCACATCTTGAGAGCATGTACTATGGCTGCAAGATCTAGATCATGAGTGGCATAGTTCTTCTCATGCTCCTTCAGCTTTCTCGACTCATAACATATCATGTGGTTTTCCTACATAAGCACTCCTCCAAGCCCTTGTCCGCATGCATAGGTACTTACCACAAAATATTTTCCTAGATCTGCAACTTTCAATACTGGTGCATTGGTGAGAAGATTCTTCAACCACTAAAAGCTTTCTTCACACTTCGAAGTCCATTCAAACTTTACTCCCTTCTTTTGCAAAGAAGTGATGGCATGTGCAACGTTGGAAAATCCTTCAATGAATCTCCTGTAGTATCCTGCAAGTCCCATAAAAGATCTTACATCCATCACATTTCTTGGAGTAGGCCAATTCATAATGGCTTTGATCTTGTCAGGGTCTACTGATATACCCTCTTTTGTGATAATGCGACCCAAGTACTGAATTCTATCCCTGTAGAAGTCACACTTGCTCAGTTTTGCATACAGGTGGTGTTCCCTGAGCACTTGCAATGTCAATCTCAAATGCTCTTCATGCTCTTCTTCATTCTTATAATATACAAGAATGTGATCAAGGAAAACAAGAACAAACTTGTCCAAATACTTACTGAAGACACTGTTCATAAGGAACATAAATGTAGCTGGTGCATTTGTGAGACCAAATGGTACCACTACAAACTCATAATGTCCATACCTTGTCCTGAAGGCTTTCTTATGAATGTCTTCATCCTTGATTCTCACCTGATGGTAACCAGACCTCAAGTCAATATTAAAAAATACCTTTGCTCCTCTCATTTGATCAAAGAGGTCATCAATCCTAGGTAAAGGATATTTATTCTTCATAGTAACTTTTTTCAACTGCCTGTAATCAATACATAACCTGAGTGTACCATCTTTCTTCTTTACAAATAGAACTGGTGCTCCCTAAGGAGACACACTTGGTTGGATATACTTATTTTCCAATAGCTCTTGCAGTTGCATCTTCAATTCTAGAATCTCTGGTGTACTCATTCTGTAGGGTGTCTTGGACACTAGTGCTACTCCTGGCACAAGTTCAATGGTGAAATCAATGTCCCTATTTGGAGGAATCCCTGGAATCTCATCGGGAAACACATCCTTGAATTCTTGTAACACCTGATAGTCTTCCAACCTAGGAGTTTCATCTCCCGTTGGTTCTAGAATATGAGCTGCATACAACTGGAAACCTTTCCTACAGAACTTCTTCAACTGCATTGCTGAAACTTGTCTTACTAAAATTACCTTCAGAATACCTCTCACAACTACTGGGTTTCCTTCTTCATCTGTGCATTCAAAAGTCTTGTTATAATAGTCAAGCTTCACTCTATGAGCTTCTAACCAATCCATTCCGATGAGAACATCATAGGAACCAAGCGGTAGAACATTCATATCTACACAGGTGATCAATCCATTCATAACCAATGGACATTTCTCTACCAATTCACTGACCTTTCTCTTAGTTCCAGTGGCTAGCTGAACTAACCAAGGTTTCCTATGCTTGACCTTCTTAAAAGCACAATTCTCCACTACTCTAGGAGTGATATAACTGTGAGTAGAACCAGGGTCAATCAAAATAGAAACCGATTGTTCAACAATCTTACCTGCAACTTCAACCATAGTTTATTGATGATCTTCCTGGCAGTCCTCCAGTGCTGCATAAATTCTAGGGATTGCTCTAGCTACCTGACCCACTGTTTCTGCTTCTTGCATGTTATAAGTTGGTCTTGCACTTTCATTCTCAAGTGGAAAATATCTGCGCAAGTGAGGTCCTTCACATTTCCAACATTTGAGTAGACCTTTATTCTGATGTGGTTCTTTAGGCTTTCTGTTATACCAAAATCTTGTCACCATCATGTGATAAGACATTTGACATACCTATTTGCCCTGAATCCCAGCTTCTGGAGTGGAAACTAAATGGTTTTTTATCAATCTTACATGAAAATTCCCAGCACCGCGCATGCCCCTTTATCCAGGAGTGGTACCCTTGTTCGCACCACCCATACTCTGTTGCCCATAAGCGGTGCCATTGCTTATAGCCCTTATTCCATAAGCTGTTATTACCAGAACCTCTCTGTCACTGAAGGAAAAACACGGTACCCTGGGTAAAAAGGGAAAAAGAGAAGCTTCTCGAGGCTTCTAGATGATAAGCCTCAATATATCCCTTATCCCTACTGTAGTGGGTCAGTTGAGCTCGAGATCTCCCATCCTAGGATCTTGGAGGCCACCTCACCCACAAATATCTCAACCTATCCTATCCATCTAGCCTTAAAAATACAAGCTTATTGCCATGGTTGAGGGGAAGAACATTAAAGGTATTGTTATGCTGTTGGATTGATCCTTGGCCCAAGATCATTTGGAGAGAGCATAGAGAGCTAGAGTCGGAGCTTTTGGGGATGAGAATTTGGTTTCATGGAGATGCATGTCAACACTAAGGCTTGGTTGTAAAATTCTTCATATTTCATTAATGCAAGTTGATTTTTGTCCCACATATGTTGTTGTTGTTATGATTTTGCATATATGTTGCCAGATGCCTTCGTCACTAGCATAGATTAGTAGATCATATTCTGGTTGCTTTGATCTGTTTCGTGTTGAGCTTGATTGCAGGTACACAGGTGGACTATCAAAGCCTTGTATTCCAGATATATACAGCGTCTAGGGAGAGTCTTCAACCTCTGTCCTCTATTTGTTCTGGATCTGAACCATTTAGACCAGTGGAACACCTTGCTGTCTGCAGGAAGTGAAATATTCTAGCTAACAAATCTGGTGACTCAGCTGGGGAGCATGCATATCAGTTGTTCTGATCTTCCTCAGTCTGTAACTCTTGTCCAAATCTAGGCTCCATTTTCTTTAACTCTCTTCAGTCAGATCTACTCTCTGACTGACTCCATTTGGGTTTGAAACTTCTAGATCTGAGTCATTTTGACCTTTTATGCTCTGTTTCCATACTCAATCTAGCAATTTTTACCTTGATCTAGTCTTTTTCTGACTTGATCTATCGTTCTCTTTGTGTTTTGTATTTTTACAGGGAATCGCACATGTTCTATTGGCAAGGAGCGGTGCCACTACCTAAGTCTAGTTAGCAATATGCGGTGCCACCACCTAAATCCAGTGAGCAAGGAACAGTTCTACCTCAAAACCACCTGTCAGCAGCTTCATCTGCGCGGTGCCAGGTAGGCCCTGCTCCAGACTTTGTATTTTGATTGCTGTATTATTTATGCATTCAAAGAGAGTTTGTGTTTCTCGCATTATATTCTACATTATTTTCTTTGCTTGAAACCTCTTGCTCTTCTCTGTAGATATTATTCATTGGAATTGGAAATATACATTTCATTTTCATGAGTAGATTTCAGTTTGTTTTGGACTTGGAATGCATGAGTGATCCATGTTGTTTTGAGTCTTTCTTTGGTTGGGGTGATTCTTGTTTCCTTTTGCATGCTGATTTTTTCAGTGCTTGGTAGGAGAGATTGGTTCTTCGTTTCCTTGTCTGTTTCAAAGAGAATTTTTAGTTTTCTCTCTCTTTTACTTTATTCGCAAGCTTGTTGAACGATTTTCTTCTTGTTTTGTGCATGATTGTTTGAAATTCTAGATTTTACTTTCATTGAGAAGAAACATCTATTTTCATCTTTGTGTGCATTAGAGTTAGATTTGTTTGGAAACGTTAGTGAAATCATCTTTCCATTAAGTTTTTATGCATCTTTTTCAAGCATGGAAAGATAGGAAACATTTTGATTTATGTTAAATGTTCTCTAGATCTCTTTTTTATTTTGCTTTGAAGATTGTTTGGGGTGCATTGATATTTCACTTTTCGTTTGAAAAGATAGAATTGCATTTGCATTTGGGTGTGCATGTTTGGGAAGAAAAGTAAATCTCTCTCCCTCTCTTAGGTAGAGTTTCATTGAAGAGGAAAACTTGCATTGTCATATAGATCAGTGTGCATCTTCTTTAAATTCAAGTTTTCACTCCATGGTTCCACCTAAATGCACAAGATAAAATTAACGGTAGTACTAGGTTAAAATTTTTAGCAATTTGAGTGATAAGTTAGAGATGTGTTCGGGTGTCGTTAAGCATAGGATCTATCATTATTTTTTTGCATTACATCCCAAGAATCGCGTGGTTCTTCCACGTACCGTCGGTATATCGAACGGCCTTTCATGTACACTTGAGGTATATCGAAAGGCATTAGAGGAAATTTCAACTCAAAATGGTCCTTTTAACTTTTATTCAAATTCCATGTCATCATGTGTTAGCCAATGACATTGCTTTAAATTTGAAATACCGTATAGGTCTTAAACACTTTTTTAATATAAATTTGGGGATAGGTATCATAAAAAAACTACTTTTTTTGTTTGTATTTTTGACATATCTCCCTGTGTTTTTACTCAAATTTTGATCGGGAGAGCTCGTTGGATGCAGAATTAAATTCCGCATCCAATGAGTACCCACTCGGCATACTTTTTACGGACCCCGCTACCCCAAAAACAAGAAATACTTGAAAAAATGAAATGATGATGTTCCAAGCATAGTTACCTTCTGTTTCAAAAGTATGCCGAGTGGGTACTCATTGGATGCGGAATTTAATTCCGCATCCAACAAGCTCTCCCGATCGATATTTGAGTAAAAACACGGGGAGATATGTCAAAAATACAAACAAAAAAGTAGTTTTTTTCTTTTCTTCCTCCAAAATTAATAAATGTTATTTTATTATTTTAACTATTATTTTATTAATTCATTTTAGGAGGCCCATTTTGAGTTGAAATTTCCTCTAATGTACTTCATGTACTCGATTGCATATCGAAAGGCCCCTTGTGTACGGTTATGCATTAGACAACACTATTACTGATTTGAGCTCCCTCGTACCTTGCGTATATCGGGAGACCCTTTTAGGAATCCTCAAACCATCTGAGTTATCCTTTTGGCCTATCTTGTGAGATTCCTAACTTTTATCCACTCCTTTCACATGTGTGCTTGTTTCTTTTAGTTTGAGTAGTACTTGCTTGTGCGTTGTAGTTAGGGGGTTATTAGAGAGTTTAGAGATGGCATCCTCATTTGGGACTACCACTCAAGAGGTCCCTTTCCAAGGTGTACCTTTTGTATTCCCTCCAAGTGAAGGTATTGATCCTCCCTTTATTGCCACTCTAAATCTTCCTGGATTAACTATAGGATTACCAGTCTGGCTGTTTAATCTGGTAATTCCTGTTACACCTAATGTCTCAAATGTCACCTCTCCTTTACGAGAGGGTTGACCTCAACCTAATACCATTCCTTCTTCACCTGTTGTGGCTCCATCTCTTTCTTCTTCTTCGCTTGACCAAATCTCTATGGTTAGTAGTCAGGTGGATAAGAAGAAGAAGAAAGGGAAGGGTAAAAAGAAAAAGGATAAGAAAGAGAAAAAGCAACAACCATCTGCTCTTGATGGTGCTCATTCTAAGAGAACACCCGAAAAACCCAAGTTCCCTTGTAAGCTTTGCAAGGGGGACCACCTTCTTAAGGAGTGTCTCGGTATCTCCCGTGTACAAGAAGAGTGGTCTAAAAGATCCAAACCGTCTGTGTCATCAACCTCTGATCATCATGTTGACGATACTCCCTCAACCAATGACCCATTGGTAAAAGGTCGTAAGGGTAAAGTCTTGTATCATTGTTTGATATGCAAGGCTATGCATTGTACTTTTCTTTGTCCAAGAATGGATGAAGCTTCACGTTGGTTGGAAAATATTACTGGTCATCAACAGGTGATTCCAAAAAGTGATAGTAAGTTATCCCTTGATCCCCCACTCACTGACCAAGTGGTCGATTCAGATTTATCTTTGGTTGATCCCACTCTTCCTTTGGAAAGTGAAGTTAAAGTGGTTGAGTCGGTGTCATCTCCACCTGATCCCACTCTTTCATCAGAGAGTGTAAAGACTGAAGTAGTTGCTTTGAACAAATCTTCGTCTTGTTCTTGTCTTCCAACAGAGAATTAACCAAAACCTGCCGAAGTTTTAATGCTTCGTTTTAATTGTTCTCGACAAGAGGAAATTTTGTCTGTTTTGACAGAACCCTCTCTGAGTAGTGAGGTTATTTCCTTTAACTGGAGTAACCTAACAGAGTCTCATCTTCATTTAAGTGTTCCTTTCCAGATAGTTGTGAATGTTACTGCTAGGCGGATACTTCACACTATTGTTGACGAAGGGGCTTCTATTAGTATTCTATCCTTAACTGCTTGGCAAGCTTTAGGCTTTCCTCAGCTTGTGCCAGCCATCGATCAGATACTGGCTTTTAATCGAAGACCTACTGCACCTTTAGGGATCCTTCCTCATTTTCCTATTACATTAGGAGGGAAAACTGTCTGCATTGATGTTATGGTGGTCCAAGGTCCTTTAGATTTTAATCTGCTTCTTGGACGTGATTATGTTTATGCCATGAAAGCCATAGTGTCCACACTCTTTAGAGTTATGCATTTTCCCCATGATGGGAAGATTGTGACCATTGATCAACTTTCCTTTGTTACACCTGACCATCGCATTACTCCTAGTAATCAGACTACCTTGAATGTGCCGCATGTTCTTGTGGTTCCTTCTCCTTCTTCTAGGAGGGGGCATTGCTCCAGCCTCTGGACTTCATACTAGAGCTAAGTTTCTAGCTTCTTATGTAAGGGGGAAACCTAGCAACCTCTGGATATCATGTTGGGTAGGAGCAGGTTTTAGAGAGCATAGTTTACTTTTGGTTTCAATCTCGTTAAAAAATAAAACCACTCCCTAAGCATAGTTTACGCTTTTGGTTTCAAGCTTGCATAAAAATGAAACCATGTTCTGAGCAAAGTTCCCATTCTATGTCAAGCTCGTTAAAAAATGAAATAGCACCTGACCATCATGTCAGTTTTCCTTGAGCAAAGTTCCCATTCTATGTCAAGCTCATTAAAAAATGAAATAGCACCTGACCATCATGTCAGGTTCTGACAGTCATGTTAGTTTTCCTTGAGCAAAGTTCCCATTATGTGTCAAACTCGTTAAAAAATGAAACAGATGCTTATGAGCAAAGTTCCAATTCTATGTCAAGCTTGTTAAAAAATGAAATGGATCTCCTTAAGCATAGTTTACCTTTTGGCTTCAAGCTTGCATAAAAATAAAACCATGTTCCAAGCATAGTTACCTTCTGTTTCAAGCTTGCGTAAAAATGAAACAGATTCCCTTCCCTTGATTCGAGTCTTCCCTTTAGTGTTAGAACTTGAACCTTCTTTTCACCTATCCAATTCTCGTTCTTCCTACCCCCCTGGTGAAAATTTTCACATTAGTAACCAGGTTTTTAGGTTGGGTATGGAAGAAGAACCGTTAAATGAAACTAAGCTTGGGGGCATGTCGAGCCGCTAACAACTATGCTAGGGGTAAGCTTCGCTATCAATCATGCTGGGGGAAATATTCCAACCTCTGTATATCATGGGATTTTTCAAGGATAGTTTACCTATTGGTTTCAAGCTTGCGTAAAAATGAAACCAATCCCTGAGCATTCTTTCAACTGATCTTTGAGCTCGTTAAAAATAGTAAGATGGTGTTGAGCTTACTTTTCATTTTTTCGTGCTCTGGTTAAAACAGGAAATTTGGTTTGAGCTTAGTTTATTACTTTTTCATGCTTTGGATTCAAAAATGAAAAAGTCTAATGGAGTCCTCTTTAAACCCTTTTCAGGCTCCCTAAATACGAAAAGATTGTCGAGCGATCTTGTCTTCTTTAGGCTCATTAAATTATTTGAAGAGTTGTCTATCCGACGGTAGGTTATATATTTTTTGGTTTGGATAGGACTATTTATGAAAAAGGATCACTCCAGTCAATCATGACTGGAAGAGTTCTCTAAGGTATGATTTTACACTTTTTCGGGCCTTAGAGACTAAATCATACGAAAAATGACCCCCTTGGAGTCTTCTTTCGTATTCGTTCAGACTCTCTAAACATGAACGATACAGAGTTTTCTTTCGGTGGACTTGTTAAATTAAACATTGAGAGACCCATTTTGGGAATGAACCCCTCCTCTCTCAGGTTCATAAAACATATGAGTCTGGACTTGTCTTTTGACAAACTATATCGAGTGTTTGTTACCCTCTTTGAACTCACAAAACTGAAAAGAGGCACTCATCGATCATGATGGGGGAAATGGGAAGGGAATCATTTTGCAAATAATGGCAGTTCTTTGTCGTTACCTTTGAACATGGCACTTGTCTACACAATCATGTCAGTCAATTGGGTATTTAGCTAATCGCCATGACGATCCACTTTCATGAGTCATGTTAATCCTTTGAGTCTTTCAAAAGAATGCATTGTCCACTGTCGCATTGTGTATCTGTCCTGTCTAGTCATGCTGCCAAGTATTTTTGTTGTGTTGCCCGATGTTCAAAGGAGATCTAACGAATTTTTACCTCTGCAATCTACATAGTCTTTGTGTCAGTATATTTGAGTCAATCATATGGTTACTACATTCACATCATTCTAGAACTATGTTCTGAGTTTCGTGTCGTCGATGTGGGACTCATAATGGCCCTCCTTCGACGAGACTATTCCTGTCGACATCAGCTCATCATCTGGGAAATAGTCTTAGAAACAATGATTAGTACCTTGAGATCTGTATGCCTTAATGACAGATTCTCTTGCTCTTGACATAGGTTCACATCATTGACCTTTGATCAATAGAATTGACTGGGTGTTCGACATCAGGACATCTATTCACACTCAGTAAATTGTGCTAGGGTACCTTGGGAATCACTAACATTAATGGTGATTTCCCTTGCACTTATTAACGGTTCACATCATTGGCCGGTAATCAAGTGGTTTCTACCATGTTCAACTTCATATCATTGTAATCACATGGATAGAATCGTACTTTGTGGAAGACGAGACAAAGACCCTGGGAATTTATTTAAAGCGCTCATTGCTTTTCCCTAGGTTGCGATGGAGTTTTGTATATCTAGCATGGATCCACATTTGTATGGTCGTGGCTATGCTCAAATTTACAACTATATGAAATAGATCTACGTTGTATTTCTAGTAGCTATGTCCAAGTTTGAGTCCTCTATCACATGGATCTACGCTGTATTCTAGTAGCCATGCTTGTTTATTCCACTCATAGATCTGTCTTGTATTAGTCTGCAGCTATGAGTTTGGTTACTTGTGTCTATGAGTCAACATACTGATGTACTACATATGCCTACTTGACAACATGCTCCGATCGAGCCAAAATTTTCATCTCCTAGCAACGACTTGTTCTCAAAGCTCTCGTTTATCGTATCCCTCTAAGACTCATGCTTTGGGGGGCATCCTGTTATACCAAAATCCTATCACCATCATGTGATAAGACATTTGACATACCTATTTGCCCTGAATCCCAGTTTCTGGAGTGGAAACTAAATGGTTTTTCATCAATCTTACATGAAAATTCCCAGCACCGTGCATGCCCCTTTATCTAGGAGTGGTACCCTTGTTCGCACCGCCCATACTCTGTTGCCCATAAGCGGTGCCACCGCTTATAGCCCTTATTCCATAAGCGGTTATTACCAGAACCGCTCTGTCACTAAAGGAAAAATGCAGTACCCTAGGTAAAAAGGGAAAAAGAGAAGCTTCTCAAGGCTTCTAGATGATAAGGCTCAAGATATCCCTTATCCCTAATGTAGTGGGTCAGTTGAGCTCGAGATACCCCATCCTAGGATCTTGGAGGCCACCTCACCCACAAATATCTCAACCTATCCTATCCATCTAGCCTTACAAATACAAGCTTATGGCCATGGTTGAGGGGAAGAACATTGAAGGTATTGTTATGCTGTTGGATTGATCCTTGGCCCAATATCATTTGGAGAGAGCATAAAGAGCTAGAGTCAAAGCTTTTGGGGACGAGAATTTGGTTTCATGGAGATGCATGCCAACACTAAGGCTTGGTTGTAAACTTCTTCATATTTCATTAATGCAAGTTGATTTCTGTCCCACATATGTTGTTGTTGTTATGATTTCACATATATGTTGCTAGATTCCTTAGTCACTAGCATAGATTAGTAGATCATATTCTGGTTGCTTTGATCTATTTCATGTTGAGCTTGATTGCAGGTACACAGGTGGACTATCAAAGCCTTGTATTTCTGATATCTACAGTGTCTAGGGAGAGTCTTCAACCTCTGTCCTCTATTTGTTTTGGATCTGAACCATTCAGACCAGTGGAACACCTTGCTGTCCACAGGAGGTGAAATATTCCAGCTAACACTTTCCACCTGTCACTCCAATTGGATTACTCACAGCTTGGGATGGCTACTTCTGCTGATTGCTAAATCTAGAAGGTTTGAACCCTTTCTTTCTTTGGTCAAACTTCTCATTCTTCTTTTCTTTCCATGCCTTATGGTAATCATGTTTACCCTTGCTTTTCTCATAGCAATATTTATCCTTTCTTATTGCTTCTTCAAGAGTCCTTGGTTCATAGAACTCAATTCTATCTTTGTAAGTTTGAGACAATCCACTTAGAAACCGCTGGATCTTCACTTTTTCATCTCTGATGTACCAGACATACCTCAACAATTCCAAAAACTTATTTGCATATTCATCCATGGTCTGTCCCAATCTCAGCTCATGGATCTCCTTGATCTTGTCATCATAATACCTATCAGAAAGGTATTTCTGCCTGAAATACTTCTTGAACTATTTCCACTTCAGTTTTCTTTCGCTGATCCTCTTTACTTGCTTGAAATGTTTCGACCAAATGGATGCCCTTCCATTCAAATTGAATATGGCAACTCTTGCCTTCATGTTTCCTGAATAATCCTGCACCTGAAAGTACTTCTTTATCCCAAGAAGCCAAGCTTCAGCCTCTTGTCTCATCTTTATCTCACCATCAAATGTAGGAGGTTTAGCTTTCCTAAATTCATCTCGAGAGAAATCCATATGTTGTCTTCTTCTTTTCCTTTTATGAGAAGATGAACTTGTATCTCCACTGGATTCTTCAGAGTCAGATGATCCACTGGAAGTCTTTCTTCTTCTCCTAGTGCTGCTCTTGCTGCCTTCTGGCCTTGATGTACCTCGTCCATAATCTATATTTTTCTACAAGTTTCTCAAGCTTTCCAATATGACAGTATTCAAATGATGCTGATCTTCCTGGGATTTAACCAAGCTTCTCATGGTGGCTCCAACCTCGGAAGGTGTCCCTTGGAATCTCCTTCCATTAGATTCTATGTCATCATTTCTATTACAGATGTTTTCTCCCATGGCATCTTCTGCTCGCTCGTAAGAATCTTGGACATCATACCCATCATGGGTTCTCATGACTGAGCCACCTCTTGCTTTACCACACTGTTCTTTTTGGAGTACTTCTCTTGGAAGTTATATATAGTTCTGCAAATGTGTTAGTAGCAAAATGTTAGATGCATAACATTAATATAAGACAAACTACTTACCTTTTTCTTTGGGAAATTTACAAATCAACAATTATGCTAAAACACAAAATTTTCTCTATTTCTTTTCAGACTTGTGACCATGGACAGTCTGCTGAATCTGATGAAATTCAACTAAAAGGCAGTCGAAAACTGCCTAAAAAATCACTAAGAAATGCCCCTGAAAAACCTAAATCTTCTTAGGCCCAATCGGAACTCCTCCCAACTAATTCTTTGACATTGTGGGGGTTAAAAAAACTAACTCATCGACGGTCTATTGCTTGTTCTCCTTATGGAGTTTCGGCGGCGAAACAACTAAACTCCCTATCTGTATTGGCGAGCGAATCAACTGTGCATCAGTTGCATAGTTATCTGAGCAGCTGCAATGGCGGAACGTGTTCTAATTTCGGTTTTCGCAAGAAAAATGACTAGACTCCTGCTTGGTATCAGTGAGCAAACCAACTATTCATCGGGCACACAGTTGCTTGAGCAGCTGCAATGACGGAAAGAAATCTCACTATGATCTCCGCGGCAACCTGACTAGGCTTTCGATCGGCGATGTCAATTACTGCTCATCGGGCATTTCGACGGTCGAAATTTTTTAAATCCACCCACTGTATCGGCGATTTACTAATATTTTCTTCCATCATATCGGCCCTATCGTGGTCTACTGTCCCGAGTCTTATCGGCGATCGAAACCCCCTAGAAGTTGCGGCATTGGCACTCGGATGCGTTCTTCATTGGGTGATTAGTCTCTTCAATCTCCGCAACGGTAGACATTTTCTCAAAAAATTTTACCTGTCAGGATCATCGATGATGGAATCACCTAAGCATTGACGATGTCATCCACTAACCATTGCCAATGGCCGATGATTCCATGAATTAAAATAAATTTGAAATTTTTTTCTTTCTTTCCGAGCTTTCATCGGCTCAATGATCAGTTATTTTCCATTGATTCGTTTGTTATCTGTCGATGAAAACTTTCTCTACCTTCTAATGACTTGCCAACTCCATCTCCCTTATCCTTCGTCGATCAAGTGACTGCTTTTCACCGACACAATCCACTAATACCTTGGCATTGGTGAGTGTAAGACTAAAGCATCGACGAACTGAAGCATGATTTTTGACTGGCATCGGTAGTCGAAGCTTCCCCCTGTCGGAAGACTAGTGCACCAGGCTTCTGCAATGGCGGATGCACGAAACACTATATTCTTTCGATGAACGACAATTTCAGGCCTTAGACAAAATTTTAAACTTTCTTTACGGCATCAGCGATCGCAGGATCTATCCGTCAGAAGGATAGTCTTCTAGCTATCCACAACGATGGCACAGATAATCTAATACCTTCCGCTATTCATCGGTGATGCATCCTACTAACATGCTCTGATGGCCAACGAAGCCAACACTTAGAAAATTTTCAAAATTTTGCGCCATTGGCGGTCGAAGGCTCTACTCATTGGAGGCATAGTGGTCTAGCCATCCGCAACAGCGGGCACTCGATCAACTAATCTCTGCCGATGATTTCAACACTTAAACAAAAATTCTGAAACTTTTCTTCTTCTGTCGGTGGTTGGAACCACTAACACTGCTGCATTAGTGTTTTAGTCCCCACGGCAGCTGCAACGGCGGCAACCCATTCAAATACCATCCAACCAATTCTTGCCGCTGCTCATTGGTAGTTTTCCCGTCTATCCATCAGTGATGAGAACAACTATATTCTGCCGATCGCCAATGGCCAGAATTAGAAAAAAAATTTCAAAGTTTTTCCCGGTTACCATCCATTGGGTGGCCTTCCCACTAAGTCCCTACTGCATCGAAAGATCTTGTCACTAAGTCTTTCGATGGGTCGATGTTTCTGGTACTTAGAAAACTTTTCTGAGTTTTCCTGCCACACTTTTCTGATTGCTGCTGGGTAGAAGGAAACTTGCCTTTGCTATCTGATCTATCATGGCCCTTAAGGCCCATGCTGTAACCAGAGCTCTGATACCACACTATGACGTCCCTGACCCTCCGACCGCGAAGAGGATGCTACGATACATCAAATCATCTGGGCTTCTATGTTACGGAGAGAAATTCCTATGGCTTGGGGTACCACAATAGACAGCTTGACTCCAGAAATCAATCCTTTCCAATATGCAATAGAAATTAAATGTCTAACACTAAAGGATCAGACCTCGTACCTTATTCCGGACGGTTGAAGTAGATACCCGTTGAGCTTTCCAACTTCAGCTTGAATTGATAGATTACTTCCTCAACAACAAGTAAACAATACAAGCATTCTATATATCATGGTGTTAGATCTATTCTAGCATATATAATCAATAATGTATAAGCATTTGACATAATCCAATGGTTAAAACATTTATTCAAACACACATTATTGGACAGGAAAAGATATTTCTATTAATATAAATTAGAGATTACAAGATACAACCTCTGTCAGCACGTGTGCGAACCAGAGAAACTGAATCCCCCACTTGGGCCTCCACCACCTCAATCCTCCATCTCTCAATAGCAAGCTCACAAGCAAAAGGCAAGCTTGGGAAGAACACAAAAGTGCTCCAAGGGACAAAGGGATGCAGACTCAAGCATAAGTTTCGGCAACAATGGACTATAGTTTGTTTGCTCTCAATTATCTCTTATGCCTTCAATGTACCAAGGGGTTCCTTATATATATTTTCAAAGGGGTAATGAAAGGTTGAATCCAAGCGATCTCAAGGCATAGGGAAGGCCAGGAGTCAAGTGATTCGGATCCATGTCAAGGAAAACTCCAAAAGGATTTGGATTTTGTACACATCCCGATGTACATGGTTTTAGTGGTCAAACTCGTGTATATACACGCTCATAAGTTTAAAAGTCATGTGTATCATTTTTCACATGTTTTTAGGGATGGTCAAGGAAACATCAAAGGAAAAAAAATGGTCCATGGGGTCTAAGGAGTCTGTAGCGGGATAGGGGAAGGCCATACAAAGTGTGATTCACCTGGAGTGGTGAAATCAGCTATAACAGATGCCCCCTAATGTGTGAGGTCAGAGGGGTCATACGATGGCTGAAATACATTATAAGTCCATCCCAGAAGTGGAGTGATGAAGGATCCCAAATGGAAGACCAACCACCCAATCAGCATAGTACAATAATACAACTCTGCACATAACTGCAAATACATATAGTAGTCCAGGATACATAAGAGTACAATGGCCATGAATAGGCATGATACAAGATATCACATAAGTGGTCATCGCCACGTACAATATACATAGATCAGAATCTCCATGATGAAGATATATAAAGGACCATGATCTCCATAATGGCTGAAGATATATAACAGATCAAGATCTCCATAGTGGCTAGAAATATTTGACATATACTGGAATCAAGTCACGAGAGCTGAAATCTCATGAACACTGGCATGATCAAGGAGGTAGCACATAAGAGATGCCACCAATTTGAAAAGTCTTCTACACAAACCGCTACGAGTACATGTCCTACTATGTGAATAGAGGTGTCGAGGTGGAACATAGTAGTCCATCGTCTGATTACCGGTCATTAATGTATACTGTTAACAAACGTGAGATCATTCACTGATAATGAAAATGGGAATCAAGGTACTAGAGTGAAAACTAACAAGTGTGAATAAGTGTGTTGAGGTCAAACACTTGAGAGGATCCATTGATCAGGGGACATTGATGTATTCCCAAAAACTGTCGATGGCGAGAGAACCTACCACTGATGACTGCAAGTCTCAAGGCACTCAAAATGACTCTAGATTCCAATCCCAGAATAAATGATCTGTCGATGGGGTGAAATCCGCTGGAAGGAGGGCATTAAGGAATCCCCCATCATCCAACATGAGGTACTCAGCAAAGCTGTATAATGTGGAAGGACTCGATCATAAGGTGCACGAACCAGTAACTGTACCAGGAATGGCCGACATGCAAAGTCAAGAGAACTGAGGAATGGCCGACTCAGGCTTCAACTTCCTTCGAACAAGAGCATAACGGCGTATGGTGATTGAATAAAGGTATCATAGACTCGATATACAAACTGGGACATCTCTGCGACACAGGAGGCATCGACAGAGGCTCCATAGGGACTGGAAGCTTAACCAGTCGGTGGAGTTAAACTCAGATAAACAAGTACAACTCCTAAAGTCAAACTATAACCCAACCAATGGATGTGATATATAGTGCTCTGTTCGAAGGTGACACGACTCGACAATTGCCACAGATAACATCTTTTCTTGTCCGGCTTTTTGGTTTTTTCATTTTTTTTTGGACTTTTTCAGTTATTTAAAAAGCTTGAAAAAAGAATAAAATAGCTTTATAGTTACATACTAGGAGGAGATGAGTGTCATAAGGGAAAACAAACTAGTTCCAAGCAGTGGAACATATCTATGCTCAATGCAAGGATACATGTGTAGGATATTGACACTCGGGGGAAAATCCCCTCCCAGTAAAAAGGGAGACAAGCTGTGAAGGATATAAAAATGGATCTGCATGGCTAGACATGAGACAAGCTCGGGCTATAATGATGAAATGCAATGTCAGGGAAGCTGGCATAAAGCTCAATAAAGAAGGAAAAGCTCATGATAATGCATTCACAACTTGACATGAGGGATTCCTGAGGGAAATAGGACAGCAAAAGATCAAGAGGAGTATGAGGCTCTTGCAAAATGTCATGGTAGTACTATACAATGGACTCCCACACCCTAAAGGAGAAAATGTCAGCATGGGAACCAAATGCAAAATAAGGTGCTAACTAGGGTACCCATGTAAGGTGAAGCTCTACCACTCATATCATGCCACCTCTAAAGCAGCAAGAAGGTTTCGTGACATAATAGAGTGGGTTCGTACCTAAGGTCATGATGAGATGGTCATAAGGTTATGAAAAATGCATACGATGATGAAACCTAACCTATATGCCAGTTTTAGATATGATACCTGAAATCGGCACGAACGGGTCAATCCAACGGCTGAAACGGTACTGAAAAAGGTCCTCTACATCAAGAATTATGTCAAAAACGGTCCAAAATGGTTAGAAAATGTCAAAACTATAGGAAAGGGGGTAAAAATTTTCAAATATTTGAAAATTTTCTATAAATAGTAAACAATTCAAAATATTATAAATCATTTGAAACTTTTACCCATTTGAGCTTTGATTTTCAACAGCGAATTCCAGGAGATCCAACCGGTGGAATCCACTACCGTTTCTTCTAGGTATTTACTCATGCTCTTCTCTTTCATTTTGATGCAATTTTTATGAAATTCCATGGTCAATTAAGCTTTCTAGGCCAACCCAAAATGGGTGCTGCGGCCCACGCGGAAATCGAGGTTTTTTCTAATGGGAAAATTTGCAATTTCTTGTGCAAGATGGTCCTAGAGTGGAGAGAGCGTGAACATGGTGAGTTAGAGGAAGCAGTAAGGGCCGATCTAATGGCTCAACAAGATCTACATGCATGCAGACTCTACAAGTTTTGGTGTCTTGGTGGTTTGAGGGCCAAACCAAGACTATTATAGATGCTAGTGGATTACTGAGATACAGACTCGGAGTCCTTCCATATAGATGGGATGTCCCTTACCATAGAGGTGGAGGACATATACTTTAGTACTGGGCTTTCTAGATGAGGGGAAGTGGTGAACCTTCGTTCTCATGGTGGGCTAGGAGGTGGCCTGACTATCGACGAGTACATTGCAGTGTACCGCTATCCAGACACAGAGAAGGTGGGGAGTTAGGTCCGTACCAACGCTATATAGGTGCTGGGCCTAAATGCCATACTATTGACATTGGGTAGGATAGCAGGCTTGGCATCACTCCACCAGGCCTCGCGGCCTCTGATGTTCTATGTAGTGGAGTGCATGAGACCCACGATCTATGACTGGAGCACTACACTACTGAGCAACATGAAACATCAACTCAATGAGTGTAAGGCAGGTAGAGTGCGGAAATTTGGGTTTAGCAGTATTTTGAGCATGTTTTTCTTCAAGCGTGTTCCAGGATTGAGCCCCAAAGTGGACGTTCCTCTTCACGGGGTTCGAGATCCAGCCCAACGGCGTTGGGAAGATGCTATGCGAAGACTGGGGGGTGGTAGGGTGGCAAACCCATATCCACCTGAGTTTTTTCCGTGGTGGCGACGACAGATAGTTGCCATCGATGACTACCCCTATGCAGGGATAGATTTCTGGGGGGACCTGGACATGCCGCTACCACCAGGATCGGCATATGGCGATATAGGTAACGAATCTTGACCCTCTCTTTTTAAATTTTGAGTTATTTATTTTTTTTGTGTTTTCTTGATCATATGGAATCAAAAAGACATATTTTTGCGTGATAATATATAGTGACATTTACCATTTGTGTGCAGATGTGAGACCATGGTGGCCAGAGGGCTTCCCTCATCATAGATAGAGGGGAAGAGGAGATGAAATCACGGGTGTGGATGCGAAACGAATGCTCTAGAGCATTCATACGAATTTTGTGAGACTGACACATAGAGTTCCCATGGCGCAAGTCAAGGACTTTCTTGAGGCTATGTAGTGACAGGTGGTGGGTGTACCACGCTCATGGGTGCGATTATTTAGATGACTAGCTAGAGCCGTAGTGACCTTCCATGATCACAACCCTCCTCCTCCTCCACAGGATTAGACACCTAGGAGTGTATACATTTTGTACTACTATGTATTATATGCTGGTGGCTCGAAAGCCCCAATTTTGTATCATGACACTGTGTATTATCACATTTTGGATTTATATATAATTTTTTTTATGGTGATCGGTTTATTTATTTACATGTGTAAAAATTGTGCTTGTAATTAATTTATTGTGAATGAAACAAATGCCAATATAACACGTACTTAGCATATGATTCAACAACTTGATTATTATTTCTTGGAATATGTATATATGTTATATTGTCAAATTTTCGTTCTAACAATCTCACACGTAAGAATCTTCTCAATAACGTCGGATCTCTAACATGGTACAAACCATTGAGCTGTGACACTACTAACTCTGAATCAAGACATACCTCAAGAGAGAGAACGCCATGTGAAATGGAATCCCGTAGAAGCTCGATAATGACACTGTATTCAACAACATTGTTGGAATATGGTCGTAGACATATGCCTCTTGAAGACAGTACCTGACCCATAGGAGTATAAATCACCCAAGCGGCAGAGGCTGAGTGTTGAGTGTGATGGCTTGCACCATCCGCGAATCCTATGTAGGTGGAATATTCCATTGAAATTTTCCAAAAGAAACAGAAACTAATCACAAACTCGATCACGATAAGAAAAATACCTAACTATGCAATGTTGTATAATAATATACAATAAGCAGCCTTAGCTGAAGATCATGCATAGTATTTCTATAGATAGAGCCCATTTCAAGGCTCCGCCAAGGCCGTTCCTTCGTAATCCACTAACTCATATGCACCCTTCTCTAACACACGCTTGACCACGTAAGGACCATGGCACATAGGATTAAATTTCCCTGCCCCCAAGGGTTCTTTCGGTTGATCCCACAAAAGGACCAAGTCTCCTTCACTAAACCTCCTTGGACGGACAGAATTATCGTACTGGACCTTTACGTGACATTTATTGACTTCTAAAGCCACCAAGGCATCCCGACACTGCTCATCAAGTTACTCAAGGTGAACCAAACGCTCTTCCAATGGGGAAGTGTCCGGTAAGAGTTCTACAGCTAGCTTCAAAGAAGGAATCTCGCATTCAATTGGCAATATCGACTCCACTCCATGTACAAGTTGATATGGAGAAAAACTAGTGGAAGTCTTAATAGGGTTTTGATATGCCCACAAAGCAGGATATAACATGATGTGCCAATTGTTCTTACTTTGTGCAATGGTTTGTTGGAGAATGGATTTGAGTGATTTATTCACTGCCTCTACCTGTCCATTCACTTGAGGGTAGTAAGAAGAGGAATGCTCTTGCTTATACCCTAACTTGAATGCCAACTCTTCCATCATATGGTTCTGAAAGTGCGAGCCATGGTCAGTGACAAGATCTTTCGGAATCCTGAACCGAGTAATAATCTAGTTGAATACAAAGTGAGCGGTTGTCTCACCATTGGATTTTACTGTAGGGATAGCCTCAGCCCATTTCATGAAGTAATCAACAACCACTATAATATGATGGTGCCCCCCAGTCGAAGCTGGGTTGCAATCCATAAAATCGAGCCCCCACTTAGTGAAGGGACCGACGGTGATAATGGGATGTAATGGGGCAGGTTTTGAGTGCATATTATGTGCGAACACCTAGCAAAGGTGGCACCTCTTGACCGCATCAACACAATCCTTAAAGATCGACAGCCAGAAATAACCCGCTCTTAAAATATTTTGAGCTGCAGAAATCCTAGATAAATGACCACCACACATTTCTCCGTGGTAATCATTCAGCACTACCTCAGCCTCTTCATGAGTTAAACAACGTCGTAAAATGGAATCTATCCCACGGTGATACAAAGTGTTATCCACTATGAGGTAGTTCTTAGAGATGTGATGTAATCATCGTCGTTCATATCGCGAGAGGTGAGTAGGGGTATTCAATGTTTGTAAATATATTATGATATCCCCATACCATGGGTCTAACATTGAGATTAAGAAGATGTGTTCATCAACAAACGTATCTTCACAAACCAACTCCTCAGCCTCGCTCGGGAAATCCGATATAAGCTATGCAAAAATTAAAGACTTCTTTGATTTTGCCGAAACAAACTCAAGATCGAATTCTTGCAGAATGACAATCCATTTATTATATTTCCCCCAATCATCCTTCGGGTGAGGACGAATTGAAATGGATTGACATGGGCTACAACCAAGGTCTGGCGAAGGAGAATATAATCTCAACCGCTGAACCGCATGTACGGTAGCTAAAGCAAGCTTCTCGACATGAGAATAATGAATCTCTAATGAATCTCTACGTCAATAAGGTTCTGGCTCAAATAATATATGACATGCTCTTGGAGCTCCTCATCCTCTTGAACCAAAACCATACCAATCGTCTCTAATGACGCGACCACATATAATAGGAAATCATGGCTATAGTCCCGGGGACTAATCACCGGGGCTGATGCTAGGGCTCGCTTGAGTGCATCAAAGGACTCCTGGGCTCACTCATCCCAATGAAAGGGGGTGTCCTTCTTCAAGAGACATATGAAGCCTCTAGTCAAATTGGAAAATTTGACAACAAATCTTCGTAAGAATTTTTCCATGCCTTGCAAACACTGAAGATGACGAATATTCTTTGGGTGAGACAACTGAAGTATTGCCTCAACCATCAAAGGGTTGACTCTTATACCCTCTTTAGAAATGACAAATCCTAACAAATGCCCTGACTTCACACAAAAGATGAACTTATGAGGATTTAATCTAACCGAATAGTGTCGGCATCTTTCGAATACCAATCTTAAGTGATAGGGATGACGCATTCTCATGCGAGAATGAGCAGCAAGGTCATCCAAAAATACTTCGATAATTGACTTGAGATCATGGAAGATCAAGGTCATTGCCTGCTGAAATGTAGCTCCGGCGTTTTTAAGACCGAAAGGAATTTTTCGATATGCAAACGTTCCCCAAGAACAAATAAATGCAGTCTTATGTTGGTCCTCAGGTTTAATCTGTATCTGATTATATCTGGAAAATTCATCCATGAAGGAGAACACCTCGCTACCCACACACTCATCCAAAATATGATCAATAAATGGTGTGGGGAAATTGTCCTTAGGATAGGCACGATTCAAATCGCGGAATTCAACACATATGCGAATCGCTCCCTGCTTCTTATCCACCGAAAAAAGGTTTGAAACCCACTCCGTCAAGGGGACGGGATAGATGAAACCTGCTTTCAACAACTTCTCTATCTCTGCCTTAATCATAGGTGCTTTCCTAGGATTCACCGCACGTAAACGTTTTCAAACAGGCTTAGCATTGGGGTAAGTCTTAATCTCATGCTCGACAATACAAGGGTCAATACCTGGCATCTCATTGTAATACCAAGCAAAAATATCATGGAATTCCTTAAATAGCTCGGTGTATTCAAGAATCTCATCATGGGAACATTCCACCCCAATATAGACATTCTCTATCGTGCAAGGATTGGGAGAGATGTTGATAGGAATTGTTGAAGATATGTTCGCCATGTTTCCATTAGCCATCGAACCAGGAGAGCTTAATGGAACCATAGGACTACCAACTCTCTGACTAAGAACCACCCTAACATCCTCACACTCCAAGCGGTCAAGCTCTGGAAGAAATTATGATCTATGATGGAGTTCCTCCCATGGTGGCTCAACTCCTGACGTAGGCTCAATAATCGCTTCATCTGAAGGGAAAATCGTATCAAGGTAGTCATGTGCGTGAGAAGACTGTACTGCCCATGCTGGCAGCACATAATGGTCCTCCTCCTCTGTCCACAAAGAGGAAGGACTAGGCTCTGCAACACACTTGAGATTAGCTTGATAAGCTATCATAGCTGCAGGCAATGGCACGTTCGTCACGACGGGCTCACTTGAAGTACTCGGTGTAGGAAGAATCCAAGGATCTTCCATATGACTCGTGTAAAAAGACACCAATGTCGTAGATGTCGAAGCCTCATCGGAACTAGATCTTATCATCAGGATAGATGCAGGACAACTAAAGCTGCCCATGATGGATGGATACATGCCTACACCCACACTCCCAGTTGCCGGCTAAGAGTGGTCAACAATCGGGATCGAAGCTCCCAAAGATGCGGTAACAGACGAATTCTTGAATGTCGTTTGATCAATCGTTACGATCTTCCCGTTATGTGGAAAGCATACAACGTGGAACAAGGATGAAGCAATGGCTTGAATACTGTACATCCAGTTCCTACCAAGCAAGAGATTGCAGTCAAGGGGCTCATCAACCACCTCGACCTCTATCGCAACGGTCTTCCCTCCTAAACAAAATTTAAGGGAAGGAAGGATGCCGTGTGGCCTAAAAGATCTCCCATCGAATGTAGTTAACATGGTCACTGATTTAGATAGCTCAGGAGAACCCAGACCCTTCCAACAGGATAAAGACATGACAGAAGCAGCAGTGCCCTCGTCAATCATAGTGCGCTTGATGATCATATTAAGACATTCTACGTGAATCAAAAGAGACACATAGTAGGGCAAGCAAGGCTGAAGTCCTGCGGTTTCAAATTTGATCACGGAGGAAGAATCATCATTATTCACACCAAGTGTAGAAAGCAACACCTTCCTTTGCAAAGGACAACTTTGAAGCACTTCCAATGCAGACATCACACAAGGAGTGTGGCCCAAATCCTCGACAACCGAATAGTTCTCGGCGGCTCGGGCATTTGGATTATGCCCTGAATGCTTAAGGAATCCCTTAGGAATGCGAGGTGTAGTCTCAGGTTTATCCATAGGTTTCTCAATACACAAAGGGGCCCCTGGTGGATCAGGCTCTTTGCCTGGGCTGGGTTGTGACGAACCATAATCTTTCGCACGGGTCACAACTTTCGCAGCATGGACCATGTTAATGCACCCATGACCACTACTCTCCGGTGGATCATGATCATCACCAGACTGGCCATGGGACTTCGAGTTCATATTTTGATTATGCGGTAAAGGGTTAGTTAGCACAGCTGGGCCCTGTGCCAAGAATCTCGAAGCTTCCTCAATACGAGGGCACAAGTAAGTGAGGTGATTGTCCTTACATAACTTGCAAGGGAAATTAACCTTAAGTTTAGCTTGCTTGTCCCCCCCAGCATTTTGGTCGTTCTTGTCATTACTATTAGCATTCTCATTCTTATTCCCACCCTTATGATTATTTTTACCCTTTTTTCTATTCTGTCCGGGCTGCTCGTTACCCTTCTGGTCCGACGAATGCACAGAAAGTACAATCGTCATTTAGGCGGGTTGAGATGAAGCCATAGATTGTCTTGAAGCAGATTGGTTGATCGACAATTGACTAACTTGTTTTACAACCGAATCCGCAGGTTTCGCACTTGCACAACCCACAATGCCATCGGCATGTGGTCCAAGTTTGACTTTGGGGTCGAAAATGGAACGCAGAGCATTGGGAATAATCTCATATAACAAACCCAACTGAGCATAGATCAAGTCCAGTTTCCGTGCCCTAAAAATCGCTTGTTCCTCATTGTGCACTCCGGATGTGGAAACATCCTTCGCTATATATGACAATAACGACTTGAGGAACCACTCGAGGAGGAACTTCGGCAGTATAAAGGCTTTAATTAACCTCTTTCGTCTACGCCACTCTTGAATATGATGAGAGATATTTGTGGCTTTATCTTACCAAAATGTCAAGAAGATTTCAGTACCAATGTCATAATGCACTGGTAGCTGGAAGTGATTAAGAAAAGTCATCGCAAGGTCGTCGAACAAAGCGAAAGCTCCCATAGGTAACTCTATATACCATTTCGCAGCAGGCCTTGTAAGGGTGCATTGAAATAGTCTCAAAAGGATTGAGTCCTGATGTAAGGAATTTGAAGAGCACCATAGGTGAAACATACTAATGTGTTCACTTGGATCCTCTCCTGGTTTTCCCTTGAACTTAGGTATGTCCGAAGGAAGTTTGGTAGGGACAGTCGGACAAGCTGGGTCATGAGCTACAGGATCATTTGTCAATCTCAACAAGTCAAAAAGATTGAGCGTCACAAGGAAAGGGAGCCTAGGATGATGAGGTCGATGGGTCGCTCCCTGATTCATATAGGTCTGATTACCACCATGGCCTTGGCCATAGTGCCCTCCTCTCGTATGACCCGTATAGGGTGGCCTGGAAGCACCATAGTGTGGTGGACCTTGACTAGTAGGGGCTACAAAGTCGTAATTAGGAGAGTAAGCAGTTTGTTGATACCCGCCCCCATAAGGTGAAGAACCCAGTTCATATTGCGTCCCATAATAGGGTCCATAATTCATCGCATATGATGCCCCATGAGACACTCCGTAGGTAGGAATATACGCTCTGGAAGTAGGAATATACATACTGGAAGTATGGACATATGCACCAGTAGTAGTAACATGACCTCTAGAAGTATGAACATAACCTCCCGAAGCAATGGGCGGTATGTAAACCTGAGACACAATCGGTCTAGTAACCGTAGTATGGACGTGACTCGTAGCCATGTGCTGGCTTGAAGGACCACGCAAATAAGGTGGAGGATGAACATTTGAAGAACTAGGGACCGAGGACAAAGGAATCTGAGTAATAATGTACGTGCTATTCCCTATCGTCGCTCATCTCGGATCTGGTATCCTAATAGGATCACTAACCCTAGACCTAGGAGGGATATGTGATGTAACTTCCACCACCGAGATGGAAGGTGCAATGTGACTAGTACTCCCAAACCTCTCCGCATGGTAAGGAATGAGAGTGCCCCCAGGCATAGTGTTAGGCTCGAAGTCAGATTCGACATGAAATGCCAAATCATGTGTAGGAAAACTAGAGATACTATAACTACCATAGCTAGTGCTGGCGGGTTCAAAATGAGTCTCGGTGTCCTCCGGCATTCCATACCGGTAATGCGTCAATGGGGAATCAACCCCAGAGTGAGTAGGTCTATCTTGCATGGTTCCTATCTCAGAAATCACAGGACCTAACTCAACCAATTCTGGTGAAGGATCGTAAGTAGGAGTAAACTCCCCATCGTCTACATGAATGGGAGAAGGTGTTTTAGGAATACCTTCTAAATGGTCTCCCATGGTGTGTGAATCAATGTGCAAAATAGTTCGCCTGGACTATCTAGGTCTCTCTCCCAAAGGAGGAGGAGAAGTAGAAGGCAGAAGGCTTGCTAAATTATGAGAACGGCGAGGAGCAGCACCCGAATCTACAGTGACTCAAAAATATAAAAGACTCTCTATTTACGTAAACCCTAGGCCAACTATCATGCACAGAGCAATCACTAATAAAATCTAAAACCAAATGCAAGCAAACAAGGGCTGGATAAATGAGCTCTCGAATGAAGAAGGTATGTCTCACATAGGAGAGGCTTGAGACTCCCATACACAATAAGCAGAGGTACGTAACCAATTATTGTGGCCCTCAGCTTCAATGTGTAAAGCAACTGTGTTGTCCGACCCCAACCTGGCCAGGACACCCGCAAAATAACCCCTGCAAAGTACCCCCTTGATATCCTAGGTAAGGCCACTAAGGTCACCTCAATCTAATCAATGCTCAGGCAGACAGTCGTAGGCGGGATTGACCGTATGGGCAGGGTAGCAAATCTCGAAACTCTCGAAAGAGCCCCCAAATACGAATACAATCCTGGAAATATCTTCGGTGCTACTCAGTTATGACTAGGGGTCATCCCAATCAATAACCGCTCACACTGCCTCGTGCTTAACTCCCTTTTGAGAGGAGGATCGTGAGAAACACTAGTTATACCAAGGATTTCACACACTCACCTGGACAGACACATACATGTTGTTGTTTAGTGATCTTGGAGAATTTACTTACAATGAACTATTCCAAGATCCTAAAACCTAAGCTTGTTGGTGCACCCTATAAAAGAAAAGAGTGTAGTTCATTTTAATTTAGCGTTGATTTTAATTGGATTTATTACTCAAAATAGGGATATGACCATGCAACTAATAATGTTATGACAAAACATGAAGTAAAATGCACACCTAACAATCAATGCAAATGCATTGTGTCCATGAAAACAGGGTATGCTACTACGTGAAATGCACAATTTTTCTTCAAATGATGAATGCAATCTTTCCTATATGAAGTCCTAACTAGTACTCCAAAGCAAATCTAGTACAAGTACAATGCAAAAATGCGAAGTGCAATGCATGATGATAAGCAAATGTTTTTCGATTTTTTGAAATAAAATGAGATGCAAAAAGAAAAAGAATGATTCTACGACCCATAGACTCTGCAAGCACACACAAACAACACTCAAGCAAAGCACTAAGGTAAAAGAACTCTAATGCACTGATCTCAAACAAAAAATTGAAAATGCCATGACAAGAACCTTCTTAAAAAAAATTTAGCCTAAAAAAAACGTTTCTGGTCAGAAACAGAGGTATAAACAGACTCAGGCAGTGCCAAAGGAGACTCAACAAATATCAAAATTCACCCAGCAACCAATTAACTCCCACAAAAAGGCAGAAGCAAGGGCATACGCGACTGTTCGTAGTAAACCCGCATGTATACACGAAAATCGAATAGAAACCCACGTCTATACGCGATTGTGAGTTCACAACTCGTGTACAGGAAGAAATGTGCATAAAATCCAGGAAAATAGACAAGCTGAGACAAACTTCACACCAATCAGACACTACCAGGCATACATGCCCCCAGACCCGAGACAGAAACAAGAGAGAAAGAGAAATTCAAATTCATTGAATGCCAATAAAACAACCCCCAAAGGACAACTACTAGGAACTCCCCAGCGGAGTCGCCAATTCTGTTATGGAGAGAAATTCCTATGGCTTGGGGTACCACAACAGACAGCTTGGCTCCAGAAATCAATCCTTTCCAATATGCAATAGAAATTAAATGTCTAACACTAAAGGATCAGACCTTGTACCTTATTCCGGACAGTTGAAGTAGATCCCCTTTGAGCTTTCCAACATCATCTTGAATTGATAGATTACTTCCTCAAAAACAAGTAAACAATACAAGCATTCTATATATCATGGTGTTAGATCTATTCTAGCATATATAATCAATAATGTATAAGCATTTGACATAATCCAATGGTTAAAACATTTATTCAAACACACATTATTGGACAGGAAAAGATATTTCTATTAATATAAATCAGAGATTACAAGATACAACCTCTGTTGGCACGTCTGCGAACTGGAGAAACTAAATCCCCCACTTGGGCCTCCACCACCTCAATCCTCCATCTCTCGATAGCAAGCTCACAAGCAAAAGGCAAGCTTGGGAAGAACACAAAAGTGCTCCAAGGGACAAAGGGATGCAGACTCAAGCATAAGTTCCGGCAACAATGGAATATAGTTTGTTTGCTCTCAATTCTCTCTTATGCCTTCAATGTACCAAGGGGTTCCTTATATAGCTTTTCAAAGGGGTAATGAAAGGTCAAATCAGAGTGATCTCAAGGCATAGGGAAGGCCAGGAGTCAAGTGAGTCGGATCCATGTCAAGGAAAACTCCAAAATGATTTGGATTTTGCACACATATCGATGTACGCAGTTTTAGTGGTCAAACCCGCGTATATATGCGCTAATAAGTTTAAAAGTCACGTGTATCATTTTTCACATGTTTTTAGGGATGGTCAAGGAAACATCAAAGGACAAAAAATGGTCCATGGGGTCTAAGGAGTCTGCAACAGGACAGGGGAAGGCCATACAAAGTGTGATTCACCTGGAGTGGCGAAATCAGATATAAAAATCTAGCCCCATGAACATGAAACATACATACATATAGTGCTGAAGCATGATACTTAAAACATAAAACATTTTATGAAACATAATAATTCATATACACAATGGAAGCAAAAAATATCAATCAAAATTCATGCATATATAGATCAGCATTTAACATGTATATCATTGTTCATCAATGGTAATTATGATTGCAGATACAAGTTAGGAAAGAATACTTATCTTATGAAGAACTTGTTCTGCAACCAGCTATGTCGCTGCAACGTTCCACCCAACCATAGGCCCGCGTGCTCTTTAATCTCTCAGCAACGCTACCAACCCCGAGCTGGGCATGATTCCCCAAGGAATAAGGAACTAACAGGCTTACACATAGCCAAGGATAACAACCCACAAGGGTACACAGTTCAGCCAAGCCAACACAGTTGGGTTTATCAGGCGAACAATAGATCAGCCAAGCCAATAGAGTTGGGTTCATCAGGCCATCCAAGAGTTGGGAAAGGCTAATGCTAAGCTTGTGCACCAACACCAAAACCAGCCTGGCTTCTAGAACACCCACACACACCCAACACAAGGAAATCAGTCCTTTCTTTGAAACGCAGTCCCTCAGACCCTGATCTCCCTTCTAATGCTATTAAGGGGTTGTGGAGAAGAAAACCAGCTCAACAGCTCTGTCTATGTGGTTCTCAACCCACCAGGTTTATCAAGCATCTCAGGCCCTCATTCACCACTCCAATGAAGTCCGAGGACAAAACCACTACATGCAAGTAGCCAAACAACTATTCAAGCTTCTACAGGGAAAAACACAGTCAGTCCATTGTGGCAAACAACAGCCCACAACAACTATGAACCCACAACAATTTCTCAATGCAATCATGTCCAAATAGTAGTCAACACACACACATGAACCCATAGCACCCACTCCTCAATACAATCACTGTGAGACTTGCACAGACCATAAAATGGTAAGGGAATAGACTCTCAAACTACACTTGATGGAAAAGATCACTGGCAAACAAAACTGGGAAAGAAATTACAGCCATGGCCCAACAATAGAGTAGCAGTCTTCAGCTCACGATTCAGGGATGAAGGTTGGAACAAATTTCACAGTCCAGAAATGCGTGGGGCAAATTGATTCTCTGTCTAAATTAAAAGAACACCACACACAGACTGGCGATCGGTGATGAAACCACAACAGTCTAACTACTATGGGAAAAGACCAACGCTCTACGTGAGCAGGGGAATAATACTCACAAACTAGCAACGTGTGAGAGATAGAGGGAGAACCCCAAACAAAGGAATGTGTATTCCTTTAAATCAGTCCATGTGAGGTGAATGAATAGCCACCGTTCGGGTAGTGGATAGACCATCCAAAATCTAGAAGGTGGTCATTGAGAGAGTGCAAGTGTGTGGGGAGAATGGCCATCGTGGTGTAGTGGCCCTGCTATCAGTGAATAGATGCCCCACCAACAACAGAACAATGAAGGTGGTGGTTGGATGAGACAAGGGAGGGTGAGTGAAGAGAGTGGTGACACATGGATTTTCCCCTTCATGGCTCACGATTTAGCTTTCCCCCTCCTTAACCATAGGAAATCATGCCCCTTCTCAATTTAGTTGTAGTGAACATAGTTGGCTGGGTTATTTAATTAAATGTGTGTTTACATGATGCCACATTTAATATATATTCCGCATGTCCCGATATACCATCGGTGACCATTTCAATCCAAAACATATCATCACCAAATCATGGTGGGGCCTTGGCCTTTAGCTCCGCACCAAGATCATTCACAACATATGTATCATATATACTAAATGCAAGTGGGGTCAAAACCAGGGTGTTACAGAGAGATACACAAAGTAGGAAGCCCTAGTTCCCGCAGCTGCATAATGTCTTCTTCTCAGGTTAGCTCTGATACCATGTTAGAATTTTATCATTCAAGCTAGCATTATGTTAGGATCTATAACTGAGAGAATAACAAGTACATCAATCAAAGATAAGAGACAATGAACACAATGTTTTTCCTTGGGGAAACCATAAATGGAGAAAACCCTGCAACTCCTCAAAGATAGAATCAACACCAAAAGTAAAACCCCAAAACTGTAAGATGATATCCCGACATTAGTAGCCTCTTTCTTCCTAGCCCCAGTGTCTTCTTCTTCCTGAGCTATGCACTACAACTGAGTGTGAGTGAGTGTGTTCTAAATAGAGAGGCTAGCTCTCTATTTATACTAATTCCTGACTTGACAAAACCCTAATAGGTCTGACTTCTCTATGAGAGTCTAATAACCCTAGTGCCCTGAAACTGTGGGGACTTTAACCCTTGATCAATAGGAGGGTTATCCATAGTGACTTGACATGACTTGGTTACATTATAGAACCTCTTGATAGGAACATCGGGGCATGACATGACTCAATTACAATACAAATACTTCCCGGAATAAACATCGGGGTACAATACATGAAATATACAAGTGAATACATTCCAAAGTTACATATACATCAACACACATCCACCACCATGTCAGAAAGGAATGCCCAGCACTCACATCTGACCATGGGAGGAACACATCTACCACCATGTAAGAAAGGCCCAACACTCACATCTAACCATGGGAGGCCCAGCCTGCCACCATGTCAGAATGTCCCAGCACTTACATCCGACCATGGGAGGAACACATCCAAGAACCATGTCAGAATGGCCTAGCACTTACATTCACCAGCATGATAGGACAAACCTACTATCATCTATAAAAAGGCCCACCACTTACAACCATCAGTATGATAGGACACACCCACTATCATCTATGAAAAGTCCCAGCACTTACAACCATCAGCATGAGAGGAAACATGTACTATCATTTGTGGAAGGGATTTGCACTTACATATGACCATGGGAGGAACCAATCCTACCACCATGTCAAAATGCCTCTGCACTTACATCTGAACATGGGAGGAACCAATCCTACCACCATGTTAGAAGGGTTCATGGACTCATCACTTCCCCTTGGAAGGAACCTCGATTTGGAGAACACCAAGCTTCTCCCTGAATTACTCGAACTTCACTCTGGCTAATTGCTTGGTCAACACATCAGCTATCTGCTCATCCGTCACAACATACAGGAACTTCAATGCTCCTCTTTGCACCATATCCCTGATATAGTGATATTTGATCTCAATATGCTTCGACTTGTCATGGAATACCAGGTTCTCTGACAACTTCACACAAATCTGGTTGTCGCAATATATACAAGTAGCATCCAACTGGAGATCAAACAAATAAGATAGTAGCTTCCTTAGCCACACTGCCTCACAACTAGCTGAACAAGCTGCAACATACTCTGCTTCGACTATACTCAGTGCCACGCAGGATTGCTTCCTGCTAAACCAAGAGATCACACCTGATCCCATATTGCTTCCCGAAGTGCTCTTCCTATCAATGACAATGCCTACCCAATCTAAATTCACATAACCTTATAGGTTAATCTTTTGATTTGCCTCATACTTGAGCCCATAATCAATTGTACCCTTCAGGTACCTCAGAATATTCTACGACAGCAATCAGGTGAACTTGTCTTGTATTTGTCAGGAATTGGCTCAATGTGTTCACAGCAAAGAAGTATCTGGTATCATATTCGTCAGGTGCATCAAGGACCCAATCATCTGACGATACATCATAGCATCAAATATATTTGATGAAGCATCACTCAATAGCTTCAGGTTAGATGCCATAGGTGTGGTCATGGCCTTGCAGTCCATCATTCCGAACCTCTTCAGGATCTCTATTGCATACTTCCCTTGTCCTAGGGAGATTCCATCCGCATTCTACCACACCTCCATTCCTAGAAAGTAGTGCTTCATACCCAAGTTCGTCATCTCGAACTCGGAAGCAAGCTTCCTCTTTGTATCAGCAATCAACCCATCCACCCTTGTTAAAAACAAATAATCTACATACAACAGGAGTATCATTGGGTTCCCTTCTTCAACCTTGTAGTAAAGGTTGGAATTTGCTTTACTCTTAGTAAAGCCCAAAATAGATAGGAATCTGTCAATTCTGTCGTACCATGTCCTGGCTACCTTTTTCAAACTGTACATGGCTTTCTTCAATTTACACACATGAGTCTCCTTGTCATGTGTCTCAAAACTGAGTGGCTGCTCCACATACACTTCCTCTTCCACAACACCATTCAAGAAAGAAGTCTTGACATCCATCTAGTGTATCTTCCATTTCATTACTGTAGCGAGAGAAAGTACTGATCTGATGGAAGTGTATCTGGCTACAGGTGAAAAAGTTTCCTCATAATCTATTCCTTCTTTCTGGGAGAAGCCACGAGCCACAAATCTTGATTTATATTTCTCTATGCTACCATCTGTAGCATGCTTGATCTTGTAGATCCACTTGGAAGTCACAACAGACTTCCCCTCTGGTCTAGGGAAAACATCCTAGACATCATTCTTCATGATTGACTGGTACTCCTCTATCATAGCATCCTTCCATTCTTTCTTCTCTGTCGCTTCTTCATAGTTGAAAGGTTCTTTATCAATGATGTCACATAATAGGGCTACATAACCGAAGCAGGACCTGGTTCTTTTCCTCTCTCTATGCATTTGTTCTGAAGCCCCATATCTTTCCACACCTTGGATAGCCTCTCATACCCATGTAGGTTTCCTCTTGTGAGGATTCTTCTCTTGGGGTGGATCTACAGGTTCTTGGGGTTCTTCTATTTCTCTATCTTCATCTTGATTTGCATCGTTCATAGTTGTATCTTGAATTCTGGGTACTTATGTTTCTTTAGAGTCTTCAACTGGTCTCTTTATGGATTTGTTGTAAGCTGAGTCTTTGTCGAATGTTACGTCTCTACTAATGTTGATCTTCTTGAATCCTGGGAAGTATATTCTGTAAGCCTTTGAGCTTTCACTATATCCCACAAATATACCCTTCTTTCTTGAAGGATCTAACTTTGTCCTCTTTTCTTTTGGGATGTGTATGTACACTGGACAACGAAATATTCTGAGATGACTAACTTTTGGTTTCTTGCCGAAAAATACTTCTTCAGGTGTTTTGTTCTCGATTACTCTGTGTGGAGTATGGTTCTATACATACACCGCTGTCCTGGCAGCTTCTTCCCATAGATGCATGGGAAGATATTGATCATGAAGCATTTTCCTTGTAGCTTCCATGATTGTTCTATTCTTCCTTTCTGCAACCCCATTCTATTGTGGATTATATGGAGTGGTCAACTCCCTCTTAATCCCTAAATCTATGCATAATTATTTGAATTCATTTGATGTGAATTCTCCGCCATTATCTGATCAAAAGGTCTTGATTTTTTTTATGTGTGGTTCTCGATCAAGACTTTGAATTCTTCGAACTTGCTGAATAATTCATCTTTGTTCTTCATGAAGTATACCCATGTCTTCCTAGAAAAATCATCAATGAAAGAAACATAGTATACATACCCGCTTAATGAAATGGATGACATTGGCCCGCATACATCGGAGTGGATGATTTCCAAGATTCCTTTTGCCTTGCTCTCGCTACTTGGAAATGTCTTCTTTGTGTTTTTTCTTTTCACACATCCTTTGTAGACATCATCATGTTTTGTCTATAATTTTGGAATACCTTCAACATCTTTGCTTGTAAGTGGTAGTGCCCTATAGTGCACATATGCAAGCCTTCTATGCCAAAGTTCATTTGGCTCTACCGAGTCATGGACCAAGGCTTGTTCTGGTTGGCCCTTTAGCTTGTATAATCTTCCCTCTTGCTCTCCAATCAAAACTACATCATCTATAGTCTTTCCCTTTGGCCACATAAGAACTTGGACATCTACAAATTCAAGCCTCATTCCTTTTGCAACCAATGTAGAGATGAAGAGGAGAATCTTCTTTAGTCTTGGTACAAACAAGACATCCTTCATTTTCATAGACTTTCCAGAGTCTAACTTGTAGGAGGATTCACCACTACCTTTTATTGGATATTGGTAGTCATCCCCAAGTTTCACCTTGTGGGGTGACTCATGTTCTGATAATTTCACAAATGATTCTTTGAATCCCTTCATATGCTTGGAAGCCCCACTATCGATAAGCCAATCCTTGCTCCCATGTGCGATAGTTCCTGTGAGGGCAAAAATCAGAACATATTCTTCATCACTTGAAGAATCATCACTTTCTTCTTTGGCTTTCTTTCTGGGAGGTTCATCATCCTATGCAGTATGAGCATGATGCCTTTTCTTACTTCCCTTCTTCTTGTGAGAACCATTTTTGTTTCTAGGAAATTCTCTAGCATAGTGTCCTTTCTTGTCACATGTATAGCATCTGATTTTAGAAAAATCTTTGTTAGATCTTCTAATATTATTTTTCTAGTGAGAGTGCTTACCTTTGTGATAGTTTGTTCTACTTCTCTTGGAGTGTACTATGAGAGCTTGATCTTCACTTCCCATCTTTTCTTCTCGAGCTGCTATCCGAGCTTCTTATTGTGAGTATTCCTCCCAGTCTACTAAACTTGACTAGCTTCTTTCTAGCACAAATCCCTTGAATGAAAGAGTCCCATGACCTAGGGAGATCATTCAAGGTGGTCATCACAACTTCTGCAATCTATACTTCTTCATCTACTGCTTCAAGTTGTTCCTTGATCTAAGAGACCCTTGTAAAGTATGGTTGTATGGTCTCTGCATTTTGTATCTTTACATTCTTCATTTTATTTCTCAGAGTCATCTTCTGATTTATGTCCTTCCCTTTAAATAACTTGGTCAGGGCATCAAATATATCCTTAGGTGTCTTTAGGGAGGACACTTGTGGTATGAGGTGATCCTTGATTGAATCAGCAATAATCCTTTCGTCCATGATCAAGTTCTTCTTGTGTAAGGCCTTAGCCTCATCTCCCTCTAGAATTGGAACCTCTCCACTCATGTAGGAGTCCAATTCATTTTCTTCCAGGACCAGGGAGATCCTATACTTCCAGGATCAGAAGTTATTATCTCCCTCAAGATTTTCATCAAGCTTGGTGTGATGAGACATATTAACAGAGAACCTCAAATGGAAATACAAAAGATTCAGATCTTACTAGTTTGAGAAGCTAAAAACTGGATCTAGAGCTGATCTTCTGCAGTGTTGATTTTCTGGTTCTAGGGAATATTAGGGTTTGACTTCCTCGGATTTCTACCCAACCAAAAACCTCTATTTTTGTCTCTAAACTTCAATTTTGAGGAGAGTAATCCTAGCCCGGGTTCACTAAAAAATTCCTCTTCACTGAAAATCCCTAATTTCTCGATGTAGTGGTAGGTCAAAAACTGAAAGTGCTCAGAATTAGATTATGCTTCAACAGAAAGATGCGCCCTTCAATGGAGGTTCAACCTAGCCTCCTTTTGCTGATGGATTGTGGAGAGAGACCCAAAAAGTAAGAGGCCCTAGCTTTAGCAGTTGCATAGTGTCTTCTTCTCAAGTTAGCTCTGATACCATGTTAGAATTTTATTATTTAAGCAATATGATCTTCGGATCTTAACTGAGAGAATAACAAGCACAACAATCAATCACAAGAGACAATAAACACAAAGATTTTCCTCAGGGAAACCATAAAGGAGAAAACCCCGCAACTTCCTCAGAGATAGAATAAGCACCAATGGCAGTAGTAAAAACCAAAGACAGAAAAGATGATCTCCATCGTTTGTTCTCTCTCTCTTATCAGCTTCTCCTCTCCCACTCATGCGATACAACTAAGTGTGAGTGACTGTGTAATAAATAGAGAGGCTCACTCTCTATTTATACTAGTTTCTTACTTGACATTAACTCACCAAGGCTGACTTCTCTAGGAGATTCTAATAACCCTAGTGCCCCACAACTGCGGGGAATTTAACCCTTGATCAATAAGGAGGGTTATACTCTATGAATTTACACGACTTGATTACATTGCTGATTCTCTCGATAGGAACATTAGGGTATGACATGACTTAATTACATTAATGATACTCCCGATAGGAACATCGGGGTACAATACATAAAGTATACAAATGAATACATTTCGAAGTTACAAATACATCAATAACTTAATTAGATCCCAGACTTTCCCAGTGTTCTATGAAAACTTTCCCATAATTTCTTTTTTGTTTCCCTATTTCTTTTCTGCATGCCCATTAACTCTTTTGCCTAGGACTTTAATAGTGCGTAACTAACTCTTCCCAAGACTCGCCACTTGTCTTCGTAAAGATATATGAGTATTCAATTAATAAAATAAACTTAGGTTCTGTCAAATAACTGCATGGATTCCCAACTTCCGTATCCAAACATTTACAATCTATTATTAAAATAATACTTCTACAACATTTATGAGTTGTTATCACAAAAATAAAAGCTAAACAAAATTACTTTCAATGTTACGAGGGGTATTACAACATGTTTTTTATATTATTGAGATTTATATTGAAAGTGTTGTGGCGCTAATGTAATGTGACTATTTTAAGTTGATGATAAAATAAGATGTTGCTTCCAGACAACTGTCCAGTGTAATTGTTTACCAAAGTCTGCATATATGACTAATGAGTGTTTATTGTTAATGTATACAGAATCGTATTATTAACCCTTTGTTGCATAAATACAAAGAGAGTTAAAATATTTGATGGGATTGTTGAAAATGAGGAGGCAATTTTGTATTTTGACCTCAATCCATGACGAGCATTGTTGAATAGCGCATGGGTTTGTTGAGTCCATTGTGTATTTTGATATGACCATGAGAAGTATTCTAGGGTTGTGGTCATCCATGAGACAACTTGAGCGATGATAGGATACCTATGGAGATATAGATACTTTGGTATTGAAAACTTTGTATGAGAGGATAGTGTTATAGAAGGTCATATATGTATGTTGAATGATTGTGTAAATATACATGAGTATGAGTGAAGGAAAATCTAGGTGATGATTTGGAGATGTCTAGGAGAAAACCCTCATGAATTGTTTTATTATAGAAACTTTTGTGTTTGCAGGATTTGTGTCTCAAAATTTGAAGAACCATGCAAGATGAAAGTGTGTGTCTCTCCTAAAGTAGTAAAATATTTTTTTTTGGCATTCCATGGACCGCAGGGTCAAGAGTGGTTAGAGGAGCTAGTATTGTTAGGAGACGTAGAAGAGTTAGTGGAAAGAGATGACCGGTAGTAAAGTTCGTGGAGAAAGGTTAAGTCATTGAGATAATAGAAAATCAATATTACTTTTGCATTTATCAACTAAATGAATTTCATTAAATTATGCATTTACGTTTATGTCCTACTTATGTAAAAGTATGAATGTAGAGGAAATATCGTTATGCGTGAAGTTTTATTCAATCTTATCCACGCTTATTTACAAGCTTTCCCATATGTATCAAGTGCAAGTTGTCATATCCATATACTTCTTCATGCAAGATATTTCATTGTCTTTCCCCAAGATTCATTATTCAACCATTCATGGGCAAGGCGAAGAGCCATGCTCCCCAATCAGATTCTGTTTATGTTATGGGGATGTTATCCGTAGATATTATCATATTGTTATAGCTAAAATCATTGAAATGAAAAGATAATCAAATGTTATTGTGGTTGGTAATACCTCCCTCTTACCCTCCTCTTTCCTCATCTACACATGCTTTAGAAAATGTAATGGTAAATTGTTGCAATTACCAAGTCTTGGATAATCCATAGAAGTCGAGGAACTTGTTAATGAAAATGTGAGAGGTAGTGGGATTTTTTGAAATGTTTTGAGAGCTAAATCATGGATGGAATATTCATGATAGTTGAAGGAAACACCCTCTAACTTGTAACCTTATTGACTATTATGAGGCTAAGCGTTTTTCTTAGCTAACCCTGGGAGTCTCTTTACATGCACTGAAGAGTAATAAGATAATGGAGATATTCTCAAGGGACTATTGAGAAAATAAAGGGAAGATATCATTCCTTTTCCTTAGATCTAGCAATGGGCATCCTTTCTTTTTCCTTTTGACGATCACTAGTAGTCATGGTTGACTATGATGATAAGTTGAAGGGTTGGGCGAGCATGTCTTGGGTTATCTTGCATGATGTCAAGGTATGCATAAGTGTTGAAAATATCGACATAAGTGATTTGTCCTAGTATAAAAATAAGCTAAGGATTGTCGTGATTGGTTTTTTATAAATTTTTTATGAAGGAATTTAACCATGGGCACAATATTCTTTGGTTCATAAGCTTTGCTAGGCAATAGTGCGTTGGTTTGTGGGTGATATTTCCTAGTTTAGTTGAGTGTGAAACCCAAATTCAAATGAATGTTGGCTTGAAATGACATGAAGTAGAAGGAATGGAAAGTGTGCCAAACATTGGTCAAGTGAGACAACTGTAACCATTGAATGTGTGAGACTTGGGATGCCTTGGGAAGTCATGTACATTTCAAGGAGAACATGGACCTAAAGGGATGGACATTCCAAGCCTTGGAAAAATCAAGGATTTGGTTTCATATGGGTTGGAATGCATGGTACATTTGGGTCTGTTTGGCTTGGAGTGTGATGTAAAGCACCTTGGCTTGAGCTACCCAAGGTTGCTTGATCAAAGTGAGTTGAGCTGCCCACATTTGCTTGAGGCCATGTTGCTTCTTTAAGATAAGGAATAATTGAGAAACCATAAAACTGATGTGTGCTTAATACCCCCAGGTTCACTAGAGGATTTGGATAAGCATATATTGGATTTCCCCCTACACTGGTAGGGATAAAGTGGGGAGGTACACCTTCCCGAGGGTATTGGGAAATTTGTATGTTAATCAGGTCATGGAACAATTGTGTATTATTGACAATTTGATCCAAGGAGTTGGACATCATCCTCTTGTGTTTGATCCTGTTTGCAATAATGTCCACCTCCTCTATTCTACCTCGATCATTTTAAAGTATGTTTTGCACCTTTATTTATTCCCTTTCCTTCCTTGGAAATTATTTTTTATGCTCTTTTTCTACCCTTTCTTTCGCTCTTCGAAGCATTTCCTTCTTTATTTGTTATGCTGCAATGATCCTTGCTTCCTTCTTCTCATTTTCCAAATCCTTCCTTTGTTTTGCTTCACGCATTTCCTTTTTCTCGTGTTCTGCCTCAACCAACAATGTGATGTAGTCATTTGAAATGAGTAACTGTGAACTCCTGCTTAATCAAAGATGCTTTGTTGTTCCTATTGATATTCAATATGCCATTCTCTCCATTGGAAACTTCAAGAATCAACCAATTAATGGTGTGGTACATGGTTCATTGGCAAGATCAGCTGAGGGTAGTGCTCCATCTGCATCATATTTTAGTACTTCATTGTCTACAATATTCTCTTCAACACCCCCAACATCCACATAATTATGGAAAACTTCATTGTTCAAGGTTTCTAGCATGGAAGACATGTTAAGGATTTCGTCATTCATGTTGGTGACAATGTTTCTGTTCATATTCATTATGGATTCTCCCAACCACTCTGGAGGTGATGGATGGATTGGAAATGTCAATTCCTCATTGTTTTATTCTAGTGCCTAACCACCTTCAATGTCATTGACATCAACCATTTCATTATGAATATTTCCAGTAGAATTCACATGTGCTTCTACTGATCTAACAACTTCCATGTTCTCTTCTATAAGTTCATTGTCATATTGAGTATCACTTACTTATTCGACATCATCACCCAATGGATGGAAACGCCATTTAGAGAGGGACAACATGTTGTCTACAACATCTGCATTATCTTTTCCATGTATACTAAAGGATTAGATGCAACTAGTATCATGTAAAGTATCATCATAGTCTAATGGGAAGATCCTTGTATTCCTAAATCCAAGCTTAATGTTTGAGGGGGTGAGATCCCTTTTGAAATATTTTCTTTCAATTTCATCAAATTCAAGGCTTTTTACCTCCATCCCCGTGTTATTTTCCATCCATGCCACTCTCTGAGACCTGCATTAAATATTGAAAGGCTCAAACACACTCACTGCATCAAGAGGTTGCAACTTGTGNTCCCTCCATCCCCGTGTTATTTTCCATCCATGCCACTCTCTGAGACCTGCATTAAATATTGAAAGGCTCAAACACACTCACTGCATCAAGAGGTTGCAACTTGTGAGTGGTATGTGCAGGAAAAGTAAAGAAGTCAATGGATATCTTGTTTTCCTCATCAATGGTTTGTATAGCTAGGTGGTTTCCATGGCCATACAAAATTAGCAAGTGTTTATTTTGAGGTGAGATACCACCTAGTACAGATGCAACAAAGTAATAAAATAAATTCAAAAACAATTCTTTGGTCATCCATGCATGGGGATGTGCAACCATGCATTCCCACGATTCACAATATTGAATATAATTTTTTAGTTGATTCTTCCCCTTGAATAAATATAACCCATGTATTGATGCACCTATTGCATTTAAACAACACATAATTTTTATCCACTCCCTTATCTTAGGAAAAAATTTAGGCACATTCCTGCTCCCTCTCTTGGAAATTACCTGCATGATGCTATTCCTTCCTTCCTGTAACCTAGTTTCATCACAGCTCCAGATGTGGTATGAATTGTATGAATGTTTTTCATATGCACTGGAAAGAGTGTCATAGAAGCTTGATACAATTGCAGGTCACATATTTAGTGCTATATCTCTATCAAGCCCCTCTACTATTTGTAAGACAAGATCTTGATGCCTTAGTTTAAATCCTACCCACCATGATTTCTCAGGGAATCCATATATGATTTGGCCTCCCTTGATATATTTTAGAAACAATGGATTTTAGTTTAATCATCTCAAGACCTTGGCCCAATTGAGCTGTCTCCTTACACCAAACAACCACCTCCTCCTTGTCTTGTTCAATCAACATTGTAAGGGTCCTTTTCCATTTTGTATGAGTGATGCCATTTATCTAGTAATGCATGGATGTGGGCGCAATCCCATGTTTTTTGGAATCTTCTATAACATAATAACCATTAAATTATACGCCATTTATTGCATCCAGCATATCCTCTTATGTCCTTCCTTTAATGTCACTAATCTTCTTGGTTGAAGTTGCGACTTGAACTGTGGTTGATGGAAGAAAAATACCAATAGCCTCTCCCTCATTTTCCTCTTCAATATTTGTTGGGATCATCGTTCTTAGAAAAATTATCTCCTTTGTCCTTATCCAGCTCGGTGCAATGTAGCTGGGAACCCCTAGTCCCTTGTCTTCTTTCCCTCCTTGAACAAGCATTGGAATTCACTCTTTACATGCTTGTAGAAACCTACTAGAATAAGAACATAACCTCTTCAACCATAGATATGTTGTATGCTTCTTTGTCTTTATATGTAACTTAAATTGAACAATTTTGTATTGAAATACATATAAGAGAAAACACACAAAGAATCAAAATGGAAGAGATCTATTGTTGAAAGATCGATTTTCCACAAGATTGGAAGAGTGTTAATAGTTTGAAACCTCATCTATACCTAAGAACAAATCAATTTCAGGGTTCTCATGTGGCGAGGGGACACAATGATCTTGTGTTGTGTCTACTAAGGACAATGACCTAGTATTCTAGGAGTGTGTTAGATAGTGATTCTTATTTGTGTGTTGTCTGTCTACTCACTACTTCTATTGATTGCATTAGAGGTCTAAGGAAGAATGGAATCGCAACTTTGAATTTATATGTAACTTGAATTGAACAGTTTTGTATTGAAATGCAAAGAAGAGACCACTAAAACAAAAATGTAGAAATGAGTTTCTTCATACTTAAAATGAGAGTGTATAAAATAGTGGTCGAGCAATGATCCAAGGTCACTACAGGGAAAATGGAAATGTTCCTCTTCGAGGGTGTCATATTCTAATGAATTGTCAACAAGTGTAATGTATACTCTTTATGAGATTACAATGTCAGTGTGATGATTTATTTTTGGTGCCATATGTTTCTATGTCGACGGGAATGTGTGAATTGCATAGAAGATAATTATAAAAAATAGAAAAACCATGCATTAGAAAAAACATGCATGCATAGGATCAATGGTCTACTCAAACAAACTAATTGATATTCGTTTGGAGTAGCCTATAGTCAATGGAAACCCATATGTTTGATTTTAAAGTTCAACCTATAGTGAATCAATGCCTCCCTATTTGATTTTGAAGGGAATCCTATAATGAATGACATCCTATATGTTTGATTTGGAAGGGAAGCCTAGAGTTGATGGCAACCTGTATTACTATTTTTTCTCAGTAGATATGAGTTGAAGTAGCCTACAATATATGTTATGTGTTTACATGGACAATATGTATTGTTAATGATCAATAATATTGCATGATAAATAAACACTTTAATTCATTCACATTCAATCCCTTGTGTTTAAATAGAGGCATAACAACCCAACAGTCCTTTCATAACAATCATAGAACATATTTATGTTATCAACATGTTGCATACAATCATAGAAAAAATAGAATAGAACAAACCAACAAATTGTTGATAGTGCTACTAATCTTAATGAACTTTTGAAATGCAACAAGTGTAGAATGTAGAATGATTGATGCTTCTTTATAGTTTTCTCATGTTTTGTTTGATTGGTGAACTGAGTTGGCATGGATCACAAACTAAATTTGAATGAGTGCATAGGATTGAAGTTGGGGTGATATGATGGATGGAGAAAAACATGTGCTGATTCTTATGCTTCTAAACTTATTTATGGTTGATTTGACTTACTTACTTGGTTTGGTGACATTTAATTCATTTATATGGTTGAATGGGGTCATGGGTGTGATCTGATGGCTAGAAAAGATCCAATGATGATTTGTGTTGATCCTTATGTCATTGAAAATGTTAATAGATTTTTTATGGCTGGTTTGATTAAATTGGTTTGGTGTCATTTATTGCAGTTGGAAGGTTGAGTGGTTGAACATGCATGCATCTGAAGTTGCCCACCCCCTTGCTTGAAAGTGCATGTATGTATGGGAGATGGTATCAACATGTTCATTGTTGTATGGGTATCCTCTAGTGGATATTTTCTAGGTTTGAAGTGATAGGAAATTTGTACTTGTGGACTAGGAAATGTTGGAAGTATCAAGGTTCAATTACATATTTATGTTAGAGAATGTTTGGATGTGGCATGTTGATGTATTTGTAACTTAGGAAGATATTATGATGTATATTATCAGTGTATGTTGTTGTAACCCCATTGGAGATGTGTTTATCTCCTTGCGGGATGTATCAATTGTGTCTAGACTTTGAGGTACAACATCCGTTGTAAGTCGAGGCAATAGTGCCTAGTGTAACATCATGTAATGTGTATTTGGAGTCTCTCTGGGAGAAGGCAGCCTTGTTAGGGAAGAAAAGTGGTCCTCAATCTTATGCTTGGTCAGTTACTTGAAAGGTATAAATACAGAGCCACTCTCCCTCATTTATACACACCTCACACTCTCAATTTCACATGAGAGAGAAAGAGAGACAAAGGGAGGAGAGATAGATAGTTGTTGAATACTTCTTATTAGTGCTTTTGATCATCTTACTATTTTGAGGAAGTTTGTGGGGTTTTATCCTTTATGGTTTCCCTGATGAAAATATTTGTGTCTTTTGTATCTCTTATATCTTATGCATCTAACTGTACTTCTTATTCTTTCAGAAAAAAGATCCTAATCAAGATAATAAGATCTACAAAAACTAACATGGTATCAGAGCCTCTATGAAAGAAGGAACTATGCAGCTACAGAAGCTAGGGATTCCTTGTTCAAGGTGTTCTCTCCACAGATCATCAAGAAAATATGGTTAGTATAACTTTCCTCAGCAGGGCACATCTTTTGGTGGAAGTAGTTTTAGAATTGAAGAAGTTTCATTTTTGACCCCGTCACTAGTGTTGGGAGGAACTAGGGCATCAAGTTTTGGAGGTTTCCCACCTTAGTATTAAAAAACTAACCTTGCTGAGCAACTCTCCTTAAGGAGGCACATATTTCTTTCCAAACAGAATTCCCAAAATCCAAGTTTGGAAAATTAGGGTTTATCTGACAAACCCTAGCTCATCCAGCTTTGGAACCAGGTCAGACACCTCAAATTGGTAAGATATAAATCTTTTCTATTTCCATTTGAGGTTCTCATTTGAAAAGATGAATCATTATACTCATCTTTAGGATAATATTGGAGGGCTGATAACTTCTGAGCATGGAAGTACAAAATATCCCTGATACTTGAAAAAAATGATTTGGATCAGTACATCATTGGAGAAGTTCTAGAACCAAAGGGAGATGACGCTAAGGCTAATCATAAGAGAAGCATGGATAAGGTTAAGAGAATCATTATAGATTCTATTAAGGATCACCTCATCCCCCATGTGTCTTCAAATTAAACATCGAAGGAAGTGTATGATGATTTGACAAAGATGTTCGAAGGAAAGAACATCAACCAGAAGATGAGTTTGAGGAACCAAATGAAGAATGTGAAGATACAGAACTCTGAGACTGTATAGTCTTACTTCACAAGGGTTGCTAAAATCAAAGAACAACTTGAAGCGGTTCAAGAAAATGGTGAAGAAGGAGAAATTGTAATGACTATCTTGAATGGTCTCCCTAGATCACGGGACTCATTCATTCAAGGAATTTGTGTAAGAAGGAAGATGATCTATTTCAACAGACTTCGAGAAGAATGTGCACAAAAATAATCTAGACTCGTGACAAGAGAAGAGAAGATGGGAGCAACTGATGATCAAGCTCTCACAGTTCACACCAGGAAGAACTTCAAGAAGAAGGAGAAGAAGGAGAACTTTCATCACAACAAGAAGAAGGACAAGAAACAAAAGAATACCAAAAGAGATTGTTATATCTAATTTTAACAACTTTGGTAGATCATGTTTTTATGGCCTTCCCTGTCCCTATGTAGTCTCCTTGGACCCCCTTTGCTAAGTATAAACCTTGATGCTCTAGAAAATACCTTAAAAAATTCATGTTTATTGGTATATGCGGGTCACCAGCTAATAGACCACGTGTACACGCAGCTTTCTCCACTATGACCGGCGTACATCAGGAAATGTGCCCAAAAATAAAATATTTCAAGTTTTCCTCATTTAGTCACAAATAAATTGACTACTGCCCTTCCATATTCCTGGAAACGTTCCAAAACGACCCTTCAATTCCTATTTAAGGGATATATATTGAGCTACTTATATGAATTAGAGGGGGATAATTTGTGAGAGAAAATAAACTATAGTGGATTTGTGCCACATACTTACATACTTGAGTTTGAATCCCTTTGTCCTTTGAGCAGCCATTGATTCTCTTCCCAATGTAGAAATTCTAAAGCCTTGATGGCATAAGGAATTTCATAAACTGGCTAAGGATCTAGGCACACAATTAACCTAACAGAGAATTGTAGAGAATTAGCATAATGAGAGAAGAAGAAGAATTAATGAACACACATTAATGAATGATCAATAAATGATAATTGATATTATTACATAGGTAATACATCCTTATAAAGTAAAAGGGAGTTGCATGAAGACAACTCAAGCTAGCTCATAAAATAAGGCTTACTAATTATGATAAACCCCATAGTTGACTAAGGCAGTTTGCCAATCTATCAAGCACCTCACGAATTACCAATAGCATGAGTGAGTGATGATGAGTGAAGGAAAGACTTGCTAATCCTAGAATATGGAGAGAAAATAATGGAGGATGGGTTGGAAACAAAAGCTCCCAGTTTCCTAGTTGACTAGCTTTTATCTTATCCATAGAAAAGCAGGATAAAGCAGAAAAAGAAGAATAAAGCAGATTATGCTGTAAAGCGCAGTTACCAATTCTGGATGGCCATAAAGTGGTCAAGATCAACCTAGAATCATGAATAAATCATTCCTAGGATATAGATGGCAAGTGCTGACTCTAAGGTGCAAGTGGATGCCAACTATCTAAGCTAGTGGGTAGGAAATTAATCAAATAATGATTAATTATTTTATGAGTGGGTTTATTATATTCCAACACCCCCCTTTAAGCCTGACTTTATGATGATATTCCTGAACTAATCAAAAATATTTATGCATATAGGGCCCAGCAATAAAGCTATGGTCACCCTTTTACAATTTACATTGTCCAAAGAAATGAGGAAAGAGGCAAAACCTCAAGGGGAAAATCCTCCCTCAAGAAAGAACATGAAAAGAAATACCAAAATTGTTGAACTGCTGGTTTTGCTGCTGCTCCAAACTAAATGATGATGTCTGGAGGAATCTTCTTCTTGGGAAGAAGATAAATCTGCTCACCTGGATCAAGGAAAGCTGCAGGATGGAACCTGGGACTATGTAGAACAACTGAAATCCAATGATGTGAAGGAAATACTGAAGGATCTTGAGACTTGTAATCAGCTCCAAGATGATGATATGACTTGAACTTCGAACCAGTAGAGATGAAATGAGCTCTAGATAGGTGAAATAACTGTCCAAGCAAATGTATCATGTCTCCATCTTCATTTACACAGAGAGGATGTGTGCAAGTGATCATGTAGGAACATAGAGAAGGCATGGGATCAAAGAGTGTGAATGCATGGGCTCCATGGGTTGATCTAGCTTCCAAAGAATCCAAGAGATCACAAAAAAGCACAACAGTAGACTCATGGGAATATACTGGTAAAGAATCCTCTATGGTAGAAGTATGAGAGGAGGAAAGATAGTGATGTTCAAAATATTCAAGTAGCTTCTGAGAATGAGTGCCAAGAACAAAGGAGGAGTTATAGAAGCACATGGGATCAAGTATGGTAAGTGGAAAAACACTGGAAGGACTTGATTTGGCTAAACATACATCTTGGAAATCACTGGGTTGCACACCATCAAGAAAAGAGGCATGCACAAGGTGTGAGAGGTCTAGCATATGGATCTCAGAATCCATGATAGAAGACATAGAGAACACTGAATGTGTGAGTGAATCATCAATAGAAATAGCAGCTCCATTAGTCACTTCTTTTTCATCAGCAGCATCATGAGAAGATGAATCAAGATCTTCTACTTCAAGAGACACAGAAAAAGATGGCTCTTCAATATTTGATTCTTGATTGAAAGAGGAAGCATTCGAATCAAGGATAGTAGTAGCAACAGGAACTGTATGAGAAACTTCTTCTTCATAATCAACTTCATCAGAGACCGTAGAGGCTGAGACATCTTGAGAGAGAGAAATCATTGAGGAGCTAGAGGCACTCTCCACATAGCTAGAAGGATCCTCATTGTCCTTTCCCAAAACTCTATCCAATATTGTCCAGAGATCCTTTGGGTAATCAACAGAATCAATAAGGTAGCGCATGCATGGAGAGATAGATAGACAAATAGCTCCAATTGCTCTATCACAGTCATTCAACCAGTCACTTGGCTCTTCATAAGAATCTTCACCAGCTCCAATAGATATCTCATAGAGACTTTGTCTCTTTAGATATGAAATCATCTTCATTTTCCACTCTGAATAGCTTGTGAATGGAGAAAGAAGAGGAACTGATACTCTTGAATCCATTCGAAGTTGAACCTGCAAATCTAAAAAAAAGGAGGATTAATTAATGAACTCTCAAAGATCTGATATCATTTAGAGCTTTGATATCCTTATATTTGATACCATGTAGAAATTCTAAAGCCTTGATGGCATAAGGAATTTCATAATCTGGCTAAGGATCTAGGCACACAATTAACCTCACAGAGAATTGTAGAGAATTAACATAATGAGAGAAGAAGAAGAATTAATGAACACACATTAATAAATGATCAATAAATGATAATTGATATTATTACATAGGTAATACATCCTTATAAAGGAAAAGGGAGTTGCATGAAGACAACTCAAGCTAGCTCATAAAAGCAGGCTTACTAATTATGATAAAGCCCATAGTTGACTAAAGCAGTTTCCCAATCTATCAAGCACCTCACGAATTACCAATAGCATGAGTGAGTGATGATGAGTGAACGAAATACTTGCTAATACTAGAATATGGAGAGAAAATAATGGAGGATGGGTTGGAAACAAAAGCTCCCAGTTTCCTAGTTGACTAGCTTTTATCTTATCCATAGAAAAGAAGGATAAAGCAGAAAAAGAAGAATAAAGCAGATTCTGTTGTAAAGCGCAGGTACCAATTCTGGATGGCCATAAAGTGGTCAAGATCAACCTAGAATCAGTAATAAATCATTCCTAGGATATAGATGGCAAGTGCTGACTCTAAGGTGCAAGTGGATGCCAACTATCTAAGCTAGTGGGTAGGAAATTAATCAAATAATGATTAATTATTTTATGAGTGGGTTTATTATATTCCAACACCCAAGCTTTCCATTATCTTATGATATTGCCATTGATATGGAGGATTGAAGTGGTGGAGGCTGAGGTGGAGGATTCAGTTTCTTCGTTTCGATGAGGTGCTGACAGAGTTTGTCACTTATATCTCTATTTATAATTAATAGAATATCCATTTCTTGTCCATTATATTTGTGTAACTATGAATATTGTTGTCCATGGATGTAGTTGCTTTGATTATATATATTGGATTGATATATTCTAGAGTAGGTTCTAACGCTTAATATCTATCATGCTTGTATATTTTGTTGTTGTTGAGAATGGAATGTAGGTGCAAGTGTGGTTGAAAGCTCAATGGGGATCTACTATGAACATCTGGAACAAGGTACGCTTTGCATCCCTTAGCGTTAGATTTTTTTTATCTCCTTAGCATATGTGAAGTGGATTGATTTTTGGTGTCATATTGTCTATTGTGGTCCACCCCAAGACATAGGAAGTTTTCTCCATAACATAGATACTTCAAATGTTCGATGTTATACTTGTGATGAAAATGGACACTTTGCAAGAGATTGTCCCATTAGGAAAAGGAGACGCCATGTTCATATTTTCGAAGATGATGAACCAACAAACACAAGATTCAAATGGGAGAAGGATGATTCAAATGAAAAACATGTGCTAATCTATACTCTTACTGGCACTATCTTACACATAAGCAATGATTGGCTTGTGGATAGTGGAGCTTCTAAACATATGATAGGATACAAGGAATTATTTGTTAATATGTATGAACATGAATCACATCACAAGGTGAAACCTGGGGATGATTTTCAATACCCCGTAAAAGGGAGTGGAGAAGCTTCATACAAGATTGAATCTAGGAAATCCTTAAGGATGTGCTATATGTTCCATGATTGAAGAAGAATCTTCTCTCCATTAATGCACTATATGCAAAAGGGATTAGGGTTGCTTTTGTTGATGGCCAATTTATAATGTGTCCCATAGGAAAGACAATAGAGGATGCAATGGTAATTGGAGAAGAAGACGAAGGATTGTACAATTTGAAGGGACAACCTCAATAATCACTGGCTCATGAGTCAATTGAACCAAGTGAACTATGGCACAAAAGGATTGAACATGTGCACTACAGATCACTACCAATGGAAAGAAAAGTAGCCTCATGACTGCTAGAGATCTAGGTAAAGCATGAAGGTGTTTGCAAAAGATGTGCACAAGGCAAGAATGTGAAGAATAAATTTCTCAATAGTGGGAGTAAAGATAAAGGAATACTGGAGATAATACATTCGTATGTATGTGGACCCATGTCCTCTAGTTCATTCAGCGGGTATGTGTGTTGGAATAATGATAGGTATTGCAATCATATGGAAATAGATGAGATTGTGATATGGTTGTCATTGATGGAAAAACATAGAATATGATCTAGATAAGCAGAGGACTCAGACGAAGAAGAAAAATATGTGGATCATGTGGTGGAGATCCGAAGGTACGAAGATCAACAAACAAAAGGAATTTCACTGGTTGAAAGAGAAAGGAGGATAAAAAAGGTGTCGAGTTGTGAAATTAGAAACTAATCACCAAGAAGGAGATCATGATCAATAGACGAGGTTGATCATGGAAGCATATCAACAATTGACATCGATTTCACTTGGAGAACTAATGGGGATTAATAAAATTATGATGTGCATGAAATTTTTATGAAGTTCTCCATATGATATTTGAAGTGATTGAAGAAGAATCTTCTCTCCATTAATGCACTATATGCAAAAGGGATTAGGGTTGCTTTTGTTGATGGCCAATTTATAATGTGTCCCATAGGAAAGACAATAGAGGATGCAACAGTAATTGGAGAAGAAGACGAAGGATTGTACAAGTTGAAGGGACAACCTCAATAAGCACTGGCTCATGAGTCAATTAAACCAAGTGAACTATGGCACAGAAGGATTGAACATGTGCACTAGAGAGCACTAAACCACTTATACTATGAAACGAGAACTCGACACAGTTCTCGTTTTTCTCTCTCCTAATTTTAGTAGCTATTTTTACCCCCGTTTCAAAAATGGTTGATGCCATCACACATTTTCATTTTCAGACATTTTTTGGGGCCTTTGAATTATCTTTGTTGTAAAATATTTTTAATTTCTATTTTCAAGTGTGTTTTTTGAAATTTAGAAAAATAACATACATTTTTAAGCAATTTATAATGAAAAACATATACATTTTACGATTTTTTCTATAAAATAAGACATTTTTATGTACAAAATAAGGCATTT
>LPNX010043710.1:0-38771 GCA_001517045.1 Pseudotsuga menziesii
AAATTATCAAGTAATAATCATGGACATATTGATATTACATGACTAACCACTTTTACTATACCGTTCAAGTAGGGAAGTGTAATGAGGACCATGAAAAAAACGCACTACTCATACATTTAAGCAATTGCAGACCATACCAATAATAAAATAGCTTAAAAAATTCACAGGGATAAAAAATGCTTTCCACAAAATTGGTAGAGACAGAACTTCTTTTGGATGAGGCTGACAACAATGCAAGTTTAAATTGAAAAGTACACCTATTTAAATTTCCCTTTTGGACTTCCACACAGAATATCAAACAAAATAGCATATAGCCTTTGATAAAATAGAGAGCTGGGAGCCAAGCTATACAATTGAAATTCAGAACTCCAAAAAGGATGAAGATATCTTACTGTTTGGATGAAACATCCTAGAAACAAAACATACTGACGGTGGCTTATTTGGATAGTCCTCCGTAAACTGAAGAGTCAACTTAAATGTACCTGCAAAAAAACCAACACTAGAGATGAAAAAACATAAAAATACTCTGTTTAAACACAACGTTTTACTTTATCATATAAACCATCATCCAACTCACTACATAACACATTTTCAAATACTGGTACTTCATCCAAGATTCAATTTCAAGGTAGCTAATTTGAAGTCGATATAGATGACCAATCTAGAATAGCCAAAACTACACAACTTGACAAAACATCAAGTTATTCAACATTACTCAACACCAACATATCATGTGGAGAAATTTTAAAATTGAATTGACAATATAGGCAAAATATAGGAAATCTTCTATGGCCTACTTTGACAGGCCATAAAAATTTCAACTTGGATTGACATTCAAAATTAAGGCAAAATATAGGAAATCTTCTACAGCCTAGTTTGACAGGAGAAAAGCAGCCAGTCTGTAGAGGTTAATCTTTCAAACTACTCAATGTAAACAAACAAAATGAGGTATAACTTTATAGAGTTAAACTTAGTAAACTCTTTGGGAGCTAATCTCAAGAATACTAAAATATTTTATAAACCATCCTAGGTGTTAGCATTAAAATCTGTACAACTTTGACCTATGTCCCACTACTTGCTGGCCTAAAAATATTCTATTTTATCTGGGGCTACTGTGTATAGGGAAATGAAATTAACTTAATATAGCAAATTTCTCTTGAAATTGTCGTTACAACTTTCAGATAAACATACATGCTTAAATTTTAAGCAGCCCTAGACTCATTTAAGATCCAATGACAAAATTTAAGCAATTTTCTCTTGCAAAATAAAATGTCTTTACAAAGCCACTCTTACTTTTGTGCAGTGAAAAAAATTCAAGCAATTCTAGTTGGTTAAGTGAATTTCAAATGACTAACACTCATGTTTTCTTTTTTTTCTTAGCTGCTTTAAGGAGTTTGAAGTAAAAATAATTGGTATATCTGATATAACATATTACATGAGACCTTGGAACATCTCCTAAGAGTGTTAAAGCCCACAGTCTCTTAGAGATTCTCTAAGAGACCGTGGGCTTTAACCTGGACTTATGCCACAAAAACTTGATCCGCTGTTTCTGTCTGAACATGGCAAAACTTGGCGCCCTTCAATAGCCTATTTAACTGGCATTCTTGTTGAACTTCCTTCCATGTTATCAGAACCTCTATGTATCTTGAAATAATCTTGCAAAGTGCACCAACTCAAACGAGGCTCCAACTCCCTAGATCTCCTGCACCAACAGGAAGAAGGCTACAACCTTCTGTACACAAGATCCAACTCGTGTTATACACTTCAATGGAGAGAGGCTCCAACCTCTCACAAGTATCAGCACCAACTGAGATAGAAGCTCCAACTTCTCTTACTTTTCCACTGACTGGTGAAGGTTTCAATCTTCTTGGAAAAATATCCCACTTCTGCACAGTGCACAAAATGATGATGGTAATGAAAACCTTTGTCAATCTGTCAGCTTCAGTGTCTTCTCAACTGTTCACTACTCTTCCTCCAATGTTTTTGTCATATCACTGTCACAGTAAAGTCACTTTCTTTTGCATTTTCTCAAACTCTGTCTCTGCTATTATACGCCTTTGTTTAGTTGTTACTTAGGGTTTCTTGTTGTAGTAATATGCTTGGTTACTATCATGTGTACAAGGTCCAATCATACAACCCATTACATGCTGGTCATCACCAAGGAAGATCCTTAATAAATCCATGCACAAATCATACTGCAAGCCAATGCAGATCTGCCCCTAGCTATTTTGTTTCTATTGAGACTCGATAATTTAGGGCTTATCGTTGTTGGTTCAACAATGGTCATATTGCATGGCTAAGGGCACAAGAATACTCTCTTTACCATAGAGTAGAACACCATACATACCTCAATCATAATACTGTTCAACCATCATCAAAGGAGTATGCCAAATTTGATCAAAAAATTCCACAAGCCTTAACCTCAGTCTGCACTCTTCATATCAAATTTTGCACTGTAGCAGTCACTGCACCTTCAACCTCTTCCTTCCCTCCCTATTCCTTGGCCTTCAGTTTCTAGTCTGATCTTTTTCCCACAATATCATTATTCCTTGTCCTGCTTATTGGATAGTCACATCAGTTTGAAGGGGTTTTGGGGGCACAATTTGAGTGGAGAGACACCAAGGAAAAGTGACACCCCACGCTACCTTCATTTCTAGTATCTACTGTGAATTGCTTGGAAGGAGTTCAAAGTAGACTTCTGGGAGTTTCCTTTTGCTTTTACCAGCTTCCAGTATACATACTCAGACAAATCGTAGCACTTCAAGAAGCTTTCTCATCAATGAAAGGGAGTTGTTGTTACATTTAAACCTACAGGTCAGACAAGGGGTTTAAATATGATTTACTTGTATTTGTTATCATATAGTAGTTGTTACTGTCATTAAAATATTCATATTATCTTCATTCAAACTGCTGTTATATTTATTACAAGATTGTTGTTGTTCATCCATAATACTATGGGATTGTCTTTCTGGATTTAATGCACATGAATACTTTCAAACTTATTATGAAACTATTGTGTCACTAAGATCTAAATTAAACCATCAAATTAAACTACAAACCCAACAAACAAGCAGACCTCTTCAAATTAGCAGTAAGAAAGAAATCACAGTGGTATTCAAGCAGTCAATTGGCAAAGTGTTTGACGGAAGTCCTCAACCAAAGAAACTCCACAGTTAACAAAAAATCAGGTATTTTTAGCAAGGGTCTTTACACAGGATATCATTTTTACTAAGGTCATCAAATATGGCATTTATGGAAAGACTACACCAAAGACAACTAAATATGGGTCTAGAGGAATCAAGAACAATTGCTAGCAGAGAAAAAGGAAACGCCATAGAATTATAGTATAATGGAAGAAATTGAAGGCATCTTGGAATCCTCAAGGGAATAAGATCTCACTGTAAAAGTAAAAGTTGAGGGTAGCATGAGCGCTAGAAAAGAACAAAAAATGACAATAGCAAGAACACGACCTCGAAGTAGTTAAGTGTAGAAGCAAGTTTAATGAGGGAATCGTCATGTGGCTCGTCCAAAACAGGTATGCTTAAAAATAATACTAATCCCTACTCTTAGTCATTAATGAACCTGCATAGTTTAGTATAAAATCTTTCTAGGACCTTCCACGCCCAATTTCTCTTATGGCTAAGGATTCAAACTCCATAGAAAAATTTGATGTCCTAAAAAACCTTAAATATTTGGAAGAGTTTCCTAAAGGACTTTCCTTGATAAACAAATCACATGGGAGACAGAATTCTAAAGTTGTATCTGTAGTAAGCAGTTCATTTGAAGAGGTTGAGGAAATTGAACGAAAAAGAGGAAGGGAAAAAATCTGTCTGTTATAAATTACGACCCAAAATGGAAAACTCTCAAAAACAGGACTCAGGGATAGAGGGAGCTTTAGCCTTGAACCCCAAACAACCCTCTACAATATGTAGGAAGTGTTACCTATCATTCAATACAAGAAGTCAAAAAGGAAGTTGAGGGAAACAAATGACTATCAAGGGGGGCCTTAAAGAGGGTGTGCCTCGGAGAGGGTTAATCCATGAAAATTCTCCCCTTGAATGTGAGAGGGGTAGAAAGTGCCCATAAGAACCCAACCCTCAAAAGATCATTTTCCATTTACAAACCAGGTGTAATAATGATCCAAAAGATCGTGTGTAGGGGCTCCAAAGCAAACGCTATACTATCATCCTATTTAGCAAATTGGTCCTTTTGTTCTCTAGACTAAGTATGAAGATAAAGACATAAACTAACTAAATGGAATAAATCTATGGCACTTATAAATTCATCATTTATACATACAATTATACAGATTGAACTAAAATCCAAGGCATATGGAGATGGAGAGGTGTTTTAGGAAAATTCCAAAGTTTATGTAGTGGTCAAATTATAATGTCATCCTAGGGTGTGATTGGAGAAGTATGTGGGGGAATCCCCAAACAAGATGCAATGGTAGATTAGTTATCTCATATGTTTGAAGATTTAGGGATCTATGAGGTGAAACCTATTATCCTGACTCCAACAGGGAGGAACTATGGAAAATGAAGGAATGGGTATTGAAGAGTTTAGATAGGTTTTTAGTAGATTAAAATATTTTTAAGGACATGGAAGACTGAATATCTATGGTTTTACCTCAAGCATACTTACCACAAATTCAAGGATTTAGCACTGGCTCTATGAAAAAAATCAAAGAGATGGTGACTAATTGGTGCTAAAACTAGTTATCTAAAGGAGGCAAGGTAACTTTGGTCAAATTAGTTTTGGAGGGGATATTAATTCAATGGCATTTGTAGATTTACATATCAAAAGGAATGATAGGAAAAACTAGAAAAAAGTGCTTTAGCTTCCTATGAAAGGAATGTTAGGAAAAAATACAAAAAATTGTTTTATCCTCCTATGGACATGAAAAAAAAGAAAGGGAAGGAATACCATTGTTTAAGTTGGAAAAATTGGCAAAACCAAGAGGGGAGGGGTTAAAGAATATCCAACTGTTTGAACAAGCTTTAGATAGCAAAAATTCTATGGATAACGAGAAGGAATGAAGGCTTATGGGGAGAAGTGATGAAAGAAAAGTATATAACTCTTGGGTCAATGGAGAATTTGATTAGAAATGAAGGCAAGGATTTTGGAGGGGCCTCAATTATCAAAAACACATTAGTGAAATATTGTCTATTCCTCAAAGAATGGTTGGCCTAGAAGATTGGGAAAAAGGAAAATGGTTGACCTAGAAGACTGGGAAAGGAGATAGAGTGAGAACTGGGGAGGACCCATGGATGGGTTGTAAAGGAAATTGTAGGCTATCATTATCTTTAACAACTACACCTGGAGAATAGGAGCATAGTGGATGCAGGAAACCTTTTGTCTAACTCCATATGAAACCAAGGATGGAAAACAACCATACAGTTAGATCTATAAGGTGAAGAGGCAAAGGAAAGGAATCCAATTATTTCAAGCCTTAAACTTGGTGCTATTACACTAAGTGAGAAGGAGGATGAAATTATTTGGTCAAAAAACAAGGCTACAAAAAAATATATAGCAAAACTAGGCTATTATGTCAAAAATAGAGAGAATGAAGAGGGAGAAAGAGATGGTGGAAAGATTTACAGAAGCTCCAAATCCCCTCTAAAAACTAGGATGTTGGCATTATCAAACAAGATTCTAACCTAGGACATTTGCAAAATTAGAACATGGCAGGGGCTTGGTTGGTGTATTCTATGCAATAAAGATGATGAATCTAACTTTGAACTAACTACTAGGAAAGGAAAATGGGAAAGGGAGATTGTATTTGATTGTTTCAAGAATCGAGCAATGGTATAGGGATAAACTTTAAAGTAGTAAGAAAAACATAAATCCTTGACTTGAACAATTGCATGGGCCCTATGTTTGGTGAGAAATGATGACATTTCAAAGCAAGGAAATCCATACAATTCAAATATACCATCAAATTATATATATGGAGTCCTATATGATAATCTAGGAATTATAAAAAATCCTAATATTGACAAATCAAAGGCATAAAGTTACTTCGATGGAGCCTGTCAATGGACTCCTAGTGTCTGCGGAGTGGGAGGATTGTTCTACTAAGTGAAATTGCCACATATTTCGAATCAACTATTGGAGGGTACACACATTAGAGCTGAACTTTATGCTCAACTCATTGATGCTAAAAATTGTATCTGAGAAATGTCTTAATGCCCTTCAAATTTTGGGGAATCCAATATCATTGCAGAATAGGCAAAAGAATATTATAATCTAGAAAACTTATTACTGCTCCTGATTCTTGATCATGGATTCAATTAAAGAGGTCATATCTAAATTTGTATGTCTCCTTTCAGCATGTTTATAAACAATAAAGAAGATGAGCTCTCAAAGTAACTCTGACCTTTCAAGTAGGAATGCTAACTGTCGTTGAAGAAATGAATGGAGCCTTATTCTCAGTCAAAATGCTTTCCCTTTTTTACTAGTTTGCAAATACGGTGAAGGGATTTATTATATGAAAGAATAGTTTTCATGTTAGAATTTGGAACTTCCTAAAAGAAGTTAGAATTGTTTTTGTATGTTTTGAATATTGTCTGTATTTAGGCCAGCAATCTATTCCTCGTAATTCTGGAAGATTATTTAATAAATAGGACATTTCAGTTAGTGTTGATTTAGCAGTTTTGGTAAAATTGGAGGATGCAACAGAAGCTGCAAAGTCTGTTTGGAGTGTTGGAAAGACTATTATTTTAATTTCTTCTTGAAAGATCAAATATATGCTTGTTTTCTAGGAATATATATATATATATAACAGAGACCAAAAACCTTTGGTAGGGATAAGTATATTTTACGCAAAGACAAGAAATCATAAACTTAAAATATGAAAGGAGGAAGGAGAACAATTGTACTTTAAATAAGGATGATTGCACTAAACCATATTATATAATTATCCCGTCTTATTTTTTTTATAAATATTATATAATTATGTAGCACTAAACCATACACACCTTCTCCTCTACATGCACCCAGTGCAACTGTGGAATATGCGTAAGCTAGATTGTATGGGCCAGCCATAATTTCTCCACCCACTAAGTCTAGCAAACACAAAACCATAAAATATTATGAGAAATCTTTAGTAGAAACCAAAAATTCCATGAGAAATATTAACTTTAGATAGTAAAATCTTATGAGAAATATTAAGAAGACGCTACAAATATCATGATAAATCTTAAACATGAACTATAAATGACTGAATAAATATTAAACAAAGACCAAAAATTATAGGCAGAAGTACATCCTATTCAAAGACCAAAAACTATATTCAGAAGTAAATACATCCTATGCAAAGACCAAAAATCTTAAACCCTAAATAAATCAGGATGGAGGATAACAATTGTATTTGAAATGGAAGGACTAAAAGAGTTTTGAACAGAAAGAGGACTCACCTTCTGCCCTTTTCACACAACAACGCTCCTCCTTCACTTTTATTCACCTGCATTGACTTTAAATTTAAAAATAAAAGGCATGATACAATTATGTAGCATAAATGAGTTAAATTAAACCATGGATACCTTGTCCTTCGCCCTCCCCCGCCCCCTAAACCTGTAAAAGGAAGGAGATTAACAGTGTTTGAAATGAACTCTAAATTTTGAAACAAAAACATGATATAATTTATACAGAAAATGAGATATGTTAAACCCAAACATCTCGTCTCATTGATATTCACCTATGCCCACTGTACATGTGAATCTAATCACTTGGGTTGTTTTGACTTGCTTTAATTTCCTCACCATTAAACCCCTTTGCTGCCCCCTAAACCTGTAATATTTGTATAAGATGGGTTGTTAGAGCCGCACTTAAACAGTAATAAATTATAAAGATGTTAAACAGAGATATAAATGGTAAACACTAAATTGGTAAGGGGAAAGGAGATTAAAAATGTTTGAAATGAAAATAATCACATAGGTTCATTCTTTTTACTCTAAATATATATATATATATATATATAATCACATCATAATTTATTCAGAAAATGATATATATTAAACCCAAACATACCGTGTCCTTGATCTTCGCCTCTTTGGAAGCTCTTCCGCTGGAACCGTATGAATGGCGATATTCATGATTGAGAAGAAAAAAATCACAAGATTTCTCGAAAATGAGAGCTCAGTAGCAGGGTGCTATAGTGTCAATCTCTATGGAGAGCTTAGTATTTCACTACTACCCCAACCTTGCTTTAACTTTGACCTCATGTGAGCCTGTGGTACCTGAGTAGCATACCGCTAATGGGACGGGCAGATTTGTGCATAACTTAACAGTGGGGTAGCCTTCGCACACTGCACCTGTGAATCTAATCAGTTGCACTATTTCGATCTGCCTAATTTTCTCACCATTAAACCCATAAAAAAAAAAGACACACAATGAAAACCATAGACCCATTAAACCCAGAGCTTGAAAATCAGTGAAAGAAATCATGATAAGTAAGTGAACAGGATAAACAATATACCAAAAGAGAAATTAGCATGGCCATGCTAAAAAAAAATACAGAATCCAACAAGAAACAAAAACACCAAAGAGAATTGCAATAGCTTTAAGAAACACAGAAAAACACGGCAAACACATAATCCGACTATGCCCTTCTTTCATGGCCAACAAAGGTCCTGGAAATAAAACCCATGAAATCACATCATATCAAACCCTGTCCTGCGTCCATGGAGAATGAATACCGCCATGACCATGACCACCACCACATGGAATCAAACCATGTCCAGCATCCAAACCCTATATGTCTTGCATCTTTGGCCAACCAAGGAAAACACCACCTGAAATCAAACGTTGTCCTGCGTCCATGGCCTGGCCACCACCTGAAATCGAACGTTGTCCTAGTGAGACTGCAAATCAAGGACGAACTGAGAGAAGTTTACCCAAAGATCCATAAACAGGGGCGAAATACCAAATTTTTAACCTATCATCCATAAAACCCAGGCGAACCATCTCCATTTCTCCTCCAAAACTGGAAATTTCTGGCGATTTAACCTCCATTAGAGAAGAAATCCAGGCGAATGTCACGATTTTCCCCATCGACGGGTGGGCTAAATTCCATTGTATGAATTTCCATAGTTTAACTGCACAGGCTATTTAATTGAGGAAAATTATATATAAAATAAAAAATGGGCTAATTTATTAAATTAAAAAAAAAATATTTTAATATTAAAAATTCGCCCACTTTTTTTTGGGCACCCCTTAAAATTCGCCCCTAAAATCAACCCTAGGGAGGAACACATCCAAGAACCATGTCGAAAAGGCTCAACACTTACATCCGACCATGGGAGGAACACATCCAAGAACCATATTGGAAAGGCTCAACACTTATATCTAGCCATGTGGGGAACACATCCCACATCCATGCTAGAAAGGCTCAACACTTATATCTAGCCATGTGGGAAACACGTCTCGCATCCATGCTATAAAGGCTCAACACTTATATCCAACCATGGAAGGAGCCAATCCTAACATGTCAGAAAGGCTCTTCACTTACATCTGCCCATGGAAGGAACCAATCCTACCATGTCAGAAAGGCTCTGCACTTACATCTGTCCATGGAAGGAACCAATTCTACCATGTCAGAAAGGCTCTCGGACTCATCACTTCCCCTTGGAGGGAACCTTGATCTGGAGAACACCAAGCTTCTCCCTGAAGTACTCAAATTTCACTCTGGCCATTTCTAACATAGAATCACATCAGGGATGATTACATCCAAGGATAACCTGCGAGCTTCGCCAGGACCGATTACATTCGAGGACAACCTACAGGACCATTTACATCTAAGAAACCTACAAGCTTCGAGAGATCTTGATCTGGATTATAAATGGGAGCTTCACTGCTCCTCTCTCCCAAGTAGCTGAACAAGTGGCAACATATTTTGCCTCAGCTGTACTCAGTTCCATGCAGGACTCCTTCCTACTAAACCAAGAGATCACACCTAATCCCATACTAAAGCAACACCCCGAAGTGCTCTTCCTATCAATGCCACTGCCTGCCCAATCTAAATCCACATAAACTTCCAGGTTAATCTTCTGATTGGCCTCATACTTGAGCCCATACTCAATTGTACCCTTCAGGAACCTCACTGCATGCTTTGCAACCATCAGGTGAACATGTCTTATATCTGTCAGGAACTGGCACAATGTGTTCACATCAAAGAAAATATATGGTCTCGTATTCGTCGGGTACATCAAGGATCCAATCATCTGACAATACATCGTAGCATCAATCGACTCTAATGAAGCATCATGCAATAGCTTCAGGTTCTATGCCATAGGTGTGGTCATGACCTTGTAGTCCATCATCCCAAACCTCTTTAGGATCTCTATTGCATACTTCCCTTGTCCCAGGGATATTCCATCGGCATTCTGCCACACCTCCATGCCTAGAAAGTAGTGCATCATATCCAAGTTCTTCATGTTGAACTCGATAGCAAGTCTCCTTCTTGCAACTTTAATGAGTTCCTATTTTCTGTTAGGAACAAGTCATCGATATATAATAAGAGCATCACTATTATTCCACCTTCAACCTTGAAGTAAAGGTTGGAATCTGCTTTACTCTTAGTAAATCCTAGAGTCATCAGTAATCTGTCCATCTTGTCATACCATGTCGAACCTCAGAATATTCTGCAATCACTCCCTTTGAAGAGGAGCATCATTCTCCCTCTGCCTTTCATACTCAATGTATCTTGTACTGGAGTGACAAGTAGATTCCTTTGCTACTATTATTCTATGTATCCATCTAGGGTCACTGGATACCAAGATCCTCTATCTTGAAAACTTTCATCTCGCACCCATCTGTGAGCTTGTCATTCTCTATAGGCTTTCATCTTCAACCTTGTAGCAAAGGTTAAGATCTTCATCTCTCTAGGTGATCTTCAAGCTCCTCATGTATGTGTTATCCCAGGGGTGTCGTTTGAGTTCGTACAAGGCCTTCTTTAATTTGCACACATGAATCTGCCTATCATGTGTCTTAACTTCTAGTGGCTGCAAATGTCTCTTCGTAGTCTATCCCTTCTTTCAGTGAGAAGCCTCGTGCTACGAATCTTGCCTTGTATCCCACGATGTTTCCATCTACTGCATGCTGGATCATGTATACCCATATGGAAGACATTACGTTCTTCCCTTCAGGTCTCGATACTGCATCCTAGACATCATTCTTCTTGAACTGGTACTCTCCTTCCCTTTCTTCTTGGTTACTTCTTCATAGCTGGAAGGTTCTGCATCAATGATGTCACTCAACAGTGTCACATAACTGCACTGTGTCTGAGACCTCTTCTTTCTTTGAGAGTATCATCATATCATTCTTCATCTTGGATTATTTCTTGAACTGTCATCACTTGTTCTTCAAAACAAGTCTCATCCTTATTTGCTTGTAGGCGATTGTACACGATCTTTCCTACAAGTCAGTTGCACCAGTTGTATGGCTAGAAACATTTCATAAGGCATATTCATAATGGTAAATTCCTATGCATAAAGATATCTTCATGCAACTTTTTTAGCCAATACAACATTCATCCATATCTCACATAAACTTTCTAGATGCCTTCCATCTCTACCAAGACATCATTGAGATTGTGCACTAATCCAATATGTCAACAAAGAGGTTTCATTCTAGATAAGTAGCAATGGAGAGTTGTATGGCACCATGAGCTACTTACCCATCACATGCATATTAGTAGTATATTGTCATTAATGCAAAAATCCTATCATGCATAACACATCAAATGAATACAAACAAATGCATAACAATTGAATACCTATCTTTATTTGTTTTGTGGGTAGACTCCTTTCAGCTTCATCATCTTCTTCATTCAGGACGGTGCCATTTCTTATCCAAATGCTAAGATGGATAAGAGGTTCTTCAAGAGTTGAGTCCTTTGTATTCCTCATCGCTTGAGGGATCTTCTTTGGATCGTGAGGGATTGATCTTCAGTTGATCCCATTTCCTCTTCTCTTATTACGAGTCGAGCTTCTTCTTGTGCGCGCGCTTCCCAGCGTCTGCTGAAAGTAATCACTTCCTTCTGGCACACATTCCTCGAATGAATGACTTCCATGATCCTAGGAGGCCATTCAAGGTGGTTATCACAATTTATGTATTCTCTACTTCTTCATCCACTGCTTCAAGTTCTTCTTTGATTTGAGAGACCCTCGTAAAGTTTGACTGTATGGTCTCTACATTCTGAATATTTACATTCTTCAACTGGTTTCTCAAAGTCATCTTCTTATTTATGTTCTTTCCTTCAAATAGATTCGTCAAGGAATCAAACATATTTTTAGTTGTCTTTAGGGAAGACACTTACGGTATAAGGTGATCCTTGATTGAATCAGAAATGATCTTCTTGGCCTTGACCAAGTTCTTCTTGTTTAATTCTTTAGCCTCATCTCCCTCTGGAACTGGAACCTCTCCACTTATGTAGGTGTCCAATTCATTTTCTTCAAGAACCAGTAAAAACTTATACTTCCATGCTCGGAATTTTTCAGCTTCACCAAGCTTGTCATCAAGCTGGTGTGATAGGTCATTTTGAAATGACAACCTCAAATGTAAATATCAAAAGATTAGATCTTACCGATTTGAGGTGTCCATCCGGGGTCCAGATCTGACTGATCTAGGGTTTGTCGGAGAAAACCTAATTTTAAAAACTTGGAATCTTTCATATATTGTTGTATATAAATATGGGCCTCTTCAAGGTGATCTACCCAATGTACTCCTTTTTCTGAAAATAGTGGAGGGAAGCTCCCGGAACAGGAAGCCCTAGTTTTTCAATTTCCTCTGCGGAAATCCCTGATATTGTTTCTATAGTATCTCCGAAGATATTTCTCCTCTATGTATGAAATTTAGTACTGAGGTATCCTCATGTGTACTCTTTCCAACACCAAAGTTTTTAGCAGAATTGGTTTCACCAATTTCGACTTATGAGAGTTTTCCAAATGTGACTTATTTCAGGACTGTTCAGCATAGTAAACTTGTACAAACTTTCATGTGTCCGTATTTTATCATCAAGGTCTGAAACATTTACCACAGAAACTAGAGTCCATTCCCTATTTGGAATATCTTGATAAATTTCATTTGGACCTTCGTATCCTGAGATATAGTAATTCTCCCTAGGTGTCCTGTTTAGGGATGAATCCTGGAAGAGGTTGGAACCCTGATTTGGAGGAATCGTATCTCCCATAATATAGCGAATCCGAGGCTGAAATTTTTACACAAGGTACATAAGGATTTTATCTTGGTCCTGTAACAATTTTGGCCCCTGATACTTGTTCATTCTCGAGATATAGCGAATGTACCAAAACTACCTGTTTTAGTATTTTAGGATTTTTCAGGCCCGGGGTCAAACTAAGGTTTGACTTTCCCAGAGTTTTACTCAACCAAAAAATTTGACCTTGGTCTCTAAACTTTGATTTTGATGAGGATAGAAATCCTACACTGGGCTCACTCAAAAATTTCTCTTTTGTAAAAATCCCTAATTTCCCGCAACTAAAACTGAAAATGCCCGGAATCAAATTCTGCCTCGACAGAAATATGTGCACCTAAATGGAGAGTTAGCCTAGCCTCCTTTTGTTGATGGATTGTGGAGAGAGACCCAAAAAGTAAGAATCCCTAGCTTCTACAACTACACAGTGTCTGCTTCTCAGGTTAGTTCTGATACCATGTTATATTTTTATCATTTTTAATCAATATGATCTAGGATCTTATCTGAGAGAATAACATGCACAACAATAATCACAAGAGACAAGAGACACAAATAATTTTCCTCGGGGAAACCATAAAGGAGAAAACTCCGCAACTTCCTCAAAGATAGAATGAGCACCAATAGAAAAAGTAAAAGCCGAAAACATAAAGATGATCTCCGACATCTGATCTCTCTCACTTGTGCCAACACTTCCTTTCTCACTAATGCGCCTCAGTTGAGTGAGTGAATGCGACAAATAGAGAGTCTCACTCTCTATTTATACTAGTTTCTGAATTGACAATTACTTCTAGGTCCGACATCTCTAGGAGAGTCTAATAACTCTAGTGCCCCTCAACTGTGGGGACTTTCCCCCCCTGATCAACAAGGAGGGTTAACCTCAACTCAATTGTGGGGACTATTGCCCCGCCTTACAATGAAGGGTTAACCTCATTGACTTTACATGACTTTATTATGTTAATGACTCTCCCGATAGGAACATCGGGGTATAATGAAATACAATATATAAAATATACAAGTGAATACATTCCGAAGTTACAAATACATCAACAAGTACATCAAGAAAATCAGCCACACACCATGCACAATGATTTGGGATAACGAACACACTGAGAACAAAAGGGAAGGTGAGCTTCTCCAAATGAATGAAAAAATATGCATCATAAAGAGTAACTCACTTGTATTATGTTACATTTCTACATAGTAATTATTCACAATGAACTTCATAGTCTATATTTTATATCATATGTACTATATGTAAATTTGATTTTATGAATACAACAACATATTCAAAAATTGACGCCATCAACAACTTCATTATTTACAATGCAGAGGCAACATAGTCGTGGGTCACATTGTATGAAGAGAAGAGAAGGAAATGAGACATTGACCATAAACAATTCATACTATTGAATGGCAGAATCATGCCTTATCATGATCATTTACAAGAAAATATGTCAATGATCTATCCCAACAGTTGGGTTGCTAGCCAAGTCAGAGATAAATATGGTGCACATGGTCATTACCTGCCTGCTAAAGAGGATGCACTAAAAATAGGGATCGGTTGTATCCCAATAATAATCTCTTTGTGTACATTTTTAACTTTATAATGCACCTTTGAATTATAACATCTATATCTTATATATTAGAGGCCGGGTTATTATACATACATTTGTTCACTTTTTTACATGTGCATTTGCTCCCATCTATGTGGGCATATGGGCATCATTTTTTCACTAAGTATGTTGATGATGGACATGCCACACAACGCTGTGGAGTGGAATTCAAGTTCGACCAATGTAGTTGTGATATCCACTATGATCAAAACCTAATAGGGGGTAAGTTGGGTTATGTTGAAAAGATACAAGAGATCATTCAAGTGGACTTCTCAACTTTCCAATGTATTATTTTTTAGGTGCAAGTGGTGTGGCACATTTGACATGAATGATGTAAAGGAAGATCGTGATAGTGGGACGATATGTATCATTTCTAGAAAGATGTGGGATGAAACTAAGGAGCCTTATGTCTTCCCAAAACACTACAACCAAGTGTTTTTTTACTTAAATGTGTTGGTTAAGGATTTGTGTTTCGTATTGAGGCACGACCCTAGATCAAAACATTTTTAAAGAACAACTGATATCATGCCAAGTAAGGAATATAATCAAGGTGACGAAAATATAGAGTGATATGTACATGTTTTATTTCATCATTTACAGTGTTGATGTATCATTTTATTCAATGTTATATTTAATTCTATAATTATATTGTTTATTTTTCACCATATGATGGTGGAAATGGAAAGTTAATTACCAAATGTTTTTAAAGAATTTTATTGGTTAATAATCAACCTGATGGAAAAGTGTTTCTATCAAGTAATTTGTGATAGTATGGAATGATTGCTTGAAAATAATTTTATTTTACTTGAACGTATTAATATTTCATTGCATATTTAGTATAAAATATTAGAATTATTGTGGCACCATTATTATGACATGTTGATATTGAAAAATATAGGTCAGTGTGTATCATATATGTGTCGATATTTAATATGAATTTTTGACAATATGGAAATAGTAATTTTATAGTAATTATGTTAATCTTTACGAATAAGTAATAAATGAATTTTATTTTTAATTCAAAATATATAGTTCATTTACAAATTAATTACACTTAAAAGGACATCTATAATATACGAATGCATTTTATTTATTTGTCAAGTGACACTAACACACTCTATCTTTAGATTTCATTCTATTAATTTACATAATATTAATGCCTTCACTAATCACAAAACCATTTTCAAATTCTAACAATGCAATCACATTAAGGTTTTGCTAAATTAGGTTATTTATAACAATTCACTAACTCATTGTCACAGCTAGAATGATTAATTCTTTAGCATGACATGATGGATATTCATGACCAATCCCCTTACATACTGAAGGAAAGTGTGTACCTAAAGTCTTGACCCTAATCTACACCCATAATAATATCAAACTCATGATACATGTGAAATATACATCTCGAGTTTAGCAAATGCTATGAGATAGTTGATCAACCTATGAAACTAGAGGCATCACTTCCTCTATCAATAGAGCCAAAGCCATCGCCACCTACACCAACAGAGCTAGAGGCATATACATCTCTACCAAGAAAAAAAGTAGACTAGAAAGAAACATATATATCTCCATGAAGATGAATCTCACCCATTGCAACCATCCTATCTAGAGTTGAGGTGAGTGGAGTAGGAGATGGTGGATGGTCAAGTCAGCGAGGAGGATATTTTGGTTGGTCAATTTGTTGATGAGTTGTAGATGGTGGTGGGTCGGTTGGGTGTGTTGTAAATAGTGGTCTACCTTCATGGTGAAGAGGAGGAGGAGGCGGTGGTGGATGAGATGTCAAGGCTCCGTCATCTTAATGATGAGAAGGAGGAGATTGAGGAGGAGGAGAAGGAGGAGGATCATCACCCTCATCAAATGTAGAATCATCATCCCTCCTAGCCTCTAGAAGGATGGATTCACCAACAATATATTGCATCAAATTCTTCATATCATGAGGAACTATCCTCTATAACACTATCAAGTCAAGGTATCACATGATCTCTTGAACTTGTATAAGATAGAATACCTATCGAGCCAACAATACGGTCAACTTTCCCATCACATCCTCTCAAAACTTAGCATCTAGCCCATGTCGCAAGTTAGGTCTAGGAAACATAGGCAACTCAGGATCCTCCATATCCTCATCAACCTGAACTAGTAGAGGCACCTCCCCATCGTACATGCCAATGTCAACAAAATATATAGTACACAACAATAATTAAACAATTTCATTAAATAATACAAATAAAATGTTAGAATAAATTTCATTTGCATTCAGTAAGACAATAAAATGCAACTAGATTAATTTAAACATAAGGCTAAAATTACCTCTATCATCCGGTGGCTCATACTGGGTAAACATTATGTTGTGACATTCTCTCTAGTCCAACCCTATGTACGTATATGGCACAAGGTAGAATGTATGGTCCTCCATGGTGGCTATTAACTCTAGAACCTCTGATGTGATCTTCGCTAGGAACTCTAGTTGGACCCTCTAAGGAAGGATATGTCCCCACATTTTGATCCACACATTGGTCATCTCCCAGGAGGGATCTAATCAAATGATGGCCTCAAGGCCATAAACTTCTAAAAAACTAAACAAAAAAACTCGTAAGCAAAAGGGAAGTTGGCCCTCTCCTCAAATTGTGCATGACATCGATCCAAAACAAAAAAAAATACCATGGTAAAAAAATGGCATACCACCTAATGCATCTAAGTGCCTGCACTAAATATGACAACATAATACAATAGAGGGGAACTAATGCACTTCTCATCAGTGCTGGAGTGCACCACCATTGTAAGCAAAAGAGAGAGGTACCTAACTTCCTCTACACCAAAAGGAACAATACACAGTTGTCCTTCGAAAACCTGGAAAACAACAAGGTCAGTTGCCTCCTCACCGATATATCTATGAGAGTAAGTAAGTTGATTATCCATTGCAACACCAAGTGGGAGATCAAGGAACAGGGGGAAATCTTCCCCTCTCCTAAATATCCCAGTGATGGAGTAAATGTGCTCCTCTATGTTGATCCTAACAATAGATCAGGTGCATCAATAAAGTTGAGTTCCCCTTAAGGGATGAAAGCCTCCTGATTGAACTTCAGGAGGAATACAACTCTCAAGAGGTATCATGTCTGATCGGTAATGGGCCAAGGATACAATTCTCTCTCCCGCTCTATGGCCTCCCACACCTATACAATGTTGCACATGCCCACTCTCGCCTGATGTTGTTGCTTTTTCTCTCTCCGCTCACATATCTGATTCACATATATTTGATCAATCTCATACATAGACATAGACATGTATATATAAAACATAAAAATAAAAAATAAAAAATGAGCATTTTATTTATTAATTTGAAAAAATAATTGTTTTCTTAAAAAACATAAATTTCCACAGCGATGCACCCACAACACAGTCAAGCACCACTTATGGTGCTTTTGTATCTACAACGCACTACTAGTGGTGCACTACTAGATAACACACCGAAGACACAAAACATTTATTTTTAAAAATGACTAAAAAAATATATTATTCTTGCAACAATGCATCCATAAGCAGGGCGCACCGATGCTTATTTTACAAAGTTCGTCGATGTGTTTTATAAGAATGAAATGCACCATGCGGACAGTGTGCACTCTAAAAAATATTAACAATGTGTACTTATTAAATGCACCGATTGATGGATTGAAATATGGAATTTTTATGTATATGGTTTAACCAGTGTGTTTAATATTATATCATGCACCGATGTGTTTTTGTGTTTATCGGCACCAGTGTATAGATTAAAGTGATGCATTGGAAAGGGTGTTGTGTTTTTTTGTTTAGTTTTCATGGTGCATTGTTTAGAATATAGTGCATCGTGGTAATAGTGTAATTTAGTTTACAAAGAGTGGTGCCTCCCTCGAGCTGCTTGAATGCACCACATTTTTTTAAAAGTAAGCAAATTTAAGGTGAATTTTAAATTTTAATTGGCTAAAAGTTTAAATGATAAGGAAACAAATACATTACCTAGACTCTTGCACGTTGGGGAGGTATAGTTTCCATGTAGACCAAAAAAAGGTTTTTTTCCCTTTGTTTAGAAAAATTTCAAATGCACATATCGAGCAATGGACTAGAGAAAATCGAGCACAAGTAGCATTTATGGCAGAGTGCTTCATGGAGGAAAGGGTAGCACCGATTCCTAAGAGGTCTACAACACTAAAACAAGGTAAAAATGATTTTACTGTTATTTTTTTAATTTACCTTGTTACGGTGTGCCTGATACCCATAAGCACCAATGCATTTGGGAGGCCCAACCGCACTGCTATTTAATATAAAACATAAAAATCCCAAGACGTAAATTTTTTCTAACCCTAACATGGTGTGCTCTCCTATAAAATGCACTAGTGCGTTCGTATTAGATAAACTCACAGTGAGCGAATAATAAATTATTTTGAAAATTTACACTACGTTTTTTTTAAAACCTAATGCGGTGCTCCCAAGTATGTATCGCACCAATGCTTTTGGAGGATATAAACACATTGCTTTTTTTTATAGAAAAAACGGGTATGGTTTATATTATAAAAACAGTGGAGGAACCACTGGAAGAGCTACAAATTTCTGACATATAATAGTACCAGATTAGTCTATAAGAACTTCGCCTCTTAGGGAGGAATAGTTGAATAGGAATGAAGATTAACATAGGGCTCATTAGTACTTAATCCAATTACCTTATTTCCTACTAGGTCCACTTTCCCATTCATCTCATGGAGGATATCGAAGAATTCTAGTTGCCGAAATTCTCGAGAGAGAGAGAGAGAGAGAGAGAGAGAGAGAGAGAGAGAGAGAGAGAGAGAGAATTTTTTTGATCAGTCTAGATAGCCTTAGATTTTGACAATGCTTTGAACCATTCATGGCAAGGATAATAATTCGAGAATATCCAAGAACAATGGCTTCTTCAACTCCCATGGATTCCAAATTGTTTAAGTCATTGCCATAGTCCATAAGCTTTAGCCATGTTATACATGTCATTTCCAATATTCCAGTAGTATTCAGTTTCAATGTTCCCCTCGGGACATATGATGACCCCTCCTCCTCCTGCCATTCCTGGATTCCCTTTCGAGGCTCTGTCAAAGAAGAGTTTAAATATTTTCCTCTCTTTCATCCATATTTCAAACTGAGATGGGTCCATTCTTATTTCCCAAACTTCCTGAGATCTCTTAACCTTGATTGTGTCTAATTCAGTAATTTTGAAGGATTGCATCCAACTTACTTCATCAGGAAAGAGCTTGGTTTTGTTCTTAGGCAGTGGCTCCATGTTCATTATTTCTCCCATGAGTGCTTTCGTTTTGGCCACAATCTGTTCTAGAGTTTGTGCCTTGTCTTTGAAGATTCTTTAGTTTCTTTCAATCCAAATATTCCAACACATTACTTTTGGCAGTGTTTTCCAACGTTTTAAAAATCCTGCTTTATTGCCCATATTTCCTTGATAATCTTGGTCCCAACTGATAAAGCATTGATGAATTCTGCTTGGTAGCTCCATATTGTCAAACCAATAGTGGATCAGAAGTTCTGGAACCTTAATGGAAAAGGGACAATTTATTAACAAATGATAACTAGTTTCTTTGCTCTTTTTGCACGTCGGGAAACAAGACGGGCCAGCTAATCCTATTTTTTCAAGATTCTCAGCTGTCAAAATACTCTCATGCCCCAGCATCCAGGTGAACATGTCAATATTTGGTAAACTCTTCAACTTCCAGACTTTTTTCCAAATCCCAGGGTTGTTGGGCATGTTGGGGCATGCAACGAACAACTCATAACCTTGCGCTTAGGAGTAGTTTCTTGTTCTGCTCCCCCATCCGTGTTTATCTTTTATTCTACTGGTGAGAGGTTATGCTCCAGTAAGATGTTCGAGGAGCTGATTCTTTTCATCATCCAACTCCATGGGACAGTCTGGAAGAGACCATCCAATCCAGCAGTGGGGTGGGACAGGATGCCAGCTTGATATATGCCAAAGCGTGATTTTATATGGATGATCTAACCACCTTTTGATGCCAGGTAGACTAGATATGGGTGGCTTCCCCAATATGGAGTCTTGCCATATTTTAATATGCTTGTCATTTCCTGGCATCCATAAGATCTTTTCTTTGAATCTAGGCAGAGATTTCATGCATATATTGTAGATTGGCAATTCTTGCTTACTCGTAGGCTTTGACTCCAAACATCTTATCCTTGTACATGGGAAGTATTTATGTCTTAGCACATAGCTTCTCTAGGAGGGCTTCACTTCCAACAAATTCCAGAGTAGCTTTGCTCCCATCGCTAAGTTTTGGCGTTTTAAATCTCTGATCTGGAGGCCTCCTTCCATCTTGGACAGTTGACTTTCTTCCAGCTAACCAGAGCAAATTTATTCCCTCCCTTATTTTTCCCTCCTTGCCAAAGGAAGTCCCTCAACATAATTTCAATGGAGGTGAGGATTATGATAGGAGCCAACATTAATGAACACTCGTATAATGGGAAGCTATTTAGAACTGCCTTTACCGATACCATTTTCCCTGTTGAATTTCGCCAAACCGCCCCCCATGATTGGATTCTTTTCTTGAATTTATCAATCAACAAGTTCCAGTCATAGGTTTTTGGCTTGCCATTGAAAATTGGGCTCCCCAGATATCTAAAGGAATCCCAAGTTGTTACTCCCTCAATACTGAAAGTGTGAGATATTCCAAACATCTCCCTAGGATTTATATTCCAGCTGTAGATCTTGTTTTTTTCTTAGATTTAGCTTGCTGCCAGAAGCTTGGCAATAGGAATCCAATTTAGCCTTGAATATTCTCACTATATTCTGTCTAGCACCTCCTAACATAATAGTATCATCTTCAAATTGTGTGTGGTTAATATCTCTAGTCCCACGGGCCATTTTGATGTTGATTAAATATTGATCATTCCTGGCTTACTATATTTGAAGGCTCAACATTGAGGCTTGGATTGCATAGAGCATTAGTGAGAGTGGGAAACCTTTCCTAAGCCCTTGAGAGGCTTGAAAGAAGGCTGCAACTCTTCCATTTACGAGGGGGGCAATCCAAGGATTGCTTATACATTCTTTGACCCAACGTATGAAGCTTGGATCAAAACCACACCGTAGCATCACCTGAAAGAGGAAGGAGTGACAAACTATATCGAATGCATTAGCTATATCGTTTTGCACTACAATACCTTTCTCCCGGTTCTTTAGGCTGGAATGAATTCCCTCTTGGGCCAAGATGATATAATCCAAATTATCCTTCCTTTAATGAAGCCTCCTTAGTTTTCTGGAATGATTCGAGGCAGAATGTGTTGTAATCTATTTTCCATGATCTTAGTGATTATCTTGTAGCCTATATTACATAACAAAATAGGCCGAAATCTGTCAAAAGATACATCTTTTTTCTTTGGGAATATGGGCTAGAAACACTGAAATGGTGCTTCCTCCTATTTTCTGACATTGTTCAGCTTTTAGCACCATCTTATTAGACCCTTATGCACTATTTCCTAGAAAACCTTGTCAAACCTTGCATTGAAACCATCTGGGCCAGGTGCGTTGTCTTCCTCCATATCCTCCATGGATGTTTTCAGTTCCTCAATCGTGATCCTTTGCTTTAGCTTAATATTGTCCTTTGTCTCAACTATCATGGGGACGAGATTCATTAACACAGAGTTGAGAGGAATGCTATCGGATTCAGCTGTGTAAATCGCTTTGAAGTGCCGAGATGCTTCCAACTTGATTTTGTCAAAGTATTGAATAACCTCTTCGTGAGTTTGAATCTCCTGAACGGTTTTGTAATGTTTCCTCATATCAACATGCTTATGGAAGAAAGTTGTATTCCGGTCTCCTACTTTGAGCTAGAGACATCTAGATTTTTGTCTCCATAAATATTCCTCATATCTACACGCAGCATGTAGATCTTGCTGAAGGCTTACTTATTTTTCAATGCCATACTTTGATATCTAGATTTCCTCCATGGAAAGCTGATGAGTCTCTAAGTTTTGCAAAGATTTGGTTCTTATTTGAACCGGGAACTCAACCGATTTGGCCCACATATTGAGTGCTCTTTTGACTTTTCTCAATTTTTATTCCCATACGAAAAAGCTGAACCCGAGACTGGAGATGCCCAAGTGTCAGAAACAATTCCCAGGAAATCATTATAGGAAGCCCAAAGTGAGCTAAAACAAAAGGGAATAGGCCCCAGGTTTTGGTCTTTTCTAAGTTCTAGCAAGATGGGATTATGGTCAGAACCCCCAAATGGCAGGATTTTAGAGGTGGAATTCATTCCAAGTAAAAGATAAGAGTCTTGGATAAAAAATATCTCAAGATTGTCAGCTATATTCCGAGGCCTCAGCCTCCTATTGGTCCAAGTGAACTTCCCCTTAGCTGGGATGACATCAGCTAGATCCCAATCTAGAATAATCTCATTTACATGCTCCCTTATGGGGTATATAACCACAGGGCCTCCTCTTTTTTCTGCTTGGATCAGAGTGACATTTAGATCTCCAGATAGAATCAGTGATCCAATGCTCCTTTCATCCTTCAAGAGGTTCCATCAATCTTTTTTTTCAACATACAGGGCATGTACATAAATGTTAAAAACACTAACCTGGATATTTGAAACTTTGTGCACCAACTTAGCGAGAATCCAATGAAGGAAATGCTTGGATTTAATTAACTCAATTTTTTTATCATCCCATAGCGTACCAATTCCTCCGGAGGCTCCCCTCGAGCTGACAACGAGTCCTCCTTTTTGCCAAAATTTCCCACTTACTTGGATAAATGCTTCTTTCTCCATCTTGGTCTCATGGATCATTAGAATTTCTGGTTGGGATATTCTAATCAAGTCCTTCATAACTTCTTCCTTAGCTTTACTACCCAAATCTCTACAGTTCCAGGAGAGGACCTTCATTACTTAATTTTGGCAGAGGAGGGAATCTCTTTCTGGGTTTTCCCATGATGACGAGTATTTTTGAGATTTTGTAGAACTTTCTCCAAGGTTAGATGAGAGCCTTGAATTTTTTCCTTGCACGTGGCTTGTTCAGTCACTTCTTTGGACAATTTCCTTCCTCTTTATTTCTTCTTTCCTAGTGTGACCATCTTGATTTTCCCTTCCTCTTCTTCCTCTTCATTAGTGTCGTGATCCTCTTCTGAATTTTCATGGTTTACTCTTTCCTTTATCCCTTCCGCTCCTAAATCTAAATGAGCTTTCTCAGGCTGACAAGATGGCCCTACTTCTCTTTCTGTATCTTTCTCACCAATGTTAGAGTCCTCTATATTCACCAAGGATCCACCACTGGTTTCTAATAGTTCAGGAACCTCTAAGTTTGTTTTCTCCAGAGCGTTCTTCTTCACCTCATTTTTTTGCAGATGCCCGCTCTTTGCCTTTCTTTTCTTTACTATTTTCCACCCTTCCTCCTTTTCATGTTGGTCCTCCTTCTTTTGAGGGAAGCTACGGAGAAAATGTATGTATTCATGGAAACCTCTGCACTTGAAAGGAAATTGTTCATAGTCCAGCTTCTGGAAATGAAACCAAGTTCCAACTGTAATCTTGATTTCCTCCAGTAAGCCTGCTCTTAGATCCATCTCCACACATATCTGGGCACAGGCGTATTGGTCTTTCGGGCTTTCCATATCAATAAATATTCCTAAATCATTCCCGATTGCTTTATGAGATTTTGGATTCCAGAAGTGCATTGGAAGGTTTGGAAGCCTCACCCATACAGGTACGACTTTGGGGATATCTGCCTCAGGATCAAAATATGGTGTCCACCTATTCATATAGAGGCCTTATAGCCCCATGAAGTAGGGACCATTTCAAAAAATAAGATCCATGTCCACCTTCAATTCAAAGTCGAACAGGAAATATTCTCGACCTATTGAGTAAGAAGCTACATTTTGGGCGATTAGAGGTCTACAGTTCCTTTGAACCCAGCTCTTGGTGGTTTTCAGGGATGGCCATAAATCAATGAACTTCCCTATCAAATCACGATAAGCCAGTGAGAGAGCTAAGCGGATGGTCTCCTCTGGAGGCAAGGAAACCACAAGAACATCCTCAATATGCTTAACAAACTTTAGGGGGGATCGGGTGGAGAGCCTCTTGCTCTACGATGCAACCAATATCATGAATCCTTCAATGTTTGAGATAGAGGAAAACCCATATCTTCCCTCCTCTACTGCCATGGGGATCTATGATCAGCAGACTCCAATGGGCCTGTGCAGCCTACAACACAGGCGTTCCATTCGACAAGGCCTACAACAAGCCGATCAAGCTTTGACCTGCTCAATGCACATGATCCTCCAGATCTGATCCTGCATGCAATACCGCCATCCCGTTGTAGCAGTGGGATCCTGCATGCAAAACCTTCATCAATATGGGATATAAAAACACTGTTAAAGAACATAAAAACCATACAAAAAATATTCTGGTAATTGTTTTAATTTCACTATACGTTGGTGCCCTTAAGTACATTGTTGCACCAATATTAATGGTACAACGAAATGCGCCAATGTGGGATATATGAAAATAAATGTCGAGGCCCTAATATAAAGAGCGCACCAATGCGTTAGGATATATAGAACACACTGTATTTATTGTTAATTTTCTTTTTTTTAACATGTAGAATTTTTTAGGTGGAGGGTTTTTTTGTTAATCTGAGTGCCTTAAGTGTACTTATGCATTAAATTTGTGTAAGTATGTATCAAATGCATTTATTTATATTGGTGATTGAAAGATAAAATAAATGTTTTTTATTTGCATTGACGGGGATTTTTTACACCGGTGCATTGCTTTAAGGGAGGAACTAGTGCATTTATAATGAAGGTGCAGTGATGTGTTTCTCATGTATAAAAACACCGTAAAAAAATCCGCTAAAACCTCTACTCACCCGCATCTACTAGAGACCTTCGCTATAAACATATATTTCGGCTCTTTTTATAGGAGCTTCTGCGAAAACATCTGCTAGAAGGTATTTTCCTTGTAGTATATCCTTTGATATTGACAGTTTGAGGAGTGCTAATTCTAGCCAATGCATGACAAGATATGGTGGGAGTAATCTCTTCTATTTCTTTACCTTGAGACGGTTCCTCTTCTTTTACTTTTTCTTCTTCACAATCTATGTAGACTAATTTCCTCTCACCACACTTATGCCCCTTGCTATAGTTGTTGTCACAGTTAAAGCATAGACCTTCTGTTGAGGTGTCATCCTTGTAGGTTGAGCTGAGTTAGAAGAATGAACAATGATCTCTCCATGGGTGTTAGAAATGGTAATTCTAGTAGTGATCACCATATTTTTACTTTCAACCTTCCTTGCCACCTTGAAATAATTCTCTAACGATGATGGTTCAAATAGACACACATCATGTTAAATGATATCCTTCAAGGTTCCAATAAAGAGATCCAACAATTTATCATCTAGTGTGCCATTCACTCTGAGACTGAACTTTTGAAATTATTGAATGTGTGTTACACATAAATCTTGGCATCATCATGTGATGAGGTCCCAAACATCAGGAATTGCCCTCAATTCCCAAAAACTGAAGTTGGACATTAGACCAGAACTCTGATTTCCATATTTTAGTCCAACACCGCCTTTGCCCTTAATGCAACAGGAATTACCTTCTTCAGTAACGCTCATTATATCTTGACAATAAGCAGTGCCATCGCTTCCTACCTTTAATCAAAGAGTGGTTCCACCCTTGTAACGCTCTGTCAACATGGAAGAGAAGCGGTGCTTGAGTCAAAAAGTAAAAAAGAGAAGATTCACGAAGCTTCTCGAAGGAAGACTTCGTGGCACCCTCATCGCTACTCCCGTGGACCACTTGGACTTGAGATCCCCATAGTAGGATCTCCCTTCCACCTCACCCACCATTTTCTCAATCATCCTTATCCTCCAAAGGCCTATAAAACCTGGCTCACACCCCATGGTTGAGAGAGAGAAACATTATGTGTTGGAGTCATTTACCCAACATGCACACTTATTTGGTCAATTTTGGCCTATTTACCCACTATCCTAAGTTTAATTGACTTACTTGGCATCAGATGAGCANAAGAAGGCCAACTAAGCCTTCACCTTCAATCAGGGAGGTTAAATGGGCTTCCTCCTTCAATTAGGGAGGCTAACTGGGATTCCTCCTTCAATCGGGGAGCAATTTTGGGGTAAACTGAGTGTCATAAGTGCACCTAATTTCTAAATGATTGTTGCTTCACCTAACAATCAGTTAAGCTGAGGTGTGAAGGCGCATCCATTTATTATTTGTCTATTTTTTGCCAATATTTATGAACTGGAGTCAACACTGACGCCTACAACCACTTCTGATGACAAGTGTCACTTCAGTTAACTCCATCGGAGCTACTTGGAGTTATGGATGTGCTACCTCCTTGAGTTGGACATGCATTTACATGTGATGAGTCACTTTCAGTTAGACTCAGTCATTTATTGCACTCTGATTCAATTAGGAGTTAGTGTGAGAGTCAGTTATGGATCAGGTCAGTGGTTAACTAAGTGTGTCGATTGTGGTTGAAATTCAGTTAAGCTACACCCATCCATGCAATTCAAATGACCTCCTTGAGTATTCGAATTGTCTTGGCATTCATGCATTTTGCATGACATTGTATTGTACTATCATTCTATTATTGATTATACAGGGTCTGCAAACTCTTATTGCAATACTGTTACACCATTTGATGTCTAATTTGTCTTGAATCACTTGTAAGACTGTGTTTAGTCCCTAGATTACTGTGACATAATTAATATCGTATCAGAGCTCATGGCGGGACAAAGCTCATTCTTCATGAGAACATGATTTTTGTCGGATTTGGCATGCAAATTGAGCAAAAGTTCAAACTCCAACACTGCACCAGAAGCCGAATGTTTACCACTTAATACACCAAATAAAAGAATTGTTGATCAAGCTTGCTTGATTAATTATGCTGGGTGTGATGAAAACCTGAAATTTACAGGATGTTCGACCTTACGGTGACCTTTTTGTGTTGATTGCAGGTTTTTACAGGTTCATTGCAGTCTCTACAACATTTTGATATGGCTTCCTCCATAGATCTTTTGACTCCTTTCAATTATCACCAATGGAAAGGAGACATGGAGATCCAGCTACATGCCAGAGGAATCTACCGGGTCACTATGGATACAGAAGAAAATCCTAATCATGTTGTGGACAAGGGCTAGATTTTGGAATAAGATGGATGAAACCTACGGTTTCTTATGTCTCTCTATCTCCAAGGATCTTCTATTCCACCTCTCAGGATTGAAGACTCCAAAAGATATTTGGGACCACCTTGCCTCCCTGTATGGAAAACAAGATGATTTGAGGGTTTATCAGCTTGAAAACGAGTTGATGTCCCTTCAACCTAGAAATTTCGAGACCCTTAATGAATTTTTCACAAAACTCAAGCATCTAGTCCTTCTATGGAAGCAGTGTGAGGTGAAGAAGGAGGATGATCAGCTCATCCTCACCATTCTCTCAAAACTTGGAGCCGACTATTCAGTATTTGTTTCTACTTTCCATGCTGGGAATATCACAACCCCAGGATGGAAAATACCTACACTCAATTCCTTCATTGAGTCCCTAACAAAAGAGCATGACAAGATTGTCCATATGGGGATCATCAAATCCTCCCATGATCAAGCCCTTCTTGCTTTGGGACCCAAGGATCCGAAGGGTAAAGAAAAGCAGCAGAAGAATACAAAAACTAAATTTGAAGCTCTATAGCCTAAAGTTCAAAATCAGCAGCATGAAGAACCTTCTAGCTCAAAGAAATACAAGAACAAAGGAAACCATGGGAAAGAGAAAGTCAAGTGTTCATACTACGAGAAGGGCTTCCACCCTGAACATGCCTGCATGAAAAATAAACTTGATGAAGCTACTTTTGTCCTCGAGAGAAATAACATCAATCTTTTGGAAATATTTCGGATGAAATACAATAAAGATCGAGAATACCATCAAGAAAGGGGACATGCTCTCATGGCAAGCACCTCGAAGTACAAAGATCTCATCATAGACTCTGGAGCTTCGAATCACATGATGGAAAGAACAGACTCCTTCTCTTCTTTGGACACCGAAAAAATCATCCCATCCACATGGGAGATGACTCTACCATCATTTCAAAAGGACAAGGTAAAGTAAATCTTGAGCATGGTTATTTTTCCAATGTTCTGTATGTACCATCTCTTGCCTCAAACCTCCCGAGTGTCTATTGAATGACCCATACTGGAGTGCTCAAGAGAGTATCCTTCAACCCAGATGATGTAGAAATTACTGAACTTGCATTAGGGAAACCTCTACAAATCATCATGCAAAATCCTATTAGTTTTCCCATTTTGTGGAGGATGCAAAGCCCACCGCTCTTCTGACTCATGGAAATTAGGTCAGTAGACTATGGCATGCGAGATTCGGCTGACGATGCAAAGCCCATTGCTCTTCTGACTCATGGAAATGAGGTCAGTAGACTATGGCATGAGATATTTGGCCATCTAAACTTCAAATATTTGCAGCAATTACTGAAAAATTCCATGGCTGAAGGCCTCCCGGTCATCAAAGCTACCACCGAAATTTGCAAAGGCTGTATTTTGGGCAAGCATCCTGAGCATAAGTTTGATTGGGGGAAGGCAAGCCAAGCATCAGAAATATTGGGGCTGATTCATTTTGATATCAGAGGACCAATTACACATCCTTGAATGGATCTCGGTATGTTCTCACTTTCATAGATGATTTTTCTAGATATACATGGATCTTCTTCATCAAAAAAAAGTCAGAAGTCTTAAAGAAGTTCGCTGAATTGAAAGCACTGCTTGAGAATGCATCCGAGAAAAAGATCAAATCTTTGAGATCTGATAATGGAGTGGAATATGTTAGTAATTATTTGTTACAACTATGTTCTAACAGTGGCATTCAGATCCAACATTCAATTCCCTACACCCCCCAACAGAACGGTGTAGCGGAGAGAAAGAACCGCTCTCTTAAGGAGATGACCACATGCATGGTGGAAGCCAAGAGTTTGGCTGAAAATTTATGGGCCAAGGCCATGAATATTGCAGCATACATTAATAACAGAGTTCCTCACTCATGCATGAAAGGGAAGACCCCTGAAGCCTACTTTGGACACAAGCCGGAAGTGTCAAATTTCAGGGTGTTTGGGTCCACTGCATGGGCCCGAATTCCACATGATAAGACGAAATCCTTGCAGCCGCAAAGTAATGAATTCCTATTTATTGGATATCCAGAAGAATATAAAGGATTCAAGATGTTTAATCTCAGAACAAAAGAATTTTTCATTGAAAGAAGTGTCTGGTTTGATGAGCCTCTTCAAGAGGTAGAACTAGTGAAGGAGAAACCTACTGATTTTCCTTCCTATTATGCTGAATATTTGGATGGTGAAATTGGGGGCGATGACTCTGATTTTGTACCTCTGATATCTAATATCAGTGAACAAAAAACATCAGGTTCAGAATCATATTCTAAAGTGCAATCACATCTCCCAACTTGGGCCAAGTAGACACTTGCTTCCATCTGTGAAAACATTGGAAATCCAGATGATCCAAGAAGAACCCGGTCTGATTTCCAAAGATCAAGTATTGCGCTCTCTTGTCATGATGATTTGCTGTCCAAAACTTGTCATTTAATGATAATTTCAGATCCTAAGTCTTACTACCATGCTCGGAAAGATCCAAGATGGCAAGTTTCCATGGATGAAGAGTTTAATTCTGTTCGGAAAAATGCTACTTGGGAGCTAGTTTCTCTTCCACCTGGGAGGAAATTAGCTCAATGCAAGTGGGTGTTTCAGACAAAGGTTGATGCTGATGGAACAACCTGCAAATATAATTCAAGGCTGGTATCAAAAGGGTTCTCCCAGGTCCAAGGAGTGGACTACCATGAGACCTTTGCACCAGTTGCAAAAATGGACTCCATCAGCCTAGTTTTGGCAATTGCGGCATCCAAGCACTGGGAAGTGCATCATATGGATGTTAAGAGTGCCTTTCTACATGGATATCTTCATGAGGAGATATAAATGAAGCAGCCCGATGGCTACATTTCAGATCCATCTTTGGTTTGCAAACTAAAGAAGTCATTATATGGGCTAAAACAGGCCCCAAGATCATGGTATTCCAAGATGGATGCCTTCCTTCTTTCGCAAAACTTTCAAAGGTGTAAATCTGATCCGAATGCTTATCTACAGAAATATGATGGTAATTTACTTATAATTTTTTTATATGTTGATTATTTCATGATTACTGGTAGCACACTTGCTTTCATTTCATTCATAAAAACTGCCCTCCATGATGCATTTGAGATGAGCGATTTGGGGCTCTTGAAGCAATTTCTGGGGCTTGAAATTGCACAAAATTTTGANAAATCAGACCTGTTAATTAAGTTTAACATGGCTGAATTTAATTCTGCTCCATTCCCTTTCCTCTCAGGGATCAGCCTTGAAGAAGGAAAAAGCACTCCACCCATGGATTGCATAATCTACCACCAACTGATTGGTATCTTGATTTAATTGACACATTCTCGGCCTGATATCTGTTATGCCATGAATGTTGTATCAAGATACATGCAGCAGGCTCATGATATTCATTGGAATTCATCCAAGAGGATCCTCCAGTATATTCAGGGAACCAGGACCTACGACATTCACTATGTTGCAGACTCTGAGCTAGAGTTGGTTGGTTACACAGATTCAGATTTGGCAAGAGATTCTATTGATCAGAATTCTAGTTTTGGATATGTATTCATGTTTTTTTGTGGCCCCATTTTCTGGTCTAGAAAAAACCAGGCTGCCATTACATTGTCTTCAGCAAAGGCCGATTACATAGGAGCGGTGAATGCTTGCATCTAAGCTATTTGGTTGCAAGGCATTCTTTCATAGTTTGATTTTGGTAGTGCTTTGTCTATTGTCATATTTTGTGACAATAAAAGTGTTATTAAGATCTCCACATATCCAGTTACTAGGCATAGGACCAAACATGTAGAGATACACATGCACTACATTAGAGAGTTGGTGCATGACAGGACCATTGTTCTGCAGTATTGCCCTACTGATGAGCATATTGCATACATATTCACCAAGAAATTTTCAGAGAAGAATTTCACTTACCTCCATTCACTATTGGGGTGATTTCATCAGGGTGATTAGATTGCTTCTCAAGTGTTTAGCTTGAGGGGGATTTTTTCCCACTGGGTTTTTCGTCTTTCCTCAGTTAGATTTATTTTTTAGCATTGTTTGAGTTACATTATTGTACAGTGTGACCTATGGAATTTGTTGTCGGGACCCTAGCATTTCATGCATTTTATTTTTACTCCTCCTAAGTATAGCTTAAGGGGGGGTGTTGGAATCATTTACCCAACATGCACACTTATTTGGTCAATTTTTGCCTATTTACCCACTATCCTAAGTTTAATTGACTTACTTAGCATCATATGAGCACACTATGACATCAGCATGGGAACACCCATGCCTCCTTCAATCAAGGATTCCAACTAAGCCTTCACCTTCAATTAGGGAGGTTAACTGGGCTTCCTCCTTTAATCAGGGAGGCTAATTGGGATTCCTCCTTCAATCGAGGAGAAATTCTGGGGTGAACTGAGTGTCATAAGTGCACCTAATTGCTAATGGATTGTTGTTTCACCTAACAAACAGTTAAGCTGAGTTGTGAAGGTGCCTCCATCTATCATTTGTCTACTTTTGGCCAATATTTATGAACCAGAGTCAACATTGGCGCCTACAACCACTTATGATGACAAGTGTCACTTTAGTTAACTCCATTGGAGCTACTTGGAGTTATGGATGTGCTACCTCCTTGAGTTGGACATGCAGTTACATGTGATGAGTCGCTTTCAGTTAGACTCAATCATCTATTGCACTCTGATTCAGTTAGGACTTAGTGTGAGAGTCAGTTATGGATCATATCAATGGTTAACTAAGTGTGCCGATTGTGCCTGACATTCAGTTAATCTACACCCATCCATGCAATTCGAATGACCTCCTTGAGTATTTGAATTGTCTTGGAATTCATACATCCTGCATGACATTGTATTGTACTATCATTCTATTATTGATTATACATGGTTTGCAAACTCTTATTGTAGTAACGTTACACCATTTGATGTCTAATTTTCCTTGAATCACTTGTAAGACTGTGTTTAGTCCCTAGATTAATGTGACAGAATTAAAGTAAGTAATGTAAAATTTCAACCTACGTCTACAAGAATGGTATAATCTGGTATGCCTTAACCCGAAAGCATGTTTACCCCTTGGGGGAAGCCAAATTGGTCATGCATATCTATGCCTGGAGAGATGCTTGTCAATACTACTGGAGGCTATGGTGACCAACCTTATGGGGGGCCACCTGGTTGAGGTCCACCTTATGGAGGCCCACCTGGCGGACCACCTCCTAGGGGGGGGGATCCTGGAGCACCAGTACCTCCTAGGGGACCATCACCTTCTGGTGGACCACCTCCTGGGGGACCACCACCTTTTGGGGGGCCACCATCGAGAGGGTCACCTTTTAGAGGCCCACCTGTGGGGGGGCACCTTATGGGGGACCACCTGGTGGGGGGCCACCTGGTGGAAGACCACCACCACCACCACCTAGAGGAAACCCTCCTCCCAGAGGCCTGCCTCCATCAAGCGGATATTCAGGAGGATCATCTGCAAACTCGATTACCCAACAACCAATGTATCAATTGACCTATGGTCCTACTGGTATGCAAATGCCTTATCGATATTACTAGTGCATGCAACCTAAGTGAAAACTTCCCTTTCTGGAAACTTTGGACTTACCTGATCTGTCCAAGTTGATTAATGATCCCATTCAACCTAACCTTTCATGGCCTGCCATTCTAGTAAAGTTACCATAAGATATCTTGAAATTTGATGCGAAGCAGGGAGAAGACCCCAAAAACCATGTTATGACCTTCCATCTATGGTTTTATTCCAACTCCTTGATGGATGACTCAGTCCATCTAAGGCTCTTCCAGCGAAATTTGACCGGTACGGATGCGAAATGGTACAATGAAATTCCACAACATTCGTTTGTGGACTTTACCTCATTAGCGACAGTTTTTCTGAATCATTTCCAACTGGCCATTCGTTATCAAATGGGTACGAATATTTTAACATCCCTTCATCAAAATAACTCCACACATATTTTAGATCATATCTACGAATGGAGGAGATGATGAAGACTTATGAAGGCCCCTATTCCCGACATTCTATTGGCGGATTGGTTCATGAAATCCTTGTTGTCTCCCATTGCCCGAGATGTGGCTATTGGCGGTGCTATTACTGAAGAGAAAGCTATCAGTCGCGCTTAGTATCTCGAGATGGTCTATTCCCAGTCCAGAACTCTGTATGACCTAATCCCTCAAGCTCATCGGCCCAGCACTGACCCTACCAAGCCACTTGCAAAAACTCTTGTTGACGGGTTTGTAGGTTCAATCCAACCCTTGTCAGCAACTAATCTTGCCAAGCAACAAAATGCTTCTGCTACTACTCCATCTACTCCCATGGTTTTCGCTGAGGTAAATTCCATTCAATCCACGGAGACACCCGACAACAAGAAGAAAGGAAAAGGAAAGAATAAAAATCTTGGAAACTAGCAGGAGAACCCCAAGGCTATGGCTCAAGAGAATGACAATAAAGGGAAAATAAAGGCTAAGTATCCCTGCTTATTATGTGGTGGTGACCACTTCATGAAAGAGTGTCCTTGCCGTGAAGAGGTTAGTAAATTTTTGAAGAATAACCCTACACCTGCAGTACTTACTGACCCCTTTCCTTCCCAACAACAATTGGTAGATCACATGTCCTCTCAGGGAACCTCTAATTCCACTGAAGAAATTAGAATGATGTCCTCAGAAACTATTAATTTAAGTACTTGTAGTCAGTCATATGACAAGTCAGTAGAGAAGAAGGAGAAAAATCCTTCTCCTGAGAAAACTCCTTCCACTAATTCTCCTCCATCTTCGTCTAATGGTCATCTCACGATCGTGAAACCTAAGCTCAACTCAATTTTGCACCCACCCAAGAGTACCCTCAGGAAATCCATCTTTAATCAAAATTCTAGAGCTTCACAATTCTACAACGCTGTTGAGGATTTGGCTCAAGCACCTTATGTGATGTCTACCCCTGATGTACTCCAAAGCTATCCAATGCAGCGAAAAAAATTGTTAAAAACATTGGGGGCATTAGACCTAGATAACACCAACCTAATTCATTTTAATGTGGAGAACTATAAGTCCAGATTAACCCACTAGCTCACATTTCAAATTGCGACTAGATTATTTGGGAGGAAGGTCCATAGGACCATTTTGGATGAAGGAGCTTGCACCTCGGTATTGTCTGTGACTTGTTGGAGAGCCATTGGGTCTTTCGAACTCACAAAGTCACCTACAACCTTGTAAGCTTTCGACTGATGAGGTTTCCAACCTCATGGTCTATTACCGTCCCTTTCAATTGAGCTTAGGGGAAAGACTTGTTTCCATTCAAGTGGAGGTAGTCGATGCCTTGTTGGATTACAATATTCTATTGGGTAGAAACTGGTTCTATGCCATGGCAGTTGTCGCTTAAATAGTATTTTGAACCCTCCAATTTCCTCATTTGGGGAAGATTGTGACCATCGATCAACTCGATTTCTGCACACCATATGTTTCCACCCCCACTGCAAATAACATCCCTATGCTAGGTCAATCCCCTCCACCTTATCAATCGATTGGGGTAGGTATGTTGAAGGATTCCACCCTTATGGGAGTGTTTCCCTCAGCCCCTCCTAGTACGGATGTGGAAAATAAAATATGATTTCCACGACTGACCACAGTCCTAGAGGAAAATAGATTGTTGAGTCATCCTCTCTTGGCCCCCATGAAGTACTTTATGATGTTATTCAATCTGCTTTCGATTACCACTCTGATGATATTCATATAGTGGCTTCGGATCCTTGCCACCCACCTTATTGGCTAGAACCCTTTCTCCCCACTCTAGACTATCTCTACCATACTTTTTCGTTAAATGAGTCCATCATGGAGATTATGAGTGTGGACGAATCTATATGGGAAGACTATCATCATCAATCCTCTTTCCTTCTCAATGTGAGTTCGGTATACTTTGACCTTGTATCTCTTATTAGTACTGATATTGTCACCAATCCTCAAACACCTGTCTTGTTGCAATATACAAATTCCGAAGGGAATATTTGCAACATTACTCAGACAACCCCTATTGACATATCAGTCAAGCTCGGAACTGTTGAGCACGTTCACGTAGGCCATAACTGCTCAACAGAAGAAGTTGAAAGTTAGAGAGCTCTATTCAAAGAGTTTCATGAATTTTTTGCCTGGACATATGAAGAAATGCCTGGGATTGATCTGTCCATCGTAGTACACGAGATCAAAACCTATCCCACGGCCAAACCAGTCCGACAAAAAATACGACAAGTCCATCCTAGGAAGGCTGAGGGTATTAAGGCTAAAGTGGAATAACTTATGAAGGCGAGGTTTATTTATCTCGTACGACTGACGGATTGGGTATCTAATATTGTCCTTGTGGAAAAGAAACAGGGCACTATTAGGGTTTGCATCGATTTCTGAGATTTAAACAAGGCTTGTCCTAAGGACAATTTCCCTACTCTGCACATCGATAACTGTGCTGGAAGCGTCAACTTTTCTTTCATGGATGGATTTTCTGGCTACAATTAGATAGAGATTATGCCTGCCGATTAGCATAAAACAACATTCATTTTCCTGTGGGGAACCTTTGCATATTGAAAGTTACCCTTTGGTCTGAAAAACGCCGTAGCTACATTCCAGTATCTCCTGTGCTTTTCACGATATCAAGCACATTATGGAGTCGTATCTAGATGATCTTCCTGCTCACTCATGACAACGGGAGGACCACCCAGGGCACCTTAGAGACATTTTTCTTAGGTGTCATCATTATAATATTCGGCTGAATCCACACAAGCGTGTCTTCTATGTTGAGACTGGACGTCTTCTTGGTTTCGCGGTTTCCAAAGATGGCATCCGGATAGACCCTTTGAAAATTGTTGCTATTCTGGCCTTACCCACCCCAACAAATATCACTGAACTCCAAAGTTTGCAAGGGAAGGAAAAAATTATTCGTCGTTTCGTTTGCAACTTCGCGGAAAAAACGCATGACTATATGCGTCTCCTGAAGAAGGACACTCCTTTCTTTTGGGATGACCAAACCCAACGATATTTTGATAATCTGAAACACGCTTTGACACATTCACCGGTGTTGCACCCACCATATTATTCAAAATACTTTCTATTGTATGTTGTTGCCTCCACCACCACCATTTGAATGGTTCTAGTGTAGGAAGATCCCAAATGCCAAGAACACATGATATATTACCTGAGTAAGAGTATCATCGACTCCAAAACTCGTTACTTGCATGTGGAGAAGCTAGCTTTGGCCACGGTCATCAGTGTGCAAAATTTTTGTCACTACATCTTACTACGCACCATGTTTGTACTCGCAGATCAAAACCCCATGTACTACATTCTGAATCTTTAGGTACTGGGGGGAAAGTATTCCTGTTGGATTGTTATCTTACATGAATTTGATCTTGAGCTTGCTAAGGCCACTTCGAAGAAGTCCTTGGTTTTTGCGGAGTTGATGTGTGACCTTCCCTGTGCTATGATTGAAGCTCAGCCCAATGATTCATTTTCAGATGAATTCTTGTTCCTGATCAGCACAACCGATCCATGGTATGGATATTTTCTCATCTATCTCCAGGCTTAGAGATTTCAGCCCGACATGTCCTGTGACGATCGTCGTCGTATTCGTCACCACACAAAGTACTATCTAATCTTAAATGATACGTTGTACCGACGTGCACTACTACATTTCGATCCAAAATCCGACGGAAAAATCCGACGGCACGTGGATTTCTTTTTTTAAACTTACCAAAAATCACAAGGATAATTTTTTTTTTGTAAATGTGGCCATAAGCGTCGCTTAAGCGACAGCTAGTCTCATAAGCATCGCTTAAGCGACGACGCCTTTAATTGGTCTGTGGATTTTTGGTTTTGAAGTGATGATGTGGTTGAGGAAGAAGTGGGTGGTCGTAAGAGAAGTGTTGACAAATGTTAACATTGCTTAAACCATTTAATAAATTAGGTAACGGCCAATAATCTACTTGTGGTCACAATTGGATATAGGGTGACATTCCATAACGTTGATCCCTTAGTTGCAAAAAAATGTTAATAATGATAATGGGATATGAAGGAGTAGATTGTGCTTAGGTTTTAGGGGTGAGAATTTGACAATTCTTGCATAGATTAATCTCATGAATGTAGTGATGTGAAAAGAAAGCCAACAAATATCCCACATAAATGATCTTTTGGGTGATGGCCATTCTTGATAAATGGTCATTGTAAGCATCCCATGAAATCTATTGAGAACTTGTTTGACCTCTTTTTGAGTTAGGAATTGACATACTATGATGTCAACTCCTCATTGATACATGTTGCCTTTAAGGAGGAGGTAACAAGGACACCAATGATGAATGTCTTGATGGTCATCTTGAGAGAGATGTGGATCAAAGATCAGTGTGTAAAGGTAGTTCAAGATAATGTCATAACATGGGTCGTTCGATGTTATAAAAAAAATATACTTGTCAGGAGCAATACTATTGAGTGGTCATTGGATTACATGGGTAGGGAAGTCAGTGATGAAATCGATGAGGGACAAAGCTTTCTTATGTTTACATGTATAAAATTTAAGGTCAAATTCTTGGAGAAAGGATATCCAATGAGAAAATTTTCCTTTAATGAGCTAACATCCCAAGATACACTTCATGCGATTTGAATTGGTTATGATTTTGATGTGGTGAAGAACGATATAGTAGTGGATATTATGTATTGAATGAGCCATGATCAATGCCATCTTCTTTTCATGCTTTTTATTTTTATTCTAGTCCTCCAA